>OY757021.1:108310271-108822771 GCA_963580285.1 Lucinisca nassula | reverse complement strand
TTTCTCCAAACCCCAGGGCGGGGAGCCTGTGTGACCGGAAGGTACATTTTACTGAATGTTTGTGAAGCCCAACTCATTGACGCTATAAAGGACTATACTCTTAAAGAAAGGAACTTACTCCTCGAGAGCATGATTTTCCTTTAAGGGTTGACCCCTTTTAGTAGGGTGGCGAAATGATTTGAAAAGATTGTTTCACTCTGAAGTTTTATTAATCCCCATTAATTCCTCTTTTGGCAGGTATAGCTTATGGAGGCGGAGTTTGTGACACAGAATTAAAAGTCTCATTGAGTGAGGACTTGGGTGATTTTTTCACTTCTGTTTCGACTGCAGCCCATGAACTGGGCCACAAGTAAGCCTTCTACAGTTTCTATATGTATATGAACCCGTCACAAGAACGTCTGGCAGCTAGTCTGCGACTTCATTAACCAGCCCATTTCGAAAACACGCCTATACAAATACATTGCCACCTTTAACGCCGAAAAAATGAAGATTTTAAGACGCAAAATTACGATATTTTTCTTATTTCTGATCAAAATATAGATTATTAGTACTCGTTAGAACCGCCGCGATGAGGCAGTTCAAACGAGTACCAACAATCTATATTTTGAGCAGAAATGAAAAAAAATAAGGTTTACCCCTGCAAACCCCAGTTTTACTATATAAAAGTGGGGTTCGATGGGGGTAAAAATTATATAGGCGTGTTTTCATGATGCTGCTCAGCTACACAGAATCTCAACTATTGTAATTAAGGGGGATGGATTCACCTACAGGGTAGGCAACTCCTGTAAAAGTATTTTTGTCTCCTATGTACATAGGGACCAACCCTTAAAGGAAATAATTTGCTCCTGAGGAGCAAATTCATTCCTTTAAGAGAAGGTCCCATTTTCAGTGAGACAGGTCTTATCGAAAAGTGAACGGTAAAATCTGCCCATTCCCTTTAAGTTTTAAATTTCGAAAAGGAAAAAGAGCATACTCATTGCAAGAACACACCCCATATAACATTACGAAAACATGTCTATATAATTTTGACCCCATCGAACCCCACTTTTATGTAGCAAAACTGGTTTTTACGGGGGGAAAACTTATTTTCTTATTTCTGCTTTAAAATAAAGATTGTGGGTACCCGTTAGCACCGCCTCGATGAGGCGGTGCTTACGATCGAGGCGGTGCTAACGAGTACCCACAATCTATATTTTGAGCAGAAATAAGAAAAAAATCTCAATTTTTCATCTTAAAATTTTCATTTTTTCGGCGATAAAGGTTACAATGTATTTGTATAGGCGTGTTTTCATAATAACATCGTGTACTCTCCCCTGTGTCATAACTGGTGAAGATATGTGATATTTTTTCATATTTATACTTCAGACTTCGGTAGTACTCGTTAGAACCGCCTAATTTAGGTCGTGATTGCTCGTTAGAACCGCCTAAATAAGGCGGTTCTAACGATTACCCAAGACCTATGTCTCGGAGCAGAAATAAAAAAAAACAAACAATTTATACGACGTAAACCCCAATGACGTAGTTCTAACGAACATTCACAACGTATGTTTCGACTAGCAATAAGAAATGTATATCAAAATATCATCAGAATATGAATCAGCTGGACGTCGGAACTTTCTCTGATAATGCATGGATGTGTTGTCGTAATGGGGAGCATCGAAGGCTCTAGCAAAAGTCCGTATGTACGCAGGCTGGTCTGAGCCTCTTGTCACTTTTATCCCCGAAAAAATGAAGATTTTAAGATGAAAATTAACGATATTTTTCTTATTTCTGCTCAAAATATAGATTGTTGGTACTCGTCAGAACCGCCTCATCGAGGCGGTTCTATCGAGTACCCACAATCTATATTTTAGAGCAGAAATAAGAAAAATAAGGTTTACACCTGCAAACCCCAGTTTTACTATACATAAGTGGGGTTCGAGGGGGCCAAATTATATAGGCGTGTTTTCGTGATGAGAGATAATCACTTGATCAATAATTATTGGAGCCTGATTTTATATCCGTCTCTGAGCATGTTAAAACGAATGTTTATTCACAGTTGTTCATATCACCAAGATGGCCTGTACCCTCATATTTTGTGAAAAGAATTTAAAGATCTTCGAGAGAACATACCCATTGGCATTGAAACTCAAAACTTTCTACATGTATGTGAACAGTAAAGTTTAACACTGATGCAGGGTCAATCTACTGTGTGTTTGTACTTGTATTGAGTTTCTACGTCCCCTTCAGTACTATCTGGGAAATTTGGAGACGTTGCTTCAAGTTTTGTGCGACTTATACCCAACATTGAGATGAAATAAGATGTTTAGCCATGCCGCTCATACAAACCAAACGTGTATATATATATAGGCACGGTCCTTTTTCCTGTGCAGGCTTGTACACTCCATATTTTCCAGTTCTGTGGTGCATTCCTTGCTTCCAAAGGATAACCCTTTCTAGAACATATTTAGACCTCTAAGCGGTTTACCAATACTCATACATGAACAGGCGGTTTCAGTTCTTCGTGGGAGGCATAATGCAACCCAATCTATTCCTCCAAACCCCGATGGGCGGGCGCATATTATCTCAGTTTCTCCTTTATTTTGTTAAACAAGAAATTTTAGTAAAAACTTTTGAAGTTTGTAAACGGAAAGTGCTTACATTAACTTAAATATACGATCGAATGTTTGAGTCTGAGGTGAGTGCTGCCGGACCGGTGGTTGTGGTATTCGTAACATGTACCGCCTGTTGCATAAATAGTTTTGTCTACGTCCATGTACGTCCAAAGGTTTACCTTTGCTCCGGAAGCTTTTAAGAAAAGGTTGGATGTTATTTTCTATTAACAGCTCCCCCGTGTTATTGGTCAAAATGATTATAAAACCCGGTCTTGCCGGAACATAGCCTTATGTTTATCACGCACTTACAAAATCATTATGTATTCTGGGTTTACACGATGTTGAGATAATAATGTACATGTATGTACTGTATTCTGTTTGTTTTCACTTTAACAAATAAATAAACGGCTAGCTTACAGATACTGTTACATGTGGGTTTACGGCGTCCCGCAAACCCCCATGCTGACAAGACAACCGAGCGTGATCTCTGACAGGCATACGGGCAGCTGTGGGGTAAGGCACAAGAAATATATCAAATGAATGACATGACTTATTTACAGTATCTATATACAACACTACTAACACAAAACATCACATTTATTTGCCTCTGTAGCCCACTCACGACGTCCGCCCCGAAGGAAAAACAATGTTCTGTGCTCGGAACGGGTGGCGTGAATGCCTACAGAAGCAAACAACAAAAACAACAACAAAATAAAAAAAAAAAAATACACAAGACGCGACCGGCCAGATTATCACTTAGGGTGAACCCCCTCTCGCGCACTAGTGTGAAATAGTTTGTCGACCTTGTTGTCAACCACTGGTTGATATGTATCATTTATCGATCGCGCACTGGTGTGAACTTGAAGTCCCGGTAACTTCTTCATTTGATTCGCCTGGATTGCCTGCAGGTTACGACCTGTTTAGAATGGTCTCAGGTTGACCTGTATATTTTTGCTACGACGTCTGTTATTGGGTTTGTCCGCCCTTGCTTGACCCTAACCGACAGCTCCGTACCAGTACCTGCTGCTATTTTGCATGGAGCAGCAGGTCACCACACATTGTTGTGCCTTTCAATATACTTTCACTGTCCCGTCACAATGTTGTGTGAATTCGTTACAACTTGACCTGCTGCTGAATAGTGTTCGTTTTTTAGGGTTTTTATATCTATGAATACTACCGGAAAATCATGCATACTCATATTAGCTCACTAAAATCATGGCGAGGTGAAGATACCGTCCACAATTAAAGCCAGATAGCAAAAATCGAGTAGATGATGGATTTGCGTTCAAATAGTATATTTCCCATAGGAAAAAAATGATGAAACGACCCTATAAATCAATGGCATGACTCCTGTCAAAACGAACACCCACACAACACATGACGGGAATGAAAATCATATATGGCACAATTTGGCGGTTGGCGATTTTTAGGCAAGTTTTATAGAACTCAGCCTTATAGCGGTCCCCTGTATTGTAAAAACAGATATCCACAAACCACTCATGCATACATCGTATGATATGTGCATGACTTGTGCATGGAGCAGCACATTTTGCCTACCATATTTCACCTAAAATATTTCACTCGCACCGCCTTACCATATACCTACTAAAATAATTTGGATGTGCATAAGCACCAGAGAGGTTTCCTATTCCATCCCATAACAAAGGTTTCCCCTTTTTGGAGAAAAAACAATCAGAAATGTTTTTTTCTTTGTGTACAGAGATGGAATAGGATGAAGCCTATCTAGACAAAGACAGCTATTTACACAACAATCGTGCGAAATTACCTGCTAAGGTAGTCTGGCCCCAAATTTTCTTGGCCCCATATTGCAATAATCCGAAATCTTTTCGGCTGCAGTTTTTATTGCCCAACGCATAATTCGAGGATTGAGAACTTTGCTGTTTGCATATAAGTCAAGGGCTTGTGGTCTGTCTCAAGCAAGAGTTCTACTCCGTAACGATACTTGCGAAATTTCTCAACACCCCAGATAATAGCCAAACATTCATTCTCTATCACAGATTAGTTTCTTTCACGAGGCAAAGGTTTCTTGCTGGCATAAGCAATGGGAAGTCGTCCTTCCCCTTCAAACTCTTTGAGCAAAACGGCTCCTATACCAACATCAGAAGCGTCCGTCCGGAGTATGAACGGATTCCCATCATGAAAGATAGGAAGAAGAAGAATATGACTAGACGTGAGTCTATTCTTCAGGGTCTGGAAAGCCTTTTCATGATGGTCCTGCCAGTCTGTGATCTTGTTTGGTCTACTTTTCTTAGTTAAATCTGTCAAAGGGGAAGCTATAGATGAGAAATTTGGAATGAAACGGCGGTAGAAACCAGCCAACCCAAGAAATGGCTTTATTTGTCTCTTAGTGGAAGGTCGAGGAGAATCCTTTATAGCTTGCATCTTGTCTTCTTGCGGTCTAACTAACTGAGCAGCTACACTATGACCAAGAAATTCGATACTGCTAGATCCAATCATACACTTGGAAGGTTTTGCCGTCAACTTGGCTGTCCTAAGTCTATCCAAAACTTCACGTAATTACATCAAGTGGTCTTTCCAAGTTTCGGTAAAGATCCACATATCATCGACGAAGCTATCAACGTTAGAAAGTTCGGACAGAATCCTTCTCGTCAACCTGCAAAATGTTGCTCATGAGTTTACCAAACCGAAGGGCATAGTTTTGAATTGAAAGAAGCCTTTGGGGGTTTCGAACGCAGTTAGGTGTTTTGCCTTGGACGTCATTTTTACCTGCCAATAACCTTTTGACAAATCTAATTTGCTAAAGTATTTGTGCGCCGACATTCTATTTATAACCTCCTCCATATTTGGCATTGGTTCTGCATCGAACTCCGTTACTTTATTAAGTTTACGGAAGTCAATGAAGAACCGCACCGAACCATCCTTTTTAGGGACAAGTACTACAGGGGATGAGTATGGAGATATTGATGGCTCAATAACTCCTAAATCTAACATATCTTGAATTTCTTTTTCCATTACATCCCGTACTTTATATGGTATGGCATAACCTTTTGACCTCACTGGTTCCGACGTTAGCAACTTTATGTCGTGTTCTATTTGGTTCATTTCTGAAATATTGACGTCCTTAAACGTCGCTGGTTGCTTTGCAGTAGGAAAAGCGCAATCTTCCAATTAGAATTCGTCAACGTCATCATTTTCAGTTGACGGAATGGTCTCTACAGAAAGCAAGCAATGTGACATCACATTTTGACGTTCCACATATTGCTTCAGTATGTTAACATTTCCATTGACGTCTATCTTGTAATCCATTCTGTTTACTACCTCAACTACTTCATAAGGACCTTTCCATTGAAGCAATAATTTATTACTGTCTGTCGGTAGTAAAAAAAGCACTTTTTCGCCGACGTCAAATTTACGCGACCTCGCACCTTTATCATAATAAGCTTTCTGATTAATCTGAACCTTCTTTAAATTATAACGTGCTAATTTGCATGTTTGCTCTAACCGTTCCCTTAGCTCAATAACGTACTGATACGTCGAAAGAACTTGCTCATCGCGTACCTCTTCAGCCCATAATTCTCTTAATATTGCCATTGGACCTCTGACTTTACGTCCATATAAAAACTCAAAATGGGGAGTATCCTAAAGACTCTTGTGGGACTACCCTAACCGCAAATAATAAAGCTGGAAGATATTTATCCCAATCTTTTGGACGTGCAGCACACAACCGACGTAACATCTGCTTTAACGTAGCGTGGAAACGCTCAATCAAGCCGTTGCAAATCGGGTGCCTCTGACTACACGTTAACTGTTGAAGAAAAGAAGTCTGCTGAATTCTTTCATTACCTCAGCAGTAAACTGTGATCCACAAACAGTCAACATTTCATCAGGAATGCCAACCCAACCCAACTAAACATTTCAATAAGCGCTTCCGCGACACGTTCCGTCTCAATACTCGGTAAAGCTATCGCCTCTGGATACCTTGTCGCATAAACTTTCATGGTTAAAATATACCGAGATTTCCTATCAGATCAAAGTAGAAGTAAAACAAAGATCAGGAATTGATACAATTAACTTACTCCACCCATCAAAGACACCAAGGGGAAAGAAACACAAACATTAAGCGACCAGACCATAATGGAAACTTAAACAAATGAAGGCCATAAGGACAGTTACTGTCCCACAAAATGGCCATATGGCCATCCAAAATAAAAAGACACAAGTGATACACACAGTAAGTAACAAACAAGGCTCAATTGGCACAACTATGTCCTCTTAAATGGCGTATCAATCAATGGCATTTTTCCTAGGGGTACTTTAGTGACCCGACCTTTCTGAATGGTTCTCTGACAAATATCACAAGATTTACAAAATCTAGCGATATCATCGCAAATACCGGGCCAGTAAAACTCAGTTACAACTCTATCCAATTTCTTCCTAATACCCATATGTCCAGACATAAGCGTTTCATGAGCCAGTTTCAACACCTTTCCTCGGAAACTTTGAGGGACCACAAGTTGGAAAGAGACTTTGTTACCCTTGGTGAACTCCCTATATGCCAAACCTTTTTTCTCAATACACCTAGTTTCACCTCGGTTTAAACCACGACTCACAGTCTTGTTCTACGATACAACCCTTTTCCTGATGTTTTCCAAAGTTGGATCATCAACCTGAGCTTGCTTGAAAGCCTCCTTGTCATCGTTAATGATCTGATCGGGAACCTTAAGTTTTCTGTAAGGCTTCTCATCCTGCCTAGTTTGAGACCTAGTTACAGCCGCAGCTGAGAAATGAGACATATCAGGAAGTTTTGATCCATCAATGTTACCGATAACCAAATCGTACGACGTATCATCCATACACAAAGCTTCAGTTTTCCCAGTGAAAAAAGGACAATCAATGTCAATCATTGCCAAAGGATACCTTTGTGTGGATTCATCAATGAACGTAACGTTTGATTCCTTCCCTATTAACTGACTATCCGAATCCAAACTTCTCCGAACGACACAGCCTGTATACCCAGTATCTCTTAATACAACCACCTTTTTATTATTAACCAATCCTTGTTCCGTCGGTAACCTTGCCTTTAAGAAGTAACAGACACCTTCCCTAGTTTCCTTACTACACTCCTCAATGTCCGAAATCAAAGGATCACCAACCTTATTTTCAAAAATACTTCCAATCTCATCACCTTTCCTAGTTACTTCCGTTTGAAAAAAACTAACTTGGTGTGCTGCGCCACGTGGTGTGCCATTATTCTTACCGCGTCCGCGAAAAGACCCTCTAAAATTACCACGACTACGTGTATAACCACGACCTACATTCTGCGTATTCTCATTCTTAACCTGAGAACCTTGAGTCTCTACGCGCGTGTTAAAATTTTCCTTAACACCGCTATCCCCACCTCCAGTTGCTCCTACCTCTGCGCTATATAATTGTTTTCTGTCGGGGTTCTTAAAACATTTAATTGTTAAATGCCCCTTACCGCATATGCTACGCTTGATATCCGATCTACCACTCGGTTTGTTTGAGTCAACTTTGTCCTGTTTACCCTGCGCTGCGCCTCTATTATCACGTTGCCCCTTATTAATGCAACTAAATACGCCCCAGCGCGCGCTTCTGCAAACAAATCTGCCTCCCTAGCCATTTCATCTAAATTACCAAACTGTTTTGGCTTCAGATGTACATACAGTTCTCTATTACATGACTCCAGGAACTGATCCCTTGCCATGAAATCACAGACAGCCGGAAAAGATTTTTCTATCTTTGCTATGTTAAGCCATTTTTCTAAATAACTTCTCAATCTACTACTTAACTGTATGAACGTTTCTGATTTCTCGGGCCTACTATAACGAAACTGCTTCTTAAATCCGCGCTCTGTCATGTAAAAATTCTTTAATGAGCATCCTTTAACTTATCATAATCCGCCGCATCCTCATTTGATAACCGGTCATATACACCAAGTGCGCGCCCTTTAAGCAATGCACTTAAATACGCGGCCCAAACACTCTTATCCCATTTATTAGCCGTAGCATATTTCTCAAACCTAGATAAATAACTATCGATTTTATCTTTACCCTCTTCAAAATAAGGTAACTTAGGATCCCGGGCATGAGCCACCTTCTCAGCTATTTGCTTTTCAAATTCTAGCTCGAGCTTCGCTTTCTGCATTTCTAATTGATTCTTTAATTCTTGGTGCTGTAGCTCAAACCCATGTTTTATTTGTTCTAAATGGGCCTCACTAATCTCTTTGGCCTCCTTTTCACTTTGAATGCGTGCCATTTCTAGTTCCTTATTAACATTCAACATAGCTAGTTCATGTTCCCTTTCTTTCTCCTTTTCTTCTAACTTAGCTAGTTCATGTGCCCTTTCCTTTTCCTCAGACAGTAAGATTAAGATTAAGATTTATTCAGGAATTAAGATCAGCATGAAGATATATATATATATGGCATATGATATGACAGAGAGATATCACTTTGAGATTAAATAAATTTTGAATGATAAATTTAAAAGAGCACACTTAAATGATATAAATAAAAATGTTGAATTGATCTAAGAAAATGTAGTTTAAATATAACTTAAAAAAAAAACTAAAAAGATATAAATTTTGATCAGTGGGCTAGGACGCCAGCACCCACACCCACTTATATCACAGATACTAAAAAAATATGATCTTAAAACCTATGGATGGCCCATAAAGCCCTAAAGCTTATTTCCAATGGGGTCCATTTGGTCAAATCCAAGATTTTGGCACGAGAGAGGCAGAATTCTATTGCACGGGAGTTCCAATGGTTGATTATCACAGAAGGGCGCTCTTTATATTACCAATCCTTTCATAATATCAAGCTCCACGCACACCAGCGGGCATCTCACCAATAGGTATCAGGACGTTTGAGGGCAGCAAATTGTTGCCCCTAACAACAGGGGCAAATTGTTGCCCCTGACATCTCAGGGCCCCGTACTAAAAATTTATAAATTTCAAATTGAAAATTATTTTTAAAATCAATATGTAAAAAAGTTCAAAAGGTGTCTGCTGTGTTCTCTCCGAGAGGGCGAGTCGACAAACTGTCTGATTGCTAGGTACGCCACCTAAGTCGTTGCCAACCCGTCACCCCCGGAGAGAATCAGGTGACAGCAGCCAAAGAAAACATGGCCGACCATCACCAAAAGTTGCCCCCCCCGGTGTGCGTGTCAGACATGCAACAAAGTTGAACAAACTATATAATTATGTATCACAGCTTCCGCAATCTACTTAGATTAATCAGTAAGAGAAAAAATCATCAATCTCAGTTTCTAGATGAAGTTCAATAAGGTACTTTTTGAGGGCAGTCTTAAATCTATATGTTTTTTCTAGTTCTTTCAGCCATTCAGGAAGGGAATTCCAATCTGTTATCCCCCTATAGTAAAAGGTAGAGTTTTCGACACTTCGACAATGAGGAACTAGGAAGTTATAACCACTGGACCTTGTATGATGCTGATGCACTGAATTCAAAGGAACAAAGTTCTCCTTCAAATATGTAGGACATAGGTTGTAGAAAATTTTATGCACATGATTTAACCTCAGTTGTTTTACCCGAGTTTCAACATTAAGCAAATTCAGTTCAGCAAGAATATCACCAGTGATCCTTGTTCTGGGTCCAAGAGAATTGATAAATCTAACTACTTTGTTCTGAGCTATTTGCAATTTTTTCTTCAAACCTTTGGAAAGACCATCATACCAAGAGGAACAAGAATAATCAAAGTGGCATAAAATCAAAGCTGAACACAAGTTTTTTCTTGTTCTTTGAGACAGACTGTTGCTATGTCGATACATAAATTTAAGACGAGCATTAACTTTGGAAAGAATGTTATTGACAACCAGCTCACCGGACAGAAAATTATCAATATTTAGGCCTAGATATTTTACGGACTGTGTAGGTTCAATTGTGTGATCATAGCACGCAACATTGAAGTTTTTGACTTTCTTAAGTTTTCTTTTTGACCCAAACAGTATACATTCTGTCTTACCTAGGTGTAGTGACAGTTTGTTATCAACAAGCCAATCTGAACAAGATTCAAGAACTTTTCCTAGTTTGTTAGAAATCTGAGCTGGATCACTGTGAGAAAACAGGATTGTGCTATCATCAGCATATAACAGAAGTTTGCATTCAGAGTCAATGCTTATCACCATGTCATTTACATAGCATAGGAAAAGCAATGGCCCCAGAATACTTCCCTGAGGGACACCACAAGTTACAGCTGCTGTGTCAGAATTAATTTCACCAACATTGACCAACTGACTTCTATTACTTAGGTAGGATTCAAACCATTTTGTTGATCCAATACCCATAAGTTTCAATTTATTGCATAAAATATTGTGATCAACCGTATCAAAAGCTTTTTGCAGGTCTAGAAGTATCATACCAGTGTACAAACCTTTTGCATTCTTTATTTTAATGTGATCTAACAAATGAATAAGGCAAGTGTCTGTAGAGAAAGAGCTTCTGAACCCAGACTGATAGTCATAGATGATATTGTTTTTGACCAAATATGCTTCAAGCTGAATATAAATGGCTTTTTCAAGAATTTTGGAAACAATGCTCAAAATACTCACAGGCCTGTAGTTTCCAACATCCAAATTACTATTTTTCTTGTATAGTGGTTTTACCCTGGCAATTTTCAAAGCATCTGGAACAGAGTTTTCGGAAATAGACATATTCAGTAAAAAGGTAACAGGAATTTTTAAAAAAGAGGCCCCATCTTTTAAAAATCTTGCTGGAATTTCATCTAGGCCAGTGCTTTTATATGAATTTAATTGACTGAGCTCCTTGAAAACAAACTCTTCACACACATGCTTTAAGTAAAAAACTTCCCTCTCACTATTATCATAGAAATTTTTTAGCAGTAAAGAATTGCAATCAAAATGCTTTTTGCCGAATGGAAGTTTTTGTACAAGTTTTTCTGCAATAGTGGTAAAAAAATCATTAAAATAATTTGCAATAGTTTTCGGATCATGACAGTTTTGGTCATCAATGGTCAAAACTAAATTTGAAGACTCATTTTTCTTGTTTTTGTATCCAAGATCTTTTAATTGTTGCCACAGCTTTCTGGGACAGTTTTTGTTTTCCTCAATTTTGTTTGAAAAATACTCAGATTTTGCTTCTTTAATTTCTCTCTGAACTTTGTTCCTAAACTGACTATATAGTTTATAAATTGCACTGTCTTTTGATTTTTTAAATTGATATAGATAAAGATCCCTTTGTTTAATTAAATCCAAAATTTCTGAATTGATCCAGGGTTCTGTTCTTTGTTTCAGCCTAACTTCCTTAACAGGAGCAACAGTATTTAAAATAGAAAGAAAAATGTCCCTGAAAGCTGACCAAGCAGTATTTATATCACAAGCATAAAAACATTGACTCCAGTCAGCACAAGTTAATTTTAGAATAAATTCTTCTTTTGTGTAATTTTTTAGAGACCTGATTTTTGCATATTTGTGCTTTTTAATCTGACCTCTTGAGATTTTCCTGGTGCAATATGTCAAAAAATGATCACTTAAACCTATTGGGATTGTGCCTGACTGACAGATTTTTTCTTTATTATTACACAGAATATGGTCCAAGAGACTGCTTGTGGTAGGTGTTACCCTTGTAGGTTCAGTTATGATTTGATCTAAATCAAAAAGTTTTAAAATATTTACATAGGACTTAAAAGTACTATTTGATCTCTGTAGACAACAAATATTAAAATCTCCCAGAATGATAATTTCACAGTCTGACCTTAAATGAGTTAATATCTCCTCAAAATTGCTTAAAAAGTCATTCTGTTTTGGTGGTCTGTACACTGTCCCAATGATTATAGGTTTTGTCTTAGGTAGCATCAGTTCTACAAAAATGATTTCATCATTGTCCCTTTGAAGGTCTGATCTGAACGTAAAAGCAACGTCATTTCGGATATAAACACAAACACCGCCCCCATTCCGGTTTCTGTCTCTACGAACTACTGTGTAATTTTCTAAATGTATTTCCCCATTTGTAACCGAATCATCCAACCAAGTTTCTGTTATAGATATAACCGCCGCTTTGGAATTTGCTGCAATAATTTTCAATTCCGATATTTTTGGAAGTAATGATCTGGCATTCATGTGTAAAAAGTGGAGCCCTTTCCTCTGAAAACATTGAAAATGATCTGAATCTGCATCAGAAGGTAGTTGTGTATTGTCTGTATCATGTTGATTCGAATAGCTGTCAGTAGCATTTATATCTTCGGTGCAAAAAGGTAAGTCCATAAATGTACAGTTACTACAGGTGAAGCTAAAGTCTGAGTTGTTGTCTGCCAAACGATCATATTGCTCAGCTGATATGAAACCTGAGCATTTTATGTGTGTCCACATTTCACAGTTATCACAACTGACAGCTTTACTGCGGGAGGTAACTCCTTTACAACAAACAACACATGGGTATTTGGGTTGTCTTTGTCTTCTGTTGTTTTTGTTTACATTTTTGGATAGAGAATTATTAGGGCCAGGGTGAGGATGAATGTCTCCGCTTTGCATGAGGCACAGAAGGAACAGTGATTCTGAATTGATTTTCATATATTGTTTATCTAAACATTTGACAAATTTTGTTTCTGCATCGTTTCCCCCAGTGTGGACGTCTGGGGGCGAATCACAGGTAAAGTACGAAACGTATTGAATCAATGAAAAATCCTTGAATTCCCAATTTGAGCAATCAATTATGAATTCCCCAGCGTCCAAGTATCTTTCTCTAGTGAAATATTGACTCCGATCTTTGAATAAAACATATGTGTTCAATAAAAGCATTAAAAGTCCCAAGCTAAAAATAATCCCGCTTCGCCCGGCCGCCATCTTGAAACATAAAGTTACCTTTCTAAATCCCTTTGTTCTTGCCTTTCAGCCCGCTAAATATCTTGCTGCTCCTTAACAAAACCTTGTAACTCCTTCCCCTCATAACCTAACTCCTTTCCCATTTGCATTAAACGCTCCATTATTGATAACGTAAATCTCACGTTACTATCAAAATCACTATAAACTGATCAGTTATGATCAGTGATGATTGAATGGGCTTAACTAAAATGTTAAGATATGTGTTATATGCGTTAATCAAACTAAAACGTTAGTTACTAAAGCACACGCGATTTAAAATGTCAAATACTTTCAGTAAAGTATGACGTTGCGTACTGGGTGTCTAATATGACGTCATAAATTGACGACGTTTACAGTAAAAAGCTACAATCCGAAGTTTCATCACATTACAAAACTCCGATCATAACAAATTACCATTAATGTTTCTATTACGTCATACCTAACCTCAAGCCACAGCGTAAATATTAACGCTACCGTTATGTCAACGTCAGTAAATTGTTAACGTCACTACGTCAGAACCATGTGTAGGTAAGATCAATTAGTAACTCCAGTTTAACTTAGTAGAATGTCAGGTAACACAATTAAGTTGGGTCTACTAAAAGTTTGTTACCAAGAAAAAGTGGGGTTTGCCTTGCCTTCCTGCTCAGAAATTATGAACTTTAGTTGAATACAAGGGTTTCGCACTTCATCAACGCAGGAAGGAAGATTCAAGTTAATTTCCAAATGTGGCTATCAATGCATTTTTTATGTGGAATTGATGTTTTAGAGCATCAATGTGCTGTTCCACAACCGGGAACACCCGCCAGAGATCAAATCCTCACTTCAGTGACACCAAATGTTACATGTGGGTTTACGGCGTACCGCAAACCCCCATGCTGACAAGACAACCGAGCGTGATCTCTGACAGGTGTACGGGCAGCTGTGGGGTAAGGCACAAGAAAGATATCAAATGAATGACATGAATTATTTACAGTATCTACATGTATATACAACACTACTAACACAAAACATCACATTTATTTGCCTATGTAGCCCACTCACGACGTCCGCCCCGAAGGCACAACAATGTTCTGTGCTCGGAACGGGTGCCGTGAATGCCTACAGAAGCAAACAACAAAAACAACAACAAAATAAAAAAAAAACACACACAAGACGTGACTGGCCAGTTTATCACTTAGGGTGAACCCCCTCTCGCGCACTAGTGTGAACTAGTTTGTCGACCTTGTTGTCGACCACAGGTTGATATGTATCATTTATCGATCGCGCACTGGTGTGAACTTGTAGTCCCGGTAACCTCTTCGTTTTTTTCGCCTGAATCGCCTGCAGGTTATGACCTGTTTAGAATGGTCTCAGGTTGACCTGTTTATTTTTGCTACGACGTCTGTTATTGGGTTTGTCCGCCCTTGCTGGACCCTAACCGACAGCGTCGTACCAGTACCTGCTGCTATTTTGCATGGAGCAGCAGGTCACCACACATTGTTGTGCCTTTCAATATACTTTCACTGTCCCGTCACAATGTTGTGTGAATTAGTTACAACTTGACCTGCTGCTGAATAGTGTTCGTTTTTTAGGGTTTTTATATCTATGAATACTACCGGAAAATCATGCATACTCATATAAGCTCGCTAAAATCGTGGCGAGGTGAAGATACCGTCCACAATTAAATAAAAATCAAAAATGAGTTCCTTTAAGAGCAATGAAAACATTCATAAGAAAGAAGATGGATCACACTACGCAGCCTCGGCCAACAAAGCCCCACCAGCGACCCTGCAATGATCCGGCAAAGAAAACCAGAGGAAACATACTGCAACCTTGCGAATTTCGATTAGGCAATCGACACAAAGACCCACACAAATCAAAATGGGGCCCAAATAGTCAAAAACCCGCTTAGAATGAGTCTAAACCAATAATTTATTTCTGATTTCTCAGAATATTCACACTGATCTCAAAGGACCAAAAGTAAAATATAAACTGCACATGGTTGATGTACGGGGAGACGTTTTACGGCCGCCACACGGCACAACACCAGCTGCAGTGAAGGCAAATAAAAATCAAAAATGAGTTCCTTTAAGAGCAATGAAAACATTCATAAGAAAGAAGATGGATCACACTACGCAGCCTCGGCCAACAAAGCCCCGTCAGCGACCCTGCAATGATCCGGCAAAGAAAGCCAGAGGAAACATACTGCAACCTTGCGAATTTCGATTAGGCAGTCGACACAAAGACCCACACAAATCAAAATGGGGCCCAAATAGTCAAAACCCCGCTTAGAATGAGTCTAAACCAATAATTTATTTCTGATTTCTCAGAATATTCAGAATAAAGCCCAAAATCGAGTAGATAATGGATTTGCGTTCAAATAGTATATTTCCCATAGGAAACAAATGGTGAAACGACCCTATAAATCAATGGCATGACTCCTGTCAAAACGAACACCCACACAACACGTGACGGGAATGAAAATCATATATGGCACAATTTGGCGGTTGGCGATTTTTAGGCAAATTTTATAGAACTCAGCCTTATAGCGGTCCCCTGTATTGTAAAAACATATCTCCACAAACCAAACTACATCGTATGATATGTGCATGACTTGTGCATGGAGCAGCACATTTTGCCTACCATATTTCACCTAAAATATTTCACTCGCACCGCCTTACCATATACCTACTAAAGTAATTTAGATGTGCATAAGCACCAGAGAGGTTTCCTATTCCAGCCCGTAACACAATGTACATGGCAAGTTCTTTTTTTATAACACAAGGTAGATGCACCTGGGTTACCTATTTTTCCTTTCGTGTGTGCAAGTCTTTGTCACAGTGAAAGAGTTTGGTAGTTTTGTTTTAATACGAAACTGGAGTGAACATTGGGAGTTTTTGGCTGTTATACACTTCCATATTAACTAGCACACTAATACAACATGCACGTTAACAGTCTTGTCATTTCACTTCCAAACCCTATGAGTATACAAATTATTGTGTGCTAAGCGTAGAATGACGAGCATGTCGTCGGAGACTCAAAGTAAACGAAATGAGGCAGATGCTTTATCTGCTACAGTAAACGGGACTAGATCCATTTCGAGTCGAATGTATGTCAGTCGACGCAAGGTTACTAAGCACAGTAACTACAGTCGAACTTCAATGGCTCGAACACCTTTGGGGCCTCGAAAATCTGTTCGAGACAGGGGTAGTTCGAGCCTCTGAGGGAGACTGCCAGGAGGTATACGATATACTTTTCGATATCTTTTCGGTGTTTTATAATGAAAATGTATGCTGTGTGTACTCATTAGAATCGCCTCATCGAGGCGATTCTAATGAGTACACACAACATGCATTTGCAAGATAAAAGACTAAAATCTCCTTAATTATCCCCCACTATTTCTTATGTAGAGGATTTCGCTAGGGACTCAAGAATGGGTTCGACACATCCATGGTAAACGAGCCATCGGTGTTCAACCCATCGAAGTTCCACTGTATAACTTGCTGAGCCGGCCTCGGATGCGAGTCTGACTGGTGATCAGGAGGAAGCGGGTTTGAAACCTGCCGAGGTCGTCAACATTATTTCGTGGAGATTGATCATGAAATCATTTCTACGGTCATTCTCTCCCTTCAGCTAATTCAAGAAGGGCAGTTGTCAGTTTCTGGCGAAAGAAGGTGCACTGTACTAGTTAACCGCTTAAGTTTAAGCTTGCCCAGAAAAAGTGTGGATAGGTAAACTGACCAGCTCAAAAACGACCTAAAATAGTGTTGACTGGAATAATTTGATCTTTTGAAAGCAAAGAATACACCAAATCAACAAAAATAGAAGACACTTTTATTGAGTCTGTTTATGATCAGTACTGAAATGTGCAACACTGGCCAGGCCCACGGCTTAAGCAGAACTCTGTTTTTCAAATTACTCTTCTTAGTAATGACTTGGCACTTAAACTCCAATACAAACAAACAACTATAAATTGCTGATGTTTGTTTGTTTGTTTGAGGTTTAACGTCCCCTTCAACACTGTAAAGTCATTTTGGAGACGTTGCTTCCAATTTTGTGGGTCTTTTACCCGACATTGAGATGAAATGACTTCTCAAGCCCTGTCGCCTAATGAAACCAATAGGGTTTATAAGCATGGACGGTCCGCCTCGCACCGTGGTTCCTGGACAGGCTTAGATCCTCTAAGCGGTTTACCAGTACTAGTGTGCGGGCCGGATTCAGCTCTACGTGGAAGCATCATGCAGCCCATATATTTCTTCAAGCCCCTATGGTCGGGGGCCGAAATTGCTGATGTCCACGTGACTATTACTGATTTGTTCGAGTTCCAGGTAACGGTTATTTTTAGGCTGGCTCTTGATATCGTTGAGAGTTCAGAGTGTTCATTATGAAAACATGCCTATGCAAATACATGGTAAATTTTAGCACCGAAAAAATGCAACTTTTGAGATGAAAAATTGTGACATTTTTCATATTTCTGCTCTAAATATTGATTGTGGGTACCCGTTAGAGCCGCCACATCGAGGCGGTTCTAACGAGTACCCACAATCTATGTTTTAGAGCAGAAATAACCTCTGTAAACCCGTTTTACAATATAAAAAGTGGGGGCCAAGGGGATCAGAATTATATAGGCGTGTTTTCGTGATGTGTGCAACGAAGGGTTACATGACAGATAGAACCGATCAAGACTGGAGTCGCACGTAGTGTACATGTAGATCTAGATCAGACGTTGCTTTTTTCGCAAAAAGCGGCGTCTGATCAGAGACTGACCTGTGTTTTCAAAGTACTCGAATTCATTACGATAACACACCATGCCACATAGTACATTTTTTTCACATCTTCAAAATAGCTACTTTTCTGGTGAAAATCCGTGATATTTTGTTTTTTATTTATCAGTCACCCACTATATTGATTGCATTGCAGCACATTGACCTGATAAAGGTATGCTATCTAATGACAATGAGCTCTATCAGGTCAACGTAACATCGAATGAATCGGACTACTGGAAAAATGACAAAAATAGTATTTTTACTGGAAAAAATGAAAAGATTACTTGAAAAAAAAAAATATTATAGGAACAATATAGTCAGCTGATACTAGATATATCGACCGCCAGAATGCTGGGACGCACTAAGGACCATCAATAATTGATCGTAAATTGCTAATTTAAGAGTACACAAGAGGGTAAACTGATAAATAGAATACCAGATTCGTGTCATTTGATATCAAGTTTTCTCAGGCTCGGCTTCGAGACCGCATGTTGAATCGCTCGGCAAGCCTCGCGATTCTACAAACGTTCTCGAAGCCTTGCCTGATAAACTTGATATCAAAAGACACTCACCTAGTATTCTCTATTTATACTGCAAACTAGGTTGTGGGTGCTTGTTAGAACCGCTTCAGTCAGTACCAACAACCTATGTTATGGAACAGAAATGAGAAAAACAATGTATACCCCGTAAACCCCATTTTTTCTCTATCTATGTTTGAAAGAGTTTGGTAGTTTTGTCTATCTATGTTTGAAAGAGTTTGGTAGTTTTGTTTTAATACGAAACTGGAGTGAACATTGGGAGTTTTTGGCTGTTATACACTTCCATATTAACTAGCACACTAATACAACATGCACGTTAACAGTCTTGTCATTTCACTTCCAAACCCTATGAGTATACAAATTATTGTGTGCTAAGCGTAGAATGACGAGCATGTCGTCGGAGACTCAAAGTAAACGAAATGAGGCAGATGCTTTATCTGCTACAGTAAACGGGACTAGATCCATTTCGAGTCGAATGTATGTCAGTCGACGCAAGGTTACTAAGCACAGTAACTACAGTCGAACTTCAATGGCTCGAACACCTTTGGGGCCTCGAAAATCTGTTCGAGACAGGGGTAGTTAGAGCCTCTGAGGGAGACTGCCAGGAGGTATACGATATACTTTTCGATATCTTTTCGGTGTTTAATAATGAAAATGTATGCTGTGTGTACTCATTAGAATCGCCTCATTGAGGCGATTCTAATGAGTACACACAACATGCATTTGCAAGATAAAAGACTAAAATCTCCTTAATTATCCCCCACTATTTCTTATGTAGAGGATTTCGCTAGGGACTCAAGAATGGGTTCGACACATCCATGGTAAACGAGCCATCGGTGTTCGACCCATCGAAGTTCCACTGTATAACTTGCTGAGTCGGCCTCGGATGCGCGTCAGACTGGTGATCAGGAGGAAGCGGGTTTGAAACCTGCCGAGGTCGGCAAAATTATTTCGTGGAGATTGATCATGAAATCATTTCTACGGTCATTCTCTCCCTTCCGCTAATTCAAGAAGGGCAGTTGTCAGTTTCTGGCGAAAGAATGTGCACGGTACTAGTTAACAGCTTACGTATAAGCTTGCCAAGAAAAAGTGTGGATAGGTAAACTGACCGGCTCAAAAATGACCTAAAATAGTGTTGACTGGAATAATTTGATCTTTTGAAAGCAAAGAATACACCAAATCAACAAAAATAGAAGACATATTTATTGAGTCTGCTTATGACCAGTACTGAAATGTGCAACACTGGCCAGGCCCACGGCTTAAGCAGAACTCTGTTTTTCAAATTACTCTTCTTAGTAATGACTTGGCAGTTAAACTCCAATTCAAACAAACAACTATAAATTGCTGATGTTTGTTTGTTTGTTTGAGGTTTAACGTCCCCTTCAACACTGTAAAGGTCATTTTGGAGACGTTGCCTCCAATTTTGTGGGTCTTTTACCCGACATTGAGATGAAATGACTTCTCAAGCCCTGTCGCCCAATGAAACCAATAGGGTTTATTAGCATGGACGGTCCGCCTCGCACCGTGGTTCCTGGACAGGCTTAGATCCTCTAAGCGGTTTACCAGTACTAGTGTGCGGGTCGGATTCAGCTCTGCGTGGAAGCATCATGCAGCCCATATATTTCTTCAAGCCCCTATGGTCGGGGGCCGAAATTGCTGATGTCCACGTGACTATTACTGATTTGTTCGAGTTCCAGGTAACGGTTATGTTTAGGCTGGCTCTTGTTATCGTTGAGAGTTCAGAGTGTTCATTATGAAAACATGCCTATGCAAATACATGGTAAATTTTAGCACCGAAAAAATGCAACTTTTGAGATAAAAAATTGTGACATTTTTCATATTACTGCTCTAAATAT
Source organism: Lucinisca nassula (assembly GCA_963580285.1). Classification (NCBI taxonomy): domain Eukaryota; kingdom Metazoa; phylum Mollusca; class Bivalvia; order Lucinida; family Lucinidae; genus Lucinisca; species Lucinisca nassula. The sequence goes on along the minus strand of OY757021.1, from coordinate 108,802,200 downwards.
TGATTGTGGGTACCCGTTAGAGCCGCCACATCGAGGCGGTTCTAACGAGTACCCACAATCTATGTTTTAGAGCAGAAATAACCTCTGTAAACCCCAGTTTTACAATATAAAAAGTGGGGGCCAAAGGGATCAGAATTATATAGGCGTGTTCTCGTGATGTGTGCAAAGAAAGGTTACATGACAGATAGAACCGATCAAGACTGGAGTCGCACATAGTGTATATGTAGATCTAGATCAGACGTGGCTTTTTCGCAAAACGCGGCGTCTGATCAGAGTCTGATCTGTGTTTTCAAAGTACTCGAATTCATTACGATAACACACCATGCCACATAGTACATTTTTTTCACATCTTCAAAATAGCTACTTTTCTGGTGAAAATCCGTGATATTTTATTTTTTATTTATCAGTCACCCACTATATTGATTGCATTGCAGCACATTGACCTGATAAAGATATGCTATCGTATGACAATGAGCTTTATCAGGTCAACGTGACATCGAATGAATCGGACTACTGGAAAAATGACCAAAATAGTATTTTTACTGGAAAAAATGAAAAGATTACTTGAAAAAAAATATTATAGGAAAAATATAGTCAGCTGATACTAAATATATCCACCGCCAGAATGCTGGGACGCACTGAGAGCCATCAATAATTGATCGTAAATTGCTAATTTAAGAGTACACAAGGGGGTAAACTGATAAATAGAATACCAGATTCGTGTCATTTGATATCAAGCCTCGCGATTCTACAAGCGTTCTCGAAGCCTTGCCTGATAAACTTGATATCAAAAGACACTCACCTAGTATTCTCTATTTATACTGCAAACATAGATTGTGGGTGCTTGTTAGAACCGCTTCAGTCAGTACCAACAACCTATGTTATGGAACAGAAATGAGAAAAACAATGTATACCCCGTAAACCCCAATTTTTCTCTATATAAAGTGGGGTTTAGAGGGTGTTCATCTTACAGACTTATTAACATGATGTAAGGGTTAGAGGGAATGGGAACACTTGACATATTTTACCGCCATTTTTCAAAGGGAGACAACTTTCATTTCCGGACTTCCAGTTCGCTTTTCGATAGCCTAAGTCTTGCTGAAAAAGGTCTTCTCTATAAGGAAAGAATTTGCTCCTCAGAAGAAAATTCTTTTCTTTACGAATTGACCCCAGTTGACATGGGACACAAAAATATTTTTGAAGGCGTTGCCTCCCCTGAAGGTGTACATATTCCCCTTAAATGCAGCAGCATAAGTCTCCGTTTCAAGCCTACACTCAGCCACCAGTTCTGTCGGTGACTCTGTATTACATGTAGTATACAATCACATTAATGCATTTTTGTTGGAAATCCTAAAACTGGGCTATATATCAAACAGTGCAGGACCAGAAGCATTACGAAAACACGCCTATACAAATACATTGCAAACTTTACCGACGAAAAATCGAACATTTTAAGATGAAAAAACTGTGATATTTTTCTAATTTCTGCTCAAAATATAGACCGTTGGTACTAGTTAGAGCCGCCTCATGGAGGTGGTTCTAACGAGTACCCACAATCTATATTTTAGAGCAGAAATAAGAAAATAAGGTTTACCCCTGTAAACACCAGTTTTACTATATGAAATAATTATTGTATAGGCATGTTTTCGTGATGAGAGCGCGGCACCTGATCATGGCTTTTAGTGTTTTCAAGCAATTTTTTCAAATACTTTTCTTCATTACGATGACGATAACAAACCCGTGCGACATAGTGCATTTTTCACATCTTCAAAATGGCTACTTTTCTGATAAAATTAGTGACATCTTATAAATACGGCAAACATAGGTTATGGGTGCTCGTTAGAACCGCCTCAACGTTCTAACGAGTACCCACGACCTTTGTCTTGGAGCAAAAATAAGAACATTAATGTTTACCCCGTTGCTGAATGTTGTTGCGCTGTACATGTATATATGACGTTTTGCAGCGTCTGACCTGGGCTTGCACGTTTTGCCAATGACCCATTTTGGGGGATTTCCTGTATAAAATAGACTGATGGCTCCTTTAACTCATTGTTTAGCCTTGGCGCTGATCATGATGGAGACGGTTCTGGTAAAGGCTGTCCCGGAAGTAGGAATTATATCATGACGGCGGAAGATGCTGGAATTACAGAACCAGTCAAATACTCCGTGAACCTGTACAGATTTTCGCTGTGTTCCGTGACTGCTTTCAAAACGACAATCAAAGGTTTATCGTAAGTTAATTTATACATTGTCTTGATTGTAAGCATGTTGTGTGTATGCGTGCGCGCAATGTTCAGAGCACCGGACCAGGACATTTGATGTTTTTGAAAATTTGCTGGTTCAGTCTTGTCTGCAGAACTTATGTAACAATTCTAGAATAGACCTGGACAACACCACGAAAACACGCCTATATAATTTGTCCCCCTTGAATCCCTCTTTTATATTGTAAAACTGGGGTTTACAGGTTTGTTATTTTTGCTCTAACATATAGGTTGTGGGTACTCGTGAGAACCGCCGCGATGAGGCGGTTCTAACGAGTATCCACAATCTATATTTTGAGCACAAATTAGGAAAATATCGACATTTTTTCTTCTAAAATTTTCTTCTAAAATATTTCATTTTACGTGGTAAAAATTGCAATGTATTTAAACATAAGGCGGGTTTTCGTGATGAATTTTCATAAAATATGCAGGTGTTTGCTAATAAACTGTATATAAGTTAAAGAGTGAGTGAGTTCCAGTTTTACGTCCCACCAACAGCTAAGGTCCTCGGTTTAAAGACTCATCTGAAAGTCAAGAGAAGCCGGGGATCGATCCTGCAGTCCCTGGTTTATCAGGCAAGTAGCATAACCACTACACCGCGAAGGCTTCCATATAAGTTAAAGAACGGAATGATAATAGGCAAGTTGATATAGGCATTGTCTGTTCAAATTAACCCAAACTGTCCCTAAAAGTGTAGCTTCGTGCTTTTCGGTAACTCAGCTGGAGCAAATACATTGTAAGTGCACATAGATACTAGATACATCAACCGATATATATGTGTTGGTTGAGTCGTAGTGTATATATTTTGAAATCGCGAGGTCTGGGGTTCGATTCATGTTTGTTGCACCTTTATTAGCTCACTAGGAGCAAAGTTCCAAGTCACCTTGGTTTAAACAATATTTATTCATTTCATTCGACAAGTCAATTCGAGCAGGAGATGAACAATATAAGCCAAAGTGCTTTCTGTCAAATCCTGTTCTCATTTTGCTTGTATTGTTCAATGTATGGTAATGTCATTCAATAAATACTGTTTAAACCAATTCGAACAGTACATGTACAATTCACAATGACAGGATTTGAGAACAAGCGAAACGCTTATACTGATCATCTCCAAGTCACTTATGCCCTGGCCTATTGTCCGTCATCCGTCGTCCGTCCGTCGTCCGTCGTATTACGAGCAACGCGTAGAAGAAAGAAAAAGCAAAAAAGTCTTCGTTTCCGCTGACCGTTCCAAGGCGGTTCTTCTGTCCCGGTTTATTTTTGTTTTGGTTTGTCTTTGGGTGTTTGTGTCGCTTATTTTATTTTGGATAGCCTATTGGCCATTTTGTGGGAAAGTAACTGTCCTTTTGGCTTTCCGCTGTTGCTGTATCAATTAGCTGTTGTTTCATGTTTGTGCGTCTTTCCCTTTGGTGTCTTTGATGGGAGCTGTGGGTTGATTGTATCAATTCCTGATCATTGCCTCCACTTCTATTTTTCAAACAAAAATACAAAATTTATTGTTTAAAGGTTTGAACTGTTATAGGTAAAATGTACTTTGGTTCTAAACATCCTTAGCGGAGGTGTCATCATTAGAGAGTAATTTCTCTAACAGAAGTTTCAAAGGACACGGACGATGTGGCAAACTACCAATTCAGATGGACTGCAGCCAAGAGATTCTTGCACAGATTCAATAAGAGCAAGAAAAGCAGACTGATGCATTCATCCTCATCTTTCTCTGTGTCAAAGTTCTAGTTCATGCAGAATCAGAAATGTTACTGGTGACACTTCGAATGACATTCATACATCAGGCCCTGTGATGTGGGAAGTTAGTCCTTATCGCTAACCAAAGAGGTAAATTTCACTGCCCAATCATCAGTACCTTCAGCTGTCGATACAATCGTTCGGAAAAGCCATTCCAATCTCTAATGATTCTGGGGAAGAACGACTCTTTATAAATGTCAGTTCTTGCAGTAAGGGTTTGAAACGCCAACGAATGGTGATTTCTACAGTGTCTAGCGGGGGGGGGGGGGGGGGAACAAGGTCATCTGTTGGATGTTGGCATCATCATTTAGACCTTTGTCTAAAAGGATGCGCCTACTGACTATTTGTCTTTTCTTGGGAGACTCCCATTTTAATTTTCCGAGTATTCCAGTCATGCTTCCAGTTTCAAAGCAGTAATTGCCTGTTACAAATCTATCAGCTCTATTCTGAACTTTTGCAGTTTCTTCGTTAAGGATCACTCCACTGGGGTCCAAGAAACAACTACCATATTCCAAGATTTGGCGAACAAGACCTTTATATGCTGCCTATTTTACATCCTGAGGACACTGATGAAGATGTCGCCTCAGGAAACCAAGCGTTCTATTTGCCTTAGTACACATGTTGCTAATATGAGTATTCCATCTCAAGTTGTGTGTGATTTTCACTCCAAGGTATTTAATGGAGTCCACATTCTCGAGGACCGTTCCATCTAAGGTGTAAGAAGCCTCAACTTTATTAGATCTCTTACTAGTTATCTGCATAATATTGCATTTAACTGGCTGAAACCTCATGTCCCATTTTCTGGCCCAACATCCTATTCTATCTAAGTCAGTCTGAAGTTTCAATGAGCCATCTATATCTCTAATTTCCCGGTAACAAACACAGTCGTCCGCGAACAGTCTTATTTCTGTGTCAATGTCAATGGAAATATCATTGATATACATGGAGAACACTAGAGCACCAAGAACAGTCCCTTACGTAACTCCAGACAAAACTGGAGCCCACTCCGAAGATTCACCATTAACAAGAACGCGCTGTTTCCTGTAGCAAAGAAAGGAATCTATAAATTTGAGGGTCTTCCCCCCAATTTTATAACCAAATAACTTAGGTTTAAGTAGTTTAAGAGGAGAAGTGTCCAAAGCCTTCTCAGAGTCCAGAATAAATGTGCCCACCTGTCCCACTTTGTCCAAGATTTTTGCCTAGGCACAACTATGCCTTTCCTAATTGCATGTTGTCTGTCTGACAAATGTTTATGTTCATCCAAGCGGGCCATACTGTTTGAGCAGACTATATGTCCAAGCAATTTACACAGAACACAGGTCAGAGACACGGGGCGATAATTACGGACAAGCGCCCTATCTCCTTTTTTGAAGAGTGGACAGATGTTCGCAAAGAGCGATTCTGTGGAGAGTTCACCCGTATCAAGAGCTTGTTGAAACAAATGTGCAAAAACTGGAAGTAACTTATTTGCTAGTTCCTTCAGAACTATAAGATGAAGCTCATCAGGTCTTACGGCCTTACTTGGCTTCATGCCTTGAAAAGTAGAAGTAAAACAAAGATCAGGAATCGATACAATTAACTTACTTCACCCATCAAAGTCACCAAAGGGAAAGAAACACAAACATGAAGCGACCAGACCATAATGGAAACCTAAACAAAGGAAGGCCATAAGGACAGTTACTTTGACCACTCCTGCAGCTGACACAACAGTATTATACATGAATGGGGTCGATCTTCCAGTCAGTGGAAACCCCATGAATTTAGTTTTCTTAAATGCATCATTGAATTGACCAACTGTTCCTCTGCCATTTCAGAGTCTGATTCACCAACCCCGTTCACTCCTCTTTTATTAATGGGCGGGATACCTTGCCTGTATTTCTTGTGGCTATTGATATAACTAACATAACTTCATGCATAACTTGTTGAACAATTCCAGACATAAACTTTCAACCTTGGTCTGACTGAATAGACTTGGGAAGTCCAACAATAGGTAACAAAACTTCACTGAAGCCTCAACAATTGTCTTAGTTCTGATATTTCTAAGTTGAATGGCTTCAGGAAAAGATAATAGTCAAAAGATATTCACAAACAGATTTAGTTCTGGGCAAGCGACCTACACAGTCTATCAATAATCGACTTTATTTAGTATAATTTGATTGTTTTTTCCTACCATTTAGCATGTTTGGAAGGACTTATAATAAGTAAGTAAGGAGGCCTTCATGCGGACTGAACAAATTATTTGTCTAAATCGCGACGGAAGTAAGGGCGAGGATTGTGGCCACGTAAAATCGATTTAAGCCCCCCAGTGGAAATCATTCCACTGACCGTTCCAAGGCGGTTCTTCTGTGGCGGTTTATTTATGGTGTTGTTTGTTACTTACTGTGTGTATCACTTGTGTCTTTTTATTTTGGATGGCCATATCGCCATTTTGTGGGAAAGTAACTGTCCTTATGGCCTTCCTTTGTTTATGTTTCCATTATGGTCTGGTCGCTTAATGTTTATATTTCTTTCCCTTTGGTGTCTTTGATGGGTGGAGTAATTTAATTGTATCGATTCCTGATCTTTGTTTTCATTCTACGTATAATGTTTAAAATCATCCGATAACCAAGGCTAATGAAAATGATTAAGACTCTTGTGATAGGTCGTATTACATCTAAATTGCCTGACATGGGGTTTTCATGTGCCATGTTTAATATTTTGAGACGACAAACCCGCGGAACTACTTTACTGGTGGTAAACCGTCCACTCATCTTCTGCTGAGACATCTGGCGGACGCCATTTTCTCATCGAAATGCCAAATGCCATTGTTGACATAATAACAGACTGTGACTTGAGATACTACCTGCTCATCTAAAATAGAAGTGAAGGCAATGATCAAGAATCGATACAATTAACCCACAGCTCCCATCAGAGACACCGAAAGGAAAGTAACACAAACATGAAACAACTAGACCCCAATGAAAACAGCAATAGCGGAAAGTCAAACGGACAGCAAGCCTCCCCCCAACACACACACACAGACATACAAAATGGTCAGTTGGCTATCCAAAACAATACAATATAAACGTATATATAATACACTCAAAGACAGACCAGTCATAACAAAAATTAAACGCGACAGAAGAACCGCCTTGGAACGGTAAGTGAAACGAATTCAACTGGGACGCTTAAATCGATTTCAAGTGGCCACAATCCTCGCCCTTAATTCCATCGCGATTTAGCCAAACAATTTGGTTGGTCCGCATGAATGCCTCCTAACCCATCAGTGCAACATCCCGGTGAACAGAAAAATCAAACAACCACACAGACGAAACAAGGGTGAGGACTCGATTGCAAGAAACCAATGAATGCTGGAGCAAAAGAAAACCAACAGCCAGACTCCGACGGGCCCGAACAGAGACAGAGCACCAGGCACCAACCGACATCACACAAAATTAGATTCTTTCTAATTCTCAGTAAGCCTAACGCTGGAACCGACATACAATCTGAGGATTGACCCAATTGCGTGCAATTAAAGAGGGAAGTAAAGTTGTCAACCGCGATTTGGTTTAGTACCATGTATGCAGTGTGTCGTGTAACAGTTATACTGTACCCAATCTTTTTATATCGAAGAATGATTTTACGAAATTGAGCGTTGAAGTTATTGCAATTATATGTTTTTTTCTGAATTATATACTTAGTCACCATAAAATTCGGGTTCCGATAGACTTTGTTGCAGAAGAGATTTAAGCCCAGCATTGAATTTTGAAATTAAATCGGAATGACGTCTATAAAATTTTGAAAAGGCTTTGCGTAGTTTATGATACCAATTACCCCGATTAAGAAGTTTAGCATTTAACAGTTTATTACGAGAGTTGAAGTCATTTACATGATTAGACACACTGGCAAATCGACTTAATTGCGAAATATAAACGCCATAGGATGTCGCAAGAGAAACAACACCATCCAAAAAAGGAAATTTTACAATCTCAAAATCAAAATCATAGCGTTTCTCATACGTTTTGCAAGAAACAAATCCATCTACAATAGATAGATGTAAATCCAAAAACAGGGCCTCGGTATCAGAAGAATTTGCTTTATTTAAATAAAGTTCTTGGGGGTAAATATGACTCATCAAACCATCGAAACAGGTATTGTCAATATTTAATCAAGCATCCAAATATCTAGAAGTCGAGCTGAAAGCTTCAATGATTTCAGATTGGTTTTCAACGGAAAGGGACATCATGAATACGTTCTATAAAAGGGTTATCCTTTGGAAGCAAAGAATACACCACAGAACTGGAAAATATGGAGTGTGCGTGTGTTCTGGGTCAGACTAGCTAGTTTCGGCCAATAAGGCCTCATCAGTGACCCTCAGATATTTTTAAAATTCCACAATGGAATCAATGATCCCAAAGGACAAGAAAATATAATGAAGTCTCTTTCATAACAAAACAAGAACAGGTCAGCCACAAGGGGTGTGCAAATTGTACCCATCTGAATACCCAAAACTTGTCTAAAAACTTAATATTATGTAAGTATTGTCAAGTAGAAAGGTGATAGCTTCATTCTGCCATGACCATAAAGTATAATGTTTATGCTCTTCAGAAGTGAAAAAAGCTTTTCTAACATTACTTGCAGATAGAGGGAGTCTTCCTAATGAAATGTCCATTCAGTTAAATCATTAAGTTTTTTCTGTAAAAGTATTATGAGGAAGTGTAGTGTGAAGGGTGGTAAAGTCATAAATAGACAGACTTAACGGCTAAACTCCTTAATCAGGGTTATCGGTACCATAAACTACGCAAAGCCTTTTCAAAATTTTATAGACGCCATTCTGATTTAATTTCAAAATTCAATATTGGACTTAAATCTCTTCTGCAACAAGGTCTATCGGAACCCGAATTTTATGGTGACTTAGTATATAAATTCAGAAAAATATATAACCGCAATGACTTCAGCACCCAATTTCGTAAAATCATTGTTCGATATAAAAAGATTGGGTACAACATGGTTATTATACGACAGACTGCATGCATGGTGGTTAACCCAATCGCGGATGGCAACTTTGCTTCCCTCTTTAATTGCACGCCGGTGGGTCAGGCCTCAGATTCTATGACGGCTCCAACGTAAAGGCTTATTGAAAATTAGAGTGATAATGTTGGTTGGTGCCTGATGCTCTGTCTCTGGTCGGGCTCATCGGAGTCTAACAGTTGGTTTTCTTTTGCTCCAGCATTTCAGTGGTTTTTGCTGTCGAGTCCTCGCCGTTGTCTCGCCTCTGTGGTTCTTTGGTTTTTGTGTTCACGGAGATGTTGCACTGATGGGTTGGGGGGCCTTCATGCGGACTGGGCAGATTGTTTGTCTAAATCGCGGCGGAAGTGGGGGCGGGGATTGTGGCCACGTAAAGTCGATTTAAGCACCCCAGTGGAAATCTTCCACTGACCGTTCCAGGGCGGCTCTTCTGTGGCGATTTATATATGTTGTTGTTTGTTGCTTGCTGTGTATATCGCTTGTGTCTTTTGGTTTTGGATGGCCATATGGCCATTTTGTGGGAGGGTGACTGTCCTTGTGGCCTTCCTTTGTTTAGGTTTCCATTATGGTCTGGTCGCTTAATGTTTGTATTTCTTTCCCTTTGGTGTCTTCTATGGGTGGTGAAAGTTAATTGTATCAATTCCTGATCTTTGTTTTACTTCTACTTTGAAGAACGAAAACGTCTGGATTTTTTTTTAAACTTCGTAAGAATGTTTTATAGACCAAAACAGATGTCTCCCTGATCTTTCAAAGATTAATCACATGCTTTTGATTGCAGTAAAATATGAAGTTAATAATTTGGAGAGTTGCATTTAAGCATGTGTACACTTATTTGAAATTCTATTTGTCATTCAGACAAATATTTTTTTTCTCTAACCTTCAATCCATTTGGAAGAAAATGTAAGATGTACAGAAGAGCTCACGGTATAAAGAGATTCAAGCTTAAATAAAATCATACTTGACACAAACATTTTTTTCTTTTTTTTATCGACCACATTGTCATATAATTTTGTTTTGGATAGCCAATTGGTCATTTTGTGGGAAAACGACTGTCCGTTTGGGATTCGATATTGATGTTTCCATTAGAGTCTAGTTATTACATGTTTGTGTTTCTTTCCCTTTGGTGTCACTGACTGATGGAAGCTGTTGGTTATTTGTATCGATTCCTGACTATTGCCTTCACTTCTATTTTTCAAGCAACACTTAATAAGATACAACCTGCGTAGAGTCAACCGATATTCCCGCGAAGAGTATCGATCAATATTTTCACGAAAAAAAAAAACAACAACAACAACAAAAAAAAAACAGACAAACAAACAAAACCATGTTATTATGAGCCATGCTTAGCAGAAAAAACAATCCTTACAAAATTTATTTACAAACTATTTTAACATATTGTTATTACTGAAGTAAGAAAGAAACACATACTTGGCTGTGTTATTAAGTATCCGTGAAATTATTTTGTCTTATTCCACTAAGTCCTAAATGAATAATAAACCGCAAGTAATCCAACACAGAATTAAGAATGAAAAATTTCTTAAAATACCCAAATCTGAAGTAAAGGGAAATTTCTCCCATTTATGTTGGAAAGGAATATTCTAGAATATTGTAGAATTAAATGACCTCATATGCCAAAAATCTTTTGATCTGGACGTTTCTGGATTACTGTTTTAGCTCCTTTTTTTTTTTTTTTTTTTTTTTTTTGATTTTGGTTTTCCGAACCTTTCAAGATTATTTCACTCATATCGAGCCGATCGTTAATCAGAGGTGCGCGAAAACCGGAGTACCCGGAGAAAAAACACCTGACCTTCCGTGCTAGAACTTGGCGTCTCACATATGACCCGAGCGAGGCTCGAACCACAGCGGTGAGAGACCTAATGAATAAGAGACAGCGCTCTTATCCACTAGGCCACGGAGGCCCATTGTTTTTCAATATGTTGTGCGAATAAGATATTAAGCCCGTTTCTCCTTTCTTGTATATAACATGTTTACAAACTATTATTCCCCGACTCAATATTCTAGAAATATCTTTCTGTGAAAAAGTAAGTTAAACAAATCTACTGGGTGTATCAGCATGATAACAAGTCCGTGAAATAAAGACCCCCTAAATCCCACTTAATATAGAGAAAAGTGGGGTTTAAGGGGATATACATAATCTGCCTTATTTTTTCTCAAAACATAGATTGTGGGTGCTCGTTAGAAACCGCCTCATTGAGGCGGCTTCTAACGAGCACCACATTCTATGTTGAAATTAGAAATCGGAAAGATTTTATCATTTTTACCTAAAATTTATCAATTACTGACACCATGTTGGACGCCATTATTTCACACGGACATGTTTTCCTAATTTTATGAGGAGCCGGAAAAATATACATAGCAACGTATAACTACAGCGGGATTGCTTTTGCTTCATCTTTCATTGAAATTATACTAACATTAACAAAGCAAAAATGAAAAAGAGACTATCTTCAAATATTTAACAAACAAACAAGTACAAACAAACAAGTACAAACAAACAAGTACATTTATAACCGGAGCGGATTTGCTCTATCTTTCATTGAAATTATCTTTAAACTCACAAAGCAATAATCGGCCCCGCCCATCGGGGCTTGAAGAAATATATGGGCTGCATGAGGCTTCCACGCAGAACTGAAACCGACCCGCACACGAGTACTGGTAAACAGGCAAAGCGGTGCGAGTCGACCCGCCCATGGTTATAAAGCCTATTGGTTTCATTTGGCAGCAGGGCTTGAGATGTCATTCCATCTCTATGTTGGGGTAAAATTGGAAGCAACGTCTCCAAAATGACCTTTAAAGTGTTGACGGGGACGTTAAATCTCAAATCAAACAAACAAAACAAAGCAATAATGAACTATACTCTGAGCCATTACCCGGTAGTAGCGGGTATGACACGATGCCATCTGTTCTTAAAGCGCTATAGCCCTTGTCAGAAAAACAATAATTGTGCAGGTAAACTGATATGGGTACAGATTCTGTTTACGCATAAGGAGGGAGAGATTTCATGGAAGAAATGAAGATTTTCTCGGGAAGGAAGTTATGAATTGTACTTTATCCTATCATTGACCACAGAAATATACATTCGGAAATTAAAATAATGAGATGACAGTTTTATTGCATTTAATGGATGTCATGGCTGTCACCACCAACCCACTGCTACGATAACAATTGAAATTCTTAATTATAAGGGCACATTCCTTTCTCACTTTGATCGCAAATCGGTTTTATTTATTTATTTATTTATTTATTTATTTATTTATTTGTTTGTTTATTTTTGCCATGCAACCAAAATATTGACTGCGATTTTCGTTTACAAATAATTAAGATAATTTTCGAAAATGTTGTTTGAAATTTGTGTAATGCTTTCTATCATCGAAATATTTTTTTCAGCAATAACTGCCTCACGAACGAAGGCTCCGTCTTCAACCAGACGCAGTGGGATGCGAATAAGAAACACCCCGGAGAGACACACAGTCTTAATGCCCAGTGTAAATTATCGTTCGGGGCATTTTCCGAAGCATGCGGGGTGGGAGATACAGTGAGTTCGTCCTTGTATATTGTTATGCATAAGAATTTATTTTTCTGATACCCACTTTCACCCCACTGGCTAATAGTGCTATAAATATCTTGTTAATCTTCTTATAGAAGATTCTCGAAAATCTGAGTCACAGATTAATTTCATTTTTTGTAAACAACATGTTTACGAGGAAAAGTACTTGAGAACCTTCCAGAAAGTTCAAGTTTGCATTATTTTTAGAAAATTACATCATCTTATTCCACAGCACTGTGGAACATTCTAGAGAAATCTTAGGGTCTATAAAAGAGCTTGATTTTTCTCATTGAGTCAGACTTTGGAGTTTGATGTTTGGGCATTTAAGAAAAGTTATTTCTAAATTCTGTGTTGGATTGTTAAAGGATATTACTTTTCATTTTGGACTGTGAATTCTGTGGGATCAAGGAAAATAGATTCATTCAGGATATTTCATAACAGAGCTAAGTACATTTAATTTTCTTATTTCTACAGGTTAAATTAACTTGTAAATAAATTTTGTTAAATTTTTCCAAAAGGCTTGTTTGCTTTTTTTCTTTCTGCTACGCCTGGCTCGTAACAATATCGACATATTTTATGAAATTACTGACAACACTGGGGGATTGATTGTCTCTTAGTGTAGGCCGGAAAGGTGGTTCTGAACTGCATGCGTTTTGTTTTGGGGTTTAGCAGCCTAGTCAACGCTTTTTTGGCCCATGCTGAGCCGATCAGCCTGCCCAGACTTCTTGTATATAACCGCTGTTACCAGTACAATGCACAATCAATCTGCAGAAGCTGACAGCTACCCTCTCTGAATCAGTGGAATGGCGTGAATGACCACAGAAGATATTTCTTGATCAGTCTCCATTGAAAAAATATTCATCACGAAAACACGCCTATATGAGCCCCGCCAAGCGAATTTGTGTCTTCGAGCATTCCGTCATGACAAATTTTAACTGCGCATGCCCAGTCATTCAGAAGGGCCAGGGATATGGCTTTCTGTCTGAAGGTTCCTCTTGATTCACTGCTTGTATGAGCGAGCAGCGAAGGTTCTGGCGAGACTGAGCTGATGCGCAGGCTCGCCTGATTTTGTTTGATTTGAGGTTTAACGTCCCCGTCAACACTGTAAAGGTCATTTTGGAGACGTTGCTTCCAGTTTTGTGGGACTTTTACCCGACATCTCAAGGCCTGTCGCCCAATGAAACCAATAGGATTTATTAGCATGGATGGTCTGCCTCGCATCGCGGTTCCTGGACAGGCTAAGATCCTCTAAGCGGTTTACCAGTACTAGTGTGCGGGCCGGATTCAGCTCTGCGTGAAAGCATCATGCAGTCCATATATTTCTTCAAGCCCCTATGGGCGGGGGCAAACCTGAACCTTCGCTGCTCGCATAGGCGATACGTACCAAAATCGCTTGACAGGGCCCATATAATATTGACCCCCATGAACCCCAAATTTATATAGCAAAACTGGGGGTTAAACCTATTTTTTTCTTTTTTTTTTTCTTATTTCTGCTCTAAAATATAGATTGTCGGTACTTGTTAGAACTGCCTCATAGAGGCGGTTCTAACAAGTACACACAATCCATATTTTGAGCAGAAATAAGAAAACTATCAATTTTTCATCTTAAAATTTACATTTTTTTTCGGCAAAGGTTGCAATGTATTTGTATAGGCGAGTTTTCGTAATCTCCTGCGATCTCCCGATCATCAATCGGGCGAACATCCATCACGAAAACAAACCTATGTAATTTTGAGCCCCTTGAACCCCACTTTTACATAGTAAAAGTGGGGTTTACAGGGGTAAACCTTACTTTTCGTATTTCTGCTCTGAAATATACATGTAGATTGTTGTGTACCAGCAATCTATATTTTGAGCAGAAATAAGAGAAAATCAAAAATTTTCAGCTTAAAATTTTAACTTTTTGCGGCAAAATTTACAATGTATTAGTATAGACGTGTTTGTACCACCGAGGAAATTCTTGAACTTCGAATTGGACTTAGGTAGACTGTTTCGGCAAACTTTTCAATATCTGGGACCAGTTGTTCGTAACTAACCATGTCGTTAGTTAGCGTATCGTTACAGCTTTGACATTAAATGTTTCAAATATACTATATTGTTTTGGCACAGAAATGTGAGCAAATGCAAAAGCTGCTCACATTTTACAGCAAAAATACTGCATTATTTGATATTGTACACACATGAACAGTTAAGATTTTGACCATTAACAAGCTCGTTAAGCTAACGATGCTTTGAACAACTGACTCAAGTTCTTAAAAATACAGTGTAGACCCTGATCAACGCTGCATTCTTCGATATGGATTGTGATCACTGAAAACAACAATCGGTGCAACAGTAGGAGTAAGATAAACTCCAAAATGTTGCAGGGCAAGAATCAGAGACAAGCACTCTTTCACATAAAATGACAATCCCCTCTATACCTATGGGGAAATGCCAATCTTTTGAAGCAACTGTCAAGTCTATATTTGATAAGAAATGACAATTACTTGCCTACAAATGAAATGTCAGTCCTAAAATGCTCAAGATGTTTTTATCCCGGACGAGCCCCCAATTTTTGTTACGAGCCAGGCGTAACAGAAAGAAAAATCAAACAAGTCTTTTGAAAAAAAAATAACAAAATTTATTTACAAAGTATCTTTAACATGTAGAAGTAAGAAAATTAAATGTACTTAGGTCTGTTATGAAATATCCTTGAATGAATCTATTTCCCACGGAATTCACAGTCCGAAATGTTATATAATATCCTATAACAATCCAACACAGAATTTAGAAATAACTTTTCTTATAAACCTTAACTTCAAACTCCAAAGTCTGACTCAAAGAGAAAAATCCAGCTCTTTTATAGACCCTAAGATTTCTCTAGAACGTTCCAGGGGGCTGTGGAATAAGATTAGGTAATTTTCTAAAAATAATGCAACCGTTAACTTTGTGGTAGATTCCTAAGTACTTTTCCTTGTAAACAAGTTATTTACCAAATGAAATTAATCTGTGACTCATTTTTCCAGAAAATTCTTCAAGAAGAATAAACAAGATATTAAAACCATTATTAGGTGACCCAGTGGGGTGAAAGTGGGAATCAGAAAAATAAATTCTTATGCATAACACCTAGGCATATATCGCATAGTATAAGCAATTCTATACCCACCGATAATAGAAACTATACACTCATTTTTAAATTGTCACTGGCAAAACATTTTAATGAAATTTGAATTCCAATTATATAAATTATCATCAGTGGCATGTCTGCTTTATCGAATAAAATGTTTAATGATAGCCACGATTTAACGGGTAAAACCACAGGTTCAAAGCAAAGGTCCAAATCTTGCTGTTCAAGCTTCCATTGAGTCAAACATATTGTGTCGCGAATGCGATTCCCATTTTTACCAGTTTTTACTCATTATCTAACGTTGGGAATGTTGTTTACAATACGAAAATTTACACAACGGTTGAAAAGTTATCGACCTTTAAATATTGGACCTAACCACCGGAAGTGAGCGAAAAGTATGGTATTTCTAATTGCGGTTTTTGTTTTAATCAATATTTAAGACACAGCTGAAGATGCTAAAACGATCGAAGGCCCTTTTGGGTCGATTTTTGGCTTGCAACATTATTTTGAAAATTTCGCTGACGAAAAAGCAGTTTTTGAGATATCAATAAAATGTTTATTTCTCGATCATTTTTAGATTTTATGTTATTTTTATTGCTTGCTTATACGGAAAAATGTTGAAGTCAAAATTCGATTACAAACAGATTATGTGCAAAATACACTTTTTTACGCTTTTATTCTGAACACCAGATTTTCTTTAAATTGATACAGGATTCATGTCTACAGTTAGTCAAATCCTTTATCGGTAATTTTTAACTGAATCATCCACTTGTTTTGTCAGGCGAGACAATTTAAAAGTGTATAGTTTCTGTTACTGGTCAGTATATATTGACGAACTCTCCGCCATTCTTGCGGGTCCATTATTATCATTGCGGTCAGTCTATCAAACAGTACACAGAACCTCAAATTTCTTAAAGAGTTGACAACCCAAATGAGCCAGCGCACTGCAAAATCTACAATAAGACGTGTGCGACCAGCTGAGACGCAGATCAGCCTGCGCATCCGCGCAGTCTGATCAGAGTCTTCGATGTTCGTATGAGCTTTTATAGCGTCTAGGCTATTCATAGGGCAGAGAGTGCTCCGACAAGGCGGACCTGACGGGCCGGCTGGACTGAGTCTTCGATCATAGCACAGGTCTGATTGTAGGTTTTGTAAAGCGCCGGCTCAAATATAGGTTTGCATTATCATAATTAGGTCAACAATTCCGTATAATCAATGACCCTGGAAACTCTATGAACCTAAGCATTTGGACAGACAGACCTAAGCAAACAGTACAGGCCCAGATCAGACTGTCTCGAGTCTGAATAGGGTCTACACTGTCTGCTTACAGGATTTTCTGTCAAAAATAGAATAATAAATCAAATAGACATGACACCCCTTAAAAGAAAAATGGACTTATGTAACATTCAACAGTACAAGTGGAAGCGACCGCTAGTATTCTTCGGGTTATCCGAAAAATAGCTACATATATGCACATACCAATAAATGTCCGTGAAATGAACACCATAGCAAACCCCAGTCAGTATATAGAAAAAGGTTGCTTAACACGCGCATTTTTCATTACGCAAACACGCCTATACAAATACATTGCCACCCTTATCGTCGAAAAAATGAAAATTTTAAGATGAAAAATTGTGATTTTTCTCTTATTTCTTCTATATTTTAGAGCAGAAATAACAAAAATAAGGTTTACCCCTGTAAACCCCAGTTTTACTATATAAAAGTGGGGTTCAAGGGGGTCAGAATTTTATGGGCGTGTTTTCGTGATGTTGTAATTAATTCAAAGACGGTAGGTACTCATTAGAACTCGCAAAAGGTCCCCGCCCATCGGGGATTGAAGAAATAGATGGGCTGCATGATGCTTCCACGCAGAGCTGAATCCGGTCCGCACACGAGTACTGGTAAACCGTTTAGAGGGTCTAAGCCTGTGCAGGCAAAGCGATGCGAGTCGGCCCGTCCATGTTTTTAAACCCTGTTGGTTTAATTGGGCGACAGGGCTTGAGATGTCGTTTCAGCTCAGTGTCGGGTAAATGTCCAATAAAATTGGAAGCAACGTCTCCAAAATGACCTAAACAGTGTTGACGGGGATGTAAATCCTCAAATCACACAAAACAAACAAACAAGAACTCAAAGAATCTAAGATGTTCCAACGAGCATCAACTCTATTTTGTGGCATAAATAAGAAAACGAAATCCTCTGCTTTGGGGACGTAAACGACAATATTTCGCATGTTTTTTTCACTTGTCACCGGTGATAATTTTTTGGTCGAGCTTTGTCGATCAGAATTTGACAATACTGCTGGTTTTCAATGCTCCTGTCGACTATTGAAGTTGTACTGCGTGCAAAATAAAAATAAAAGATCTTTGAATTAAGACAAGTGGGTGTGGTGGTGGGGGGGGGGGGGGGGGGGGGCGTGAGATTAGTGAAAATCAATAACAAGAATGATAACAGTGTGGGAAATGTGCTTCCATCGGTAACTGTATCGGACTACAGAGTTCGATGATTTTGTTTCTAAGGTTTCAACTTCATAATACAATGTATACATGTCCGAAGGAACCTTTTCGCGCTTCACGGCTCATGTTATTGAATTCTTATTTCAACAGATCGATGAAACAATATGCCTTGCATTGAAATGTAAGACACTCAGTGGCGCCTGTGATAACCTGATGAAAGCGGCTACTGGAACCCCCTGTGGAAGCAATAAGGTAAGGACAGTTGCATGTACATTACCATAATATAATAAAAAACAGAAGTCGTTACGCAAACACGCCTATACAAATACATTGTCACCTTTATCGTCCCAAATCGATTTTACGTGGCCACAATCCTCGCCCTTACGTCCGTCGCGATTAAGACAAATAATTTGTGCAGTCCGCATGAAGGCCTCCTAACTCATCGGTGCAATATCTCCGTGAACACAAAAATCAAACAACCACAGAGATGAAACAACGGTGATGACTCGACAGCAAGAAACAACAGAAAGATGTGAACTGCAAAGGATCTTTGGGATAATTACGATAACACACCCGTGCGAATTGGTGCATTTTTACACATCTCCAAAATGGTCATTTTCCTGATGAAAATCCGTGATACTTTCTTATAAATATTGCAAACATAGGTGGTGGGTGCTCGTTAGAACCGCCTCATTGACGCGGTTCTGACGAGTACCCACAACCTATGTATTTGAGCAAGAATAAGAAAAATAACGTTTACCCCATCAACCCCTGTTTTCTCTATATAAAGTGGGGTA
This sequence comes from Lucinisca nassula, assembly GCA_963580285.1. Lineage (NCBI taxonomy): Eukaryota > Metazoa > Mollusca > Bivalvia > Lucinida > Lucinidae > Lucinisca > Lucinisca nassula. Next base: position 108,783,268 of record OY757021.1, on the reverse strand, counting down.
TAGGGGGTCTTCATTTCATGGACTTGTTCACGTGATGCTTTGGAAGTATGTTCTAGACTAAGCTTGTTCAACATTACGGTACTGAGTGTTGGTTATCATTGCGCCGCGTTAACAGACGAAATGACGATAGTTTAGGCATCACGAAAACGCACCTATATAATTTTGACCCCTTGAATCCAACTTTTGTACAGTAAAGCTGGGGTTTACAGGGGTTAACCTTATTTTACTTATTTCTGCCGTAAAATATCGATTGTGAGTACTCGTTAGAACCGCCTCATCGAGGTGTTCATAACGATGAGGCGGTTCTTACGAATACCCAGAATCTATATTTTGAGCAGAAATAAGAAAAATATCACAATTTTTCATCTTAATTTTTCTTTTTCTGCGGCAAAGTTTAAAATGTATATTCGTAATGAATTTGTTAAAAACTGACGACGTCTTTAGTTAAAGTTTTGTTAAAGCGTTGATCAATGAGTATGGAATATACTGATATTTTTGCTGAAAAATGTGCATAGCGTTGGCATTGCTCTTAAAGGAATTCATTTTTGATTTTTATTTGTCATCACCATAGCTCTTCAGTGTTGACCGGACCTTCTTGAAACTTACAAAAAAGTAAGTCAGGGATAAAAGCTTGGATGAGTATTAACACTAGCGATGTCGGTCTATTACTCATTGAGTTATGTCTCCTACTTTGCAAACAATGCTTATTTTTGACCTTGTCATCACCGTAGCCCCTTCAGTTTTGATCGAATGTTCTTCAAACTTACACACAAGTAAGTCAGGGATAAAAGCTCGGAAGATTTCGAAAACTGGCGATGTCGGCTTATCTATTGTAGGCTTATCCCCTTGATAGCTGAAAATGCTTATTTTTGCCCTTGTCATCACTGTAGCCCTTACAATTTCCATTAGATCTTCTTGAAACTTACATGTAAGTAAGTAAGGGATAAAACCTCAGTAGAGTTTAAAAAATGGTGAGGTCGGCCAATATTTCAGAGAGTTACGCCCCTCTTGATTTCAGAAAATGCATATTTTGACATTGTCATCACCGTAGCACCTTCAGTTTCTATCGGCTCTTCTGAAACCTTACTTGTAAGTAAGTCAGGTATAAAAGCTTGGATGAGTTTGAAAACTGATGAAGTCAGCCTATTTCTCATGGAGTTACGTCCCTTTGATTGCAGAAAATGCCCATTTTTGACCTTGTCATCATTTTCCATCATGTCTAATTATAAAACAGTATGTCAGGGATGAAAGCTAGGATGAGTTCGAAACTTGCGATGTCGGTCTATTACTCACAGAGTTATGTCCCCTACTTTGCTGAAAATGCTTGTTTTTGACCTTGTCATCACCATAGCCCCTTCAGTTTTGATCGGATCTTCTTGAAACTTACATATAAGCAGAAACCGGTGAGGTTGGCTTATTAATCATAGAGTTACGTCACTATGTATGCATAAAAAGCCTGTTTTTGACCTTGGCATCGCCGAAGCCTCTTCAGTTATGATCGAATCTTCTTGAAACTTACATGTAAGTAAAAGCTTGGATGAGTTCAAAAATTGGTGCGGTTGGTCTACTTATCATAGAGTTATGCCCCTTTGATTGCTGAAAATGCCAGTTTTTGACATTGTTATCATCATAAGTCCCTAAGTTTTGAACGGACCTTTCTGAACCTTACATAGAAGCAAGTTCAAGATAAAAGCGTGAATGTGTTTGCAAACTAACACTGTTGGCACGTTACTCATAGAGTTAAGTCCCCTCCTTTGCTGTAAATGCCTATTTTGTACCTTGTCATCACCATATGTCCTTTAGTGTTGATCGAATTTGAAAACTGGTGATGTTTGCCGATCTCGCATAGAGTTAAGTCCCCTTGAATGCTGAAAATACCTGTTTTTGACCTTGTCATCATCATAAATCCTTCAATATAGATTGGAACTTCCTGAAACTTTTAATCTGTTAGCTCAGGTAATCGATATAGGAGCATCATGGTCCTCTTGTTTTTGTTATTATTACCTGACTTCCCCTTTGATAGTTGGATAGTTGACTATTCCTCTGGATTTATGTCACTCGGTTAAGCCCATGGCACACCAGGGCCGCATTCTCATGGCGTTCCCACGGCGTCCAAGAAAAATGCAGAACGCAGAGATGCCGCACTATGATCTCAAGTTCAGCAGACGAACGTAATAAGCTTTTAAGCTTCCGTTCAGATCCTTTCAGGAATGAACATATTTGTATGTGGCCATATATTGTATATATGTACTTCCACGAAACTAAGCATCACCGCAGTGGCATCGCTAGTAAACACGTTGGGAACGCATAGAACTCCGAACGACAGCGCGCAGTTTGACCACGCGCTCGGCGTTCTGATAAGAGCGCAGCGGGATCTCATTAAAGGTCGCAGCTCAAAAAGATATTCTACAACGCCACAGGAGCTCCGCTTTCGCACACAGAGGTTGCTGTGCGAACACTGTGGTTGTCGGTGGCATTTGCAGGGAGATTGTACGGCGTTCACTGAGCTGTCACTACGTCCCTAGTGTGCTTATACGGCTTGTCTGCGGCGCTTTTACTGAGTGTTGTTTATTTTACAGTGATCTCACGACTCTGTGGAGCTGTCATTGCGATCATTGCGGTCCCATGATGCTTCTACCGCGTCCATCGGCGTTCGTATGATAAACACGAACAAAATAGTATACAAATGAGATATGCAAATAAACATTCATTTCACTATGGGCAATATACGCCAGCAAGCTTGGCTACTGCTTGTTCATATGTAGGTCCAGCAGACCCACGGTGCAGACGTTGTGCATGTCATTCTGGGACGACGATGGAGATGGACCCAAAGAAGGATTTGGGTTAGACCATGTCTGGGGACGAAGGTGGCCGGTTGCAGCATGGTCACTATCGTCGGACCATGCCTGAGCTGCGATATGAAGACCCCTTCCAGTTACTTCAACTACCTCCGAGCGTCGCCCGCCTTGTTTGACGAGCTCATAGACAGATTGTGTCCTCGAATCACCAGGCACGTTGCATAGTATTGAAAAATGCTTGAACTAGTTTACAAGGATCGACCATCACGCCTATCAAATTTTGACCCCCTTGAACCCCACTTTTATATAGTAAAACTGGGGTTTCCGGTGGTATACCTTATTTTTCTTATTTCTGCTCTAAAATATAGATTGTGGGTACTCGTTAGAACCGCCTCGATGAGGCGGTTCTAACGAGTGCCCAAAATCTTTATTTTGAGCAGAAATAAGAAAAATATCACAATTTTCACCATAAAATTTTCATTTTTTCGGTGATAATGGTGGCAACATTGAAGGGCTTCTGACTAAACACCAACAACATATGTCATCACGTTAACGACCTGTTTATGACGAACGCCAGTGAAAACCCCATCTTATAAAGAGAAAACTAGTGTTTACAGGGGTATATATTAATTAAACTATTTTTGTCCAAGACATAAGTTGTGGGTACCCATTAGAATCACCTCAAATGGCACCGACAACATAGATTCGAGTTCAAATAAGACTAATATCGCATTTTTTATTTGTTTTTATCAGAACAGTAATCCTTTTGAAGATAAGAAAGACATAGCCCAAGCTAAGAGGGGGTATCCACATATTATTTTTCTGATTTCTGCACGAAAAAATATGTTGTTGGTACTCATTAGCGCTCACTGAGGCGCTTTAAATGTCTTTGTGCATAAATAAGAAAAATATCAGTACTAAAAGCAGCTTATTTGGAGCTATAGAAAGAGTATATACTGTGTCGCGCGAATGTGTTATGGTCATGTCTTAGAGCAAGGAATTCCACCCAACAGCACTATTTTCTTACACATATAAAGTTGGGGTTACAAGGATAAATTTATTCATTATACATTATTTACATAACGCACTCTCATTTCACAGAGAACATGTTTTCATATCTCCAAAACTGTTATATATCTAATGAAGACTTATGGTATTTTTCTCATTAATATTCCAAACATAGGTTGTGGGTGTTCGTTAGAGCTCTTCTATGCGTACTCACAACCTATGTCGTAGAGCAGACGTAAGAAATATACTCTATATAATGTATACCCCGGTTAACCTCAGTTTTCTCAATATAGAGTGGGGTTAAGAGGGATGTTCGTTACATGGATTGCTAACATTATGCCATTGTTAACATGCTGCAATGTGATGAGATCTCATTGTTTTTCAGTGGTGCTTGGAGGGAGCATGCGAATCAAAAACACCTCATCGTAAGTATTAATATATTGAGGGGGTGGGGATGGGTGCATACTTCCGTTTTTACTAGGCATTACGATCACACCCGTGTCCGAAAATGGCGTCTATATATCTCAATTACTACATTCTTATTTCTTTTCACACATAGATTATGGTTGCGCGTTAGAACCGCCTAATTAAGGCGGTTCTATCGGGTACGAAAGTCTTATGTTTTATGCAAAAAAAAATAATTGGATCTAACGAGTAGGGGAGACCAGGGCTAGTCCGGCCTAGGGGCATGTTCGGCATATGGTTATATTTAGCATGTCAACAAGGATAAAGAGCTGGGAGTCATATTTTTAAGTTCTTATTGTCAGTACACAATGACCGCCTTGAAAAATATTGCATAGATTTTGGAATCGAAATCTCGTTTTCTTGCATGCGCCTAGCTGTAATAGTCATTCCGAAAGTGAAAGTTTTCTAAAAATGGGCCGAACTAGCCCCGGTCTCCCCTACTTTTCTCACGTTAAGGTATTTAGACTTTCAGAAAAGTTTATGTTTAAATTACAGAATCGAAACTGCATGGCAGATGCGTTATATATTTACATTACTTTCCGATGATACATGTAGGTTAGTTCTGTGAAATATATAAACAGTTCAGGACAGTTTCTGTGAGACGAACTTGTCCCGTGGGATGGCGGGGCAAGTTCGGCCACCAAGACCCGATCTCTTTGACTGAAACAATATCCTTTATCAGAAGGCGTATACCGGGGCTAGTTTGGTTCTATTGTGCCTTTCTTACATATATAGTTTTGGAGATCTAGCTGTAAGAGTCATTCAAAGAAATTTGGTACAGCATAAATTTTACACGACAGACTGCATGCATGGTAGTTAACCCAATCACGGTTGGTAACTTTGCTTACCTCTTTAATTGCACCCTGGTGGGTCAGGCCTCAGATTGTATGACGGTTCAGCGTAAAGGCTTACTTAAAATTTAATTTTATGTAATGTTGGTTGGTGCCTGATGCTCTGTCCGGGAGTCTAACTGGCGGTTTTCTTTTGCTCCAGCATTTCAGTTGTTTCATCCTGTCGAGTACGCACCGTTGTTTCATCTCTGTAATTGTTTGATTTTTTTTTATTCTTGGAGATGAAGCACTGGTGAGTTAGGAAGACTTCATGTGGACTGAACAAATTATTTGTCTCTGCCACAGTAGAATTAAGGGCGAGGATTGCGGCCATCTTAAATCGATAAAAGCCCCCGGTGAAATACCTTTACAAAAGTTCCAATGCGGCTCTTCTCTCGCGATTTATATGTGTTATAGTTCGTGTCCGAATGTGTGTATCGCTTCAATATTTTTAATTTTGGATAGCCATTTGGCCATTTTGTGGGAAAGTATCTGATAGTGTCCTTTTTTGCTTTCCGCAAGTGATGTTCTCATCAGGGTCTAATTATTTCATGTTCTTGTGTCTTTCCCTTTGGTGTCTCTGGAGGTGTGGGTTTAATTGTATCGATTCTGATTATTGCCTTCACTTTTATTTTAGAAAGATGTTAGTTGCAGAGAATATAAGAATCTAATATGGGGTTCTGTTGTAGATGAGCGTTTCCAACCCGAGGGATGACCGTGCTGAGCGGAACCGAGGCTACGCCGAGGTTCCGCTCAGCACGGTCATCCCGAAGGTTGGAAACGCCCATCTACAACAGAGGTTGTAGCCTCGGTTCCGCTCAGCACGGTCATCCCGAGGGTTGGAAACGCTCATCTACAATAGAACCCCATATTGGATTCTTTTTCTTGCACAACACCTCCGGTTAGTTTTGACAGCTCCCACATGTATATTGTTTACAAAATAAAAGTAGTGGGAAAGTAGTTCCGGCAGTTGAATAGAATTGAAGCGCATTTATGTTAGTTGCCTGGGTCGGAACACCAGGGTCAGAACATAAATTTCTATCCCATGGTGAAATCACGGATTTGCTTGTCTGTTGTGCAGGAATTGTTGTTCTGATGATAATGCTTTTGGTGTTGCTTTTCACTTTTCTGTAAACAAAGCTCATCTGGGAAAGGGTCAAAAATCACTTTCCTCTAAAATTAGGCACCTGTTGCAAAGAGAGACAAACTATTTTTTTAAAGTTTTCCCCTAAATGTATATTCATTTCCCTTAAGTGTTGCCATCACGAAAATTGGACTATACAAATATACTGGAAAAATTTGCCACCAAAAAATGAAACTTTTCTGATATTTTTTTTTATTTTCCATATTTTTATACCCCCGCACACGAAGTTTAAGGGGGTATACTTTTTCACGTTGTTCGTCTGTCCGTCTGTCCGTCTGTCCGTCCGTCCGTCTGTCCGTAACACTTTGGTTTTCTCTGCACATCATGCTTAATAGTTTACAGAATCTTATCATTTTTGCATAAATGTTGATATTGATGACATGCTGCTGCTACATGAAAATAAAGGTCCTGCGATCAATACTGTTAAATTTATTCCCCTTTGTAATACTTGAAAACTTGTCTGTGACACTTTTGATTTTCCTTGCTTAATAATTTTAATAACTTTTGTATTTATTGTTCTAGATTAATGAAACTAATGTCATACTTGGTGCCCGAGGTAAGGAATCTGTTGTAGTAAAATATTTATCAAGGGCCCATAACTCTTGGAGTTATGTCACTAGATAGGTTTTCATTTAACATAGCCATTTTTGAGGTCTAATAATGTTAAAGTGTATAGGAGTAGGTACATTGTTAGCGCAACTCCTCTCACAGTTTAAGGGTGATCATTTTGAAACTTTGCAGGTGTTTTCATATAGGTCTGAAGATGTGCATGTGGTTTTTTCTTACTCCTAAAATTATTTCTTTCACTTTTTTCGTCTTTTTTAACTAAGTCATTCCGTCTGTCCGTCCGTTCGTCCGTCTGTCCGCAACACTTTGGTTTTCCCTGCATATCTTGCTTAATAGTTTACAGAATCTTATCATTTTTTTGCAAAAATGTTGGTATTGATAATATGCTGCTGCTACATGAAAATAAAGGTCCTGCGATCAATACTTTTAAAGTTATTCCCCTTTGTAATTCTTGAAAACTTGTCCGTGACACTTTTGATTTTCCTGTATATCTTGCTTAATCGTTTTAATAACTTTTGTATTTATTGTTCTAGACTAATGTAACTTACATCACACTTGGTGCCTGCGGTTAGGAATTTGTTGTAGCAAAATATTTATCAAGGGCCCATAACTCTTGGAGTTATGTCCCTAGATAGGTTTTCATTTAATATAGTCATTTTTTGCGGTCTATTAATGTTAAAGAGTATAGGGAGTAGGTATCTTGTTGGCGCAACTCCTCACACGGTTTAAGGGTGATCATTTTGAAATTTTGCAGGTGTTTTCATATAGGTCTGAAGATGTGCATGTGGTTTTTTCTTACGCCTAAAATTATTTCTTTAACTTTTTTCGGTCTTTTTTCACTTAGCCTCTTTTTTTAGGTCTAATAATGTTAAAGTGTACAGGGTGTGGGTACCTTGTTAGCGCAACTCCTCTCACAGTTTTAGGATGATCGTTTTTGAAACTTTGCAGGTCGGAAAATGTGCATGTGGTTTTTTCAAACTCCTAAAATTATTTCTTTCACTTTTTTGTCTTTTTAACTTAGCCATTTTAGGTCTAATAATGTTAAAGTGTATAGGGAGTGGGTACCTGGTTAGCGCAACTCCTCTCACAGTTCTAGGTTGATCATTTTGAAACTTTGCAGGTGTTTTCATATAGGTCTGAAGATGTGCATATGGTTTTTTATACTCCTAAAATTATTTCTTTTACTTTTATCATCTTTTTAAACTTAGCCATTTTTTGAGGTCTAATAATGTTAAAGTGTATAGGGAGTGGGTACCTTGTTACCGTGAAGTTGAACAGATGCTTAAAACTCATCAAATAGATTTTGTGTTCCAATAATTTTGGGCCTAGTTGTCAATTTTTCAGCCCAAAAATGGAAATTTTAAGATGAAAAATTGAGATTTTTTTCTTATTTCTGCTCACAACATAGATTGTGGGGACTCGGCAGAACTGCCTCGACGAGGCGGTTCTGTCGGGTACCCACAATCTCTGCTTTTAAGCAGATATAAGGAAATACTGTTTACCCCTGTAAACCCTAGTTTTACTATATAAAACTGGGGTTCAAGGGGGTCAAAATTATATAGGCATGTTTTCGTGATGATTTTACTTATTTATACACCAAGCGTAGGTATGAGTGCTCGTTAGAACCGCCTCAATGACATCCAGTTGATGTTTCCTTTAGAATCTACTGTTTCATGTTTGTGTTTCTTTGTCTTCGGTGTCTCTGATGGGAGCTGTGGGTTAATTGTATCGATTCCTGATCATTGCCTTCATTTCTATTTTAAACCCTAGTTTGAAAACTCATGTTCAAACCGTGGTTTAAAGATTTACTGTATAAGTATCAACAGTTGTAGTTAGTGTTTATATTGTTTACATCCTGGTGAAGATCTGGTTCAAACTTTGGTCTAAAGTTCTCTGTTCTCTGTTTTACCTGAGGACAAGGTAACGGACTAAGGAATTTTATTTGTTTAAGACAAAACGCAAGCAGGCGACGACCTTATCCAGCGACTACTTGTAGCATCACGAAAACACGCCTGTATAATTTTGACCCCATTGAACCACACTTTTATATAGTGAAACTGGGGTTTACAGGGGTATTTTTTTTTTCTTATTTCTGCTCTAAAATAAAGATTGTGGATACTCGTTAGAACCGCCTCGATGAGGCGGTACTAAGGAGTACCCACAATCTATAGTTTAAGCAGAAATAATAAAAGTATCACAACTTTTCATCCTAAAATGTTCGTGTGTTTTTGGTGGTGGTGTTTACAATGTATTTGTATAGGCGTGTTTTCGTAATGTCAATATCTCTTGTTTTCAGTTCCGTCGGCAGGAGAATGCAGAGACGTAGGCTATGGCTCATACAATTGTCATTCGTTAATGAGTGATTATACAGAGTTAAAAGAATTCTGTTATCATTGGAATAATCGTTGCTGCATGACATGCTCAAATATTGGCGGTAAGTCACCACCAGTTCACTTCTGCCCCGTCCTTTTATTGTAACGGTGTACTTTCGTTTTCGATAGCAAACAGGAAATAGGAAACATGTCAAATATTCATCTAAATGGCTGGCATGTAACGTTACCGGGCGCGTCTAACTAACTTGCATATTTAATGTTTTTCGAATTTATTACATGGCGTTATTACATTCTTAGACGCGTCGTCATATGATGAAAACCTATAGATGAGGAAAGCATGTTCGTAAGAAATAATGGCGTCCAACATGGTGTCAGAAAATGATTAATATTAGGTAAAAATGATAACATCTTTATTATTTCTGCTTTCAACATAGATTGTGGGCGCTCGTTAGAAACGCCTCAATGAGGCGGTTCTAACGAGTACCCACAATCTATGTTTCAAAGCAAAAATAAGGCAGATAATGTATACCCCCATAAACCCCACTTTTTCTACGAGAAGTGGGGTTTAGGGGGGTCTTCATTTCACGGACTTGCTATCGTGATGCGGAAAACAATGCAGTTCATACTTCCATGAACGCATCGAGTCACATGATTTTCAAGGACCTCAAGTGACGTCTGTCTGAACCATGGTTCTTTTCCATCTGACTGGACTTTGGCGACGTCAACCTGTTTTGTAGAAAAAAAAAAAACAGCATGTAAATGTTTTTCAGCTTTGAAAATTTGCCATATAAGCATCACAGTTGACCATCGTACAATATCTGAAATCGGAAGCTGCTGATACTGTACGCTAAAAATCGTTAGCTGCTTTACACAATATTTATATAAAATGCTAAAAATCAACAAAATTCGGTATTAACACCCGGAAAAGACACATGCTTGGGAAGGTAAGCGTCATCCTTTTTCAAATTTGCTTCGATTTGGAATCATAAGGTACCCCATTATGCACAGTAAAATGATTCTGGTGCTGCATCAGTGATTTTTTTTCATTCTCGCTCGCAGCGACCATTATTTTTTCACATTTTGTCTGTCTTTTTGCCAATTTACACTTATTCTAAATAAGCATAGACATAAAACAATCATTAATCAGCACATCTCAGTACCCACTTGCTAGTTCTGCCTGCCTCCCTTCAAAAACGTACTGCTTTATTAAGGGCCATCATACTAGCGATTGTTTGATTAGCTGCATCTGTACGCAATCATTAGCTGTGCAGCATTTAAAAAGCGAATGTGTGAAAGGTATTGACTTCATACTATATCTCGGGGCCCATCAATACCGTATTGATGTGTCCGAGACTATAGGAACGTTGTGGTCCATCACTATGCATGAGAAATTTGGACCACCATCGTTCTGACAAAACAAAGAAAATTGATACAGACAGATGTTCTGATAGATTCAACGTTTCTGCGATGATTAAAATAGTTCTAAAACCACCTGTCTATTGTAACAGATGTCTGGCAACATGAAAACACGCCTATATAATTCTGACCCCTTTGGACCCCACTTTTGTATAGTAAAACCGGGGTTTACATGGGTAAACCTTATTTTTATTATTTTTGCACTACAATAAACGGTCCTGCTTAACACTGTTGGGACTGACAAGGACAGACAAGGACTGACAAGGACTGCACAAGGACTGACAATGACGGATAAGGTCAATTAAATTGTTAGAATATAATATAAAAGTGCATGTTTTAGTATTTTAGCGAAACTATCTCAAAGATATTTTCACTGTGCGAGATATAAGCAACATACGCCAATACCGCAAGTGCGGTACAATGACTGCAGCGATACAAGGACACGACGAGCTGGTGTGATGTTTTGAGCAGTAGTTTAATGTTAACATTATAAACACCATTTATTTTCTTGATCTGCATTTGGGTGCGCATGTATGTTATTACATGGGCTTGTTGCCCCCCCCCCCCGCCCTTCGGGGCTTGAAGAAATCGATATAGCTGCATTATTCTTCCATGCAGAGCTGAGACTACTGGTAAACTGCTAAGAGGTTCTAAGCCTGCCCAGGAAAGTGGTGCGAGTCGGACCATCCATGCATATAAATCTATTTGTTTCATTGGGCGGAAGGGCTTGAGATGTCATCTTAATGTTGGTACATTACCAAAACACGCCTATTGAAATATATTAGAAAACCACTACAAATGAAAATTTCAGACAAAAAATGAAAGTTTCCATATGTCTACTCCAAATATAGACCGTGGGAACTCGTTGGAACCGCCTTGGCGAGGCGGTTCTAACGAGTATCCACAATCTATGCTTTTGAGCAAACATATATTATGAGTGCTCTTTAGAACTGCCTCAGTGAGGCAGTAATAAAGAACACCCCCAATTTTTGTTTTTGCTTTCAAACATAAAATTGTTTGTGCTCTTTAAAACAGCCTCGATGATGCGGTTCTAAGGTGTTCCCACGATCTAACAGGAGTCTGGCATAGATTGTGTCGCTCTTGAGAACCGCCTAAATGAGGGGTTTCTAAGGAGCAATTAAACGGAAAGATTGGGGCGCTCTTTAGTCTGTCTCAAAGAGACGGTTCTAAGGAGTATTCACAATCAAACAGGAGTCTAACATAGATTGTGGATGTTCTTTAGAACCGCCTCGAATGACGTCTTTCATATATCTAGTTTATTTAGTTACCTAGGAAAACATTTAAGATTTTCCTTATTTCTAGCACAAACATAGATTATGAATGCTCTTTAGAACTACCTCATTGAAGCGGTTCTAATGAGCACCAACTTTATATACTCAAGCACTTTGAAAACGCAACATTATATTTTTTAAATATTTTTGAAATGGCCCAATCCAAAATCATATTAGCAGATATATGCTTCCATACACCATAAATAAAATCATATGAGGTGGTCAGATCGATAAAATATCGGTCGACTACACGTGATATCGTAGCACGTGCACACCGAGATATGACCTTGTTAATATGGTCAATTCCGCATGTACAACCGATATCTTTCATTCAATCTCTTCAAAAGTTGTCTTCAAATCGGTTTTTGGTTGAAATTTGGATAAATTTACAAAACTGAGCATGCCAAGGCTAAATAACGAAAATCGGAATCGGATTTTAGGCCTTTTGGACGCTGGCATTTCACAGAAGGACATTGCTCGGCGTTTTAATGTTGACAGAACCACAATATATCGTCTCGTTCAACGTGTCAGGTTAACAGGAACTGTTAATGACCGCCCCAGGCCTGGGCAAGTGCGCGTGACGTCAAGACGTCAGGATAATTACATCCGTCAACTCCACCTACGGCATCGTTTCCAGACGGCCGCGCAATCAGCTTCCGTCGTCATTGGCAACCGAGGGCGACGTATTCATCGTATGACAGTGTCCCGACGACTTAAAGAATTTGGTGTTCGTTGCCGGCGTCCGTACCACGGACCAATACTTACACGACGTCATCGTCAGCTTCGCAAGGAGTACCCACAATCTGCTATTAATAATACTGTTCTTAAGATGAAGAATTTGTTGCCGTAGGGAACAATTTCTTGCCTCATTAAATACTATAGGGAAATGCCAAAACGAACAATCGTTCTTGAGAATTTGTAATTCTCGAAGGTGTGCGCAACTTTTCTTTCATTTTGGTCCCAGGGCAATAATTTGAACAATCTTGGTGGAGGTCCACTACACGAAGCTTCAAAGTAGAAGCGGAGGCAATGACCAGGAATCGATACAATTAACCCACAGCTCCCATCAGAGACATCAAACCACCCCGAGAATCTTTGAATCGGGGAGCATATAGTATTTGCCCTGTTTGTCTGTTTCTTTGTTTGTCTGTCTGTCCCTGTCTGTTTGTTTGTTTGTCTGTCATTCCATCACAAAAAACTTTAACCTTGAACATAACTTCAAAAGTATTTGACCTAGCCCCATGAAACTTCACACACTTATTCACCATTACAAGGGCTACATTCTGACCAAGGGCCATAACTCAGTTGTCATTTTTGGCTGAATTATCTTCCCTTGAAATTTTGCAAAAACTCAGAAATTGGCTCCCACGGGGGGCATTAGTCACCTATAGTGACGGCTCTTGTTGTTTTAGCTCACTTGTCACGTAGTGACGAGATGAGCTTTTGTGATAACTTTTTGTCCGTCGTCCGTCGTGCGTCCGTGCGTCCTTCCGTGCGTCCGTAAACAATGTCAAATAAGTATATCTCTAATACCCCAAGGTCAATCTTGATCAAATTTCATGAGAAGCATTATCAGGTAGGGGGAAAAGCTGCATAAAGTGTTTGGGCTGATCAGATTGGAATTCTGTTTTCCATGGCAACATATAGCTCCCATAGACTTACAATGGGAAAACATTAAAATATCGTCTTCTCTGAAACCACTGGGCCCAGAGCTTAGATATTAAGCTTGTAACAATGTCAATTGGTCACCTAAATAAATCTTGCCAATCATGCCCCTTGGGTCCAAATTGGCCACACCCCGGGGCCCCTTAACTCCTATAGACTCTTAATGGAAAAAAGCTTCAAAAATCTTCTTCTCTGAAACCACAGGGCCCAGAGCTTAGATATTTAGCATGTAGCAACGGCAAGTGGTCACCTACATAATTTCTGCCAATCATGCCCCTGGGTTCCAAATGGGCCACGCCCCGGGGCCCCTTCACTCCCATAGACTCATAATGGAAAAAAGATTAAAAAAATCTTCTTCTCTGAAACCACATGGCTCAGAGCTTAGGTATTTAGCATGTAGCAAGGGCAAGTGGTCACCTACATAAATTCCTGCCAATCATGCTCCTGGGGTCCAAATTGGCCACACCCCGGGAGCCCTTAGCTCCTATAGACTCATAATGGAAAAAAAAAAAGCTTCAAAAATCTTCTTCTCTGAAACCACAGGGCCCAGAGCTTAGATATTTAGCATGTAGCAACGGCAAGTGGTCACCTACATAATTCCTGCCAATCATGCCTCTGGGTTCCAAATGGGCCACGCACCGGGGCCCCTTCGCTCCCATAGACTCATAATGGAAAAAAGATTAAAAAATCTTCTTCTCTGAAACCACAGGGCCCAGAGCTTAGGTATTTAGCATGTAGCAACGGCAAGTGGTCACCTACATAATTCCTGCCAATCATGCCCCTGGGGTCCAAATTGGCCACACCCCGGGGCCCCTTAGCTCCCATAGACTCATAATGGAAAAACAAGCTTCAAAAATCTTCTTCTCTGAAACCACAGGGCCCAGAGCTTAGATATTTAGCATGTAGCAACGGCAAGTGGTCACCTACATAATTCCTGCCAATCATGCCACTGGGTTCCAAATGGGCCACGCCCCGGGGCCCCTTAGCTCCCATAGATTCATAATGGAAAAAAAAAAACTTCAAAAATCTTCTTCTCTGAAACCACAGAGCCCAGAGCTTAGAAATTTAGCATGTAGCAACGGCAAGAGGTCACCTACATAATTCCTGCCAATCATGCCCCTGGGGTCCAAACGGGCCACGCCCTAGGGCCCCTTAGCTCCTATAGACTCATAACGCAAAAAGGTTCAAACAGCTTCTCATCTGAAACCACAGGGCCCAGAGCTGAGATAATTAGCACGTAGCAATGGCACGTGGTCACCTACATAAATCCTGACAATCATGCCCCTGGGGTCCAAATGGGCCACGCCCCTGGGCCCCTTAGCTCCTATAGACGCATAATGAAAAAAAAACCGCTTCAAAATCTTCTGCTCTGAAACCACAGGGCCCAGAACTTAGATATTTAGCATGTAGCAACGGCAATTCGTCACCAACATAATTCCTGCCTATCATGCCCCTGGGTTCCAAATGGGCCACGCCCCGAGGCCCCTTTGCTCCCGTAGACTCATAATGAAAAAACAAACCCTCAAAAATCTTCTTCTCTGAAACCACAGGGCACAGAGCTTAGATATTTTGCACGTGGCCACGGCAAGAGGTCACCTACATAATTCCTGCCAATCATGCCCCTGGGGTCCAAACGGGCCACGCCCCGGGGCTCCTTAGCTCCTATAGACTCATAATGGAAAAAAGTTTAAAAAATCTGCTTCTCTGAAAGCACAGGGCCCAGAGCTTAGATATTTAGCATGTAGCAATGGCAAGTAGTCACCTACATAAATCCTGCCATTCATGCCCCTGGGGTCCAAATAGGCCACGCCCCGGGGCCCCTTAGCTCCCATAGACTCATAATGGAAAAAAGGTTAAAAAATCTTCTTCTCTAAAATCACAGGGCCCAGAGCTTAGATATTTAGCACGTGGCCACGGCAAGAGGTCACCTACATAATTCCTGCCAATCATGCCCCTGGGGTCCAAACGGGCCACGCCCCGGGGCCCCTTAGCTCCTATAGACTCATAATGGAAAAAAAAGCTTCAAAAATCTTCTTCTCTGAAAGCACAGGGCCCAGAGCTTAGATATTTAGCATGTAGCAATGGCAAGTAGTCTCCTACATAAATCCTGCCAATCATGCCCCTGGGGCCAAATGGGCCGCCCCCGGGGTCCCTTAGCTTCCATAGACTCATAATGGAAAAAAGCTTAAAAATCTTCTTCTCTGAAACCACTGGCCCCAAGGCTTAGCCATTTACCATGTGGCAATGACAAGTGGTCACCTACATAAATCCTGTCAATCATGCCCTGGGGTCCAAATGGGCCACACCCTGGGACCCCCTTAGCTCCCATAGACTCATGATGGAAAAAAGGCTTCAAAAATCTTCTTCTCTGAAACCACAGGGCCCAGAGCTTAGATATTTAGCATGTAGCAACGGCAAGTGATCACCTACATATTTCCTGCTAATCATGCCCCTGGGGTCCAAATGGGCCACGCCCCGAGGCCCCTTAGCTCCCATAGACTCATAATGGAAAAAAAGCTTCAAAAATCTTCTTCTCAGAAACTGTGAAGCACAGAACTTAGATTTTTAGTATCTAGCAACATAAAATAGCCAGCTACATAAATCCTGCTAACCCTGCCCCTGGGGACAAAATTGGCCACGCCCGAGCTCATCAGCTCCAATAGACTTATAATGGAAATAAAAACTTAAAAAATCTTCTTCTATATAACCAGTAGGCCCAGAGCTTAGATTTTTAGTATGTAGCAATGTCAAGTGGCCACCTACATAAATCCTGCCAGTTATGCCCCTGGGATCCAAATTGGTCACACCCCAGGGCTCTTTAGCTTCCATAGACTTACAATTGGAAAACTTCAAAAATCTTCTCTGAAACCACAGGGCCCTTAAAAACACACACACACACACACACACACACACACACACACACACACACACACACACACACACACACACACACACACACACACACACACAAAGAACAACAACTTGAAATGGGGAAAAAATAATCTTCAAAAATCTTCTTCTCTGAAACCATAAGTCCCAGAGCTTAGGTATTTAGCATGTAGTAATGTCGTGTGGTTGCCTTCATGAATCCTGCCAATCATGCCCCTGGGGTCCAAATTGACCAAATCCTGTGGCCCCTTAACTCCAACAAAATTATAATGCAAAAAAGCTTCAAACATCTTCTTTGTAACCATGAAATACAGACCTTAGATATTTAGTATATAGCAACACAAAATGGTCGCCTACATAAATCCTGCCAACCATGCCCTTTGGGTCAAAATTGGCCAAGCCCCAGGGCTCATTAGCTTCTATAGACTTATACTGGAAAAAAATTAAAAAAAGATCTTCTTTTCCAAAACCATAAGGCACAGATTTTATTTGATTTGAGGTTTTACATCCCAGTCAACACTGTATAGGTCATTTTGGAGATGTCTCTTCCAATTTTGTGGGACTTTTACCCGACATTGAGATGAAATTACATCTCAAGCCCTGTCGCCCAATGAAACCAATAGGGGTAATAAGCATGGACACCGCTTTGCCTGAGCGAAGATATTTAGTAGTAGCAATGTCAAGCGGTCTCCTACACTAATGCTTTTCTGGTACACAGGTGAGCGATATTGGGCCAATGGGCCCTCTTGTATTTTCTTATATTTACGTTTCGTTGTCATGGCAATCAGAATTATGCATGTAAATGAATTATTTTAACAACTTTTGGAGAAGACCACCCAAAGATAATTGCTGTCAAGTTTGGTCAGAATCTGTTCAGAGGTTTGAGAGATGTCTTTTAAAGTAATTGTGAACGGATGGACGGACGTCAGGACGACGACGGATGGTGGGTGATCCTAATAGCTCCCCCGGAGCCTTCGGCTCAGGTGAGCCCAAAAGGAGTGACCCAAAATATTGGTTACATATTTGAGGCATCCCAACTCTTTGATGCGGTCATGGGGTATCTTAGTGGAGAAACAAGGGCCCCATTGCTTTCCAAATGAGTCAGTTGGTTTATACTAATTTATTTTAGTTCGATTGCGATGAAAGCTTCAAGTTTATTGCTGTCAAACACTCATTCCGGGTGTTTTCATGCGCGCGCGCGCGAGAGAGAGAGAGAGAGAGAGAGAGGCAGTAGCTTTTACACCCCCGCTACCCATTTACGCCTGGGTGGAGTGGAGCAGTGTCATTACGTGGCTTGCCCAAGGCCACACCTCGATACCGGTGGCCGGATTCGAACGCACATTAAGCGACAGGGCTTGCGAAGTCTCAATATCGGGTAAAAGTCTCACAAAATTGGAAGCAACTTCTCCAGTGTTACATATACAGTATTGACAGGGACGTAAACCTAAATTCAAATAAATCATGACATTCTTCCTACGGTCATTTATGTCCCTTTCGTAGTTTCAAGAAGGGCAGTAGGCAGTTTCAGGTGAAAGTATGTACACTGTACTGGATAATCGCTAGTCCCGGAAAAGTGTGGAAAATGACCTAAATTGCGTTTCATCGGCCGTTGAACTCAAATACCAACAGAAACAAACAAACTGACGTCATGGCTATCTACTGTCGACAAGTATACGAGGGTAGGCTGAAAAGTTCTGAGCCTGACCAAGAAGCAGGCATCGAACAGCCATGAAATTTTGTATTCATTAAATCCAAACCTTTATTACTTGATTGACTCAAATGAGTTCAAGTTTACCTGCAATAATGTAGAAATTCTAGACTTTGAAAATTGATACTAGCACGTTTTTGAGAAAATGGACAAAATCTGGCATCGTTGTGTCATCAAGTACCTCCATAAAATGGGGTTAGCTCCTGAGGACATCCATGCCGATATGGTTGCTACATTAGGGGATGATGCTCCTTCGTATGCTGCCGTAAAAAGGTGGTCAGCAAATTTTAAGATGGACAAGGACAGCCTGGAAGATGATGACCGGTGTGGACGACCCACAACGGCGACAACTGAGGAAACCATCAGCCAAGTGCACAGGGCCGTGATGGATGACAGGCGTTTAACTGTGAATCAGTTAGTTAACGCTGTTGGCATCTCTCGTGAACGAGTACAGAACATTCTACACAGTGAGTTAGGAATGTCGAAGGTTTCCGCCAGATGTGTGCCACGGCTTTTGACGCCTGACCAAAAGTTGACCAGACTGAACCTGTCACAAACCAACTTGGCTATTTTTGAAGCAGACCAAGATGGTTTTCTTGCCCGTTTTGTCACTCAGGATGAGTGTTGGGTTCATCACTTTGAGGCAGAGACCAAAAGATAACCCATGCAATGGAAGCACCCTGGCTCACCCCCTCCAAAGAAGGCAAAGGTCGTCTCCTCTGCAGGGAAGGTGATGGCATCAGTGTTCTGGGATGCCAAGGGTATAATATTCATAGATTACCTTCAAAAGGGCAGAACAATTAATGGGGAGTATTATGCAGGTCTGCTAAAACAATTACGAAAAGCAATTAAAAGTAGAAGTAAAACAAAGATCAGGAATTGATACAATTAACTTACTCCACCCATCAAAGACACCAAAGGGAAAGAAATACAAACATTAAGCGACCAGACCATAATGGAAACTTAAACAAAGGAAGGCCATAAGGACAGTTACTTTCCCACAAAATGGCCATATGGCCATCCAAAATTAAAAGACACAAGTGATACACACAGTCAGTAACAAACAACAACATAAATAAATCGCCACAGAAGAACCGCCTTGGAACGGTCAGTGGAAAGATTTCCACTGGGGGGGGGGGGGGGGGGCTTAAATCGATTTTACGTGGCCACAATCCTCGCCCTTACTTCCGTCGCGATTTAGACAAATAATTTGTTCAGTCCGCATGAAGGCCTCCTAACTCATCAGTGCAACATCTCCGTGAACACAAAAAATCAAAGAACCACAGAGGTGAGACAACGGTGAGGACTCGACAGCAAGAAACCAACAGTTAGACTCCGATGGGCCCGGCCAGAGACAGAGCATCAGGCACCAACCAACATTACCAAGAATTAGATCTCTCTAATTCTCAATAAGCCTTTACGTTGGAGCCGTCATAGAATCTGAGACCTGAACCACCGGCGTGCAATTAAAGAGGGAAGCAAAGTTACCAACCGTGATTGTGTTAACTACCATGCATGCAGTCTGTCGTATAACATCCATGTTGTACCCAATCTATTTATATCGAAGAATGATTTTACGAAATTGGATGCTGAAGTCATTGCGGTTATATATTTTTCTGAATTTATATACTAAGTCACCATAAAATTCGGGTTCCGATAGACCTTGTTGCAGAAGAGATTTAAGTCCAATATTGAATTTTGAAATTAAATCAGAATGGCGTCTATAAAATTTTGAAAGGGCTTTGCGTAGTTTATGGTACCGATAAACCTGATTAAGAAGTTTAGCCGTTAATAATTTATTACGAGTGTTGAAGTCAGTTACATGACTACACACTCTAGCAAATCGAAATTAATTGCGAAATATAAACGCCATAGGATGGCGCACGAGGAACATCACTATCCAAAAAGGAAAATTTACAATCTCAAAATCAAAGTCATCGCGTTTATCATAAATTTTGAATGAAACAAACCCATCTACAATAGATAGATGTAAATCCAAAAACGGGGCCTCGGTATCAGAAGAATTTGCTTTATTTAACTGAAGTTCTGGGGGGTAAATCTGACTGATCAAACCATCGAAATAGGTATTATCAATATTTAATAAATCATCTAAATATCTTGAAGTGGAGCTAAAAGCTTCAATAATTTCAGATTGGTTATCAGTGGAAAGCGACAACATGAAGTCTCTTTCATAACAATACAGGAATAGATCAGCCACAAGAGGTGCGCAATTCGTATCCATCGGCCTAAACGACCCGGAAAATTGACAGAAGGGGTCTTTTCCATCAGGACAATGCGCCTGCTCATAAATCGGTTGTCGCAATGGCTGCTGTGCATGACTGTGGCTTCACACTTGTCGATTACCCTCCGTATTCACCTGATCTAGCTCCATCAGATTATTTCCTGTTTCCAAACATGAAAAAGCACTTGGCTGGGCAGCATTATCGGTCAGACGAGGAGGTGATAGCTGCTGTGGAGGAGTTTTTCAGGGACAAAGATGAGACCTTCTATACCACTGGGATCCAAGGACTCCAGCATCGCTGAAGGAAGTGTGTGGACAGGTTGGGCGACTATGTTAAAAAATAAGGCACTTTCAGCATGGGCAAACCATTGGATCTTGGTCAGGCTCAGAACTATTCAGCCTACCCGTAGGGGCTGTAGATTTGACCCCCTTCAGATGCCAAGAAAATACTTCACCTGAAAGTATCTATTGTTTAGGTTGTCTGCTTACAAGTCTTGCCAACATTAAACATATTTTATATGTAGGCAAACAATGTGGATCCCGAACAAACTGCTCCTTGAGGAGCTGTCTGATCTGGGTCCGAATTGTTTGCAACAATGACTAACAGTACCCAACAGACAACAAAGTAGATGACAATTGTTGCGGGCATCTTTGGTATCGTTTACAGGATACAGGCGAAATACAATGTAGCCCGTTGACGGGCCTTTCCGGCTTTCGAACATAAACGCATAAGCAATATATAGACTGAAACTAAAAACACAAACAATGTTCTGAATTTTTATCCCCCGACCGAATAGGTTCGGGGGATATAGCGACCAGCTTGGCGTCCGTCCGTCTGACCGTCCGTCCGTCCGTAGACGCAACCTTGTGATGGTCATAACTCCTATACCCTTTGAGATTCATTGATAGTTCTTGGCACAATTGTTCACAAGGATGAGACGGCGTGTCATGCGCAAGAACCAGAACTCTGGACGTCATACTTTTTTAGTTATCTCCCCCTTTAATAAAATAGAATGTCTACTTTGTGATGGCCATAACTCCAATACCCTTTGAGATATATTGATGGTACTGGCACAGTTGTTCACAAGGCTGAGAAAGCGTGTCATGCACAAGAACCACAACTCTGGCTGCCATGATTTTTGAGTTATCTCCCCTTCCAATAAAATAGGCTAACTTGTGATGGCCATAACTCCAATACCCTTTAAGATATATTGCTGATACCTGACACAGTTGTTCACAAGGCCGAGACGGTGTGTCATGTACAAGAACTCTGGTGGCCATGGTTTTTGAGTTATCTCCCCTTCCAAAAATATAGAATCATTACTTTGTGATGGCCCCATCTCCAATACTCTTTGACATATATTGATGGTACTTGGTACAGTTGTACATGAGGTTAAGCAGGTGTGTCTCGTGCAAAAACCACAACTCTGGGTGCCCTGTTTTTAGCTCTTGTGATCGGTCTTTGTCCGTCGTCCGTGCGTCCGTGCGTGCATGCGTCCGTCGTCAACTTTTGCTTTAAACGTGTTCTTCTCCAAAACTGCTGGACAGATTTTGAAATAATTTCACAGGAATGTTCCTTTGGTGACCCTCTACCAAAATTGCTCATATCGTTCCGCTCGTATTAACAAGATGGCCGCCAGAGCTAAAAATTGAAAGAAAAAAAAACCTGTAAACGACTTCTCATCCTTAACCAGTGCATGGATTTCAAAATAATTTCACAGAAATGTTCCTTTGGTGACTCTCTATCAAAATTGCTCACACCGTTGCGCTCGGATGAACAGGATGGCCGCCAGAGCTGAAATAGAAAAACCTTTAAACGACTTATTCCCCTTAACCAGTGAATGGATTTCAAAATAATTTCACAGGCATGTTCCTTGGTTGACTCTCTACCAAAATTGCTCAAATTGTTCTGCTCGGGTGAAAAAGATTGCCGCCAGAGCTAAAATTAGAAAAAAAAAACAACTTTTAAAGGATTTCTCCTCCTTAACCAGTACATTGGTTTTGAAATAATTTCACAGGAAGGTTTATTGGGTTAGTCTACCAAAAGTGCTCAAACCGTTCCGCTCGGTTGAACAAGATGGCCGCCAGTGCTAAAATAGAAAACCTTTAAACGACTTCTTCTCCTATACAAATGAATGGATTTCAAAATAATTTCACAGCAATGTTCCTTGGTTGTCCCTCTACCAAAATTACTCAAATTGTTCCGCTCGGGTGAACAAGATGGCCGCCAGAGCTAAAACTAGAAAAACCTTTAAACGACTTCTTCTCCTTAACCAGTGGATGGATTTTGAAATAATTTCACAGGAAGGTTCCTTGGGTGACTCTCTGCCAGAAATGCTCAAACCGTTCCGCTCAGATGAACAAAATGGCCGCCAGAGCTAAAAATAGAAAAACCTTTAAACGAATTCTTCTCCTTAACCTGTGGATTGATTTCAAAATAATTTCACAGGAATGTTCCTTGGGTGACCCTCTACCAAAATTGCTCAAATCATTTCGCTCGGGTGAACAAAATGGCCACCAGAGCTAAAAATAGAAAAACCTTTTAACCACTTCTTCTCCTTAACCAGTGGATGGATTTCAAAATAATTTCACAGGAATATTCCTTTGGTGACCCTCTATTACAATTGCTCAAATCGTTCCACTCGGGTGAACAAGATGGCCACAAGAGCTAAAAATAGAAAAAAAAACTTTAAACGACTTCTCCTCCTTAACCAGTGCATGTAGTTTGAAACAATATGATAGGAAGTTTCCTTGAGAGAATCTCTACCAAAATTGCTCAAACCGTTAATTATGCTCGGATGAACAAGATGGCCCCCAGAGCTAAAAATAGAAAAACCTTTAAATGATTTCTTCTTAACCAGTGGATGGGTTTCAAAATAATTTTACAGGAATGTTCCTTCTGTGACCCTCAACCAAAATTGCTCAAAATGTCCCGCTGGGATTAACAAGATGGCAACCAGAGCTAAAAATAGAAAAATATCTAAAAGTCTTCTCTTCCTTAACTATTGGATGCATTTTGAAAAAAAAAATGCACAAGAATGATCCTTGATGGACCCTCTACCCAATTGCTCAAACTGCTCTGCTCGGATGAACAAGTATCACCAGGGCTAATCATAGAAAAAAATTAAACGACTTCTGGCCCTTAACCAGTGGATTGATTTCGATATAATTTCACAGGAATGTTTCATGGGTGCTCTCTATTAAAATTGTTCAAACAATTTTGCTGGGATGAAAAAAGGTGGCCGCTAGAGCTCATAATAGAAAAACCTTTAAATAACTTCTCCTGCTTAACCAGTGGATGGATTTCGAACTAATTTCATTTTGACAACACACCCTGTTTCATATATCCAAAATGGCAACTTTGCTGATGAAAATCCATGATATTTTTCTTATCAATGCTCAAAACATAGTTTGGTGCTCGTTAGAACTGTCTCATTTAGGCCGTTGTAACAAGTACCCACAACCTATGTCTTAGAGTAGAAATAAGAAAAACAATGTATACCCCCATAAACCGCAGTTTTCTCCTAATGGATAGGGGTTTAGGGGTCTTCATTTCACAGACATGTTTTAAAATTGCTCAAACCGTTGTGCTTGGATGAACAAGATGGCTAAAATTATAAAAACCTCCTTGTGTCCACCAATATTGCTCAAACCCTCTACTCTACCATATAGTATCTTCAACTGCATTTGTACAATATGGATCAGGTGAGCGATCCAGGGCCATCATGGCCCTTTTGTTTTAATTATCTCCCCTGACAATATAACCTTTTGATGGCCTTAACTCCAATACCCTTTGAGATATATTGATGGTACTTGGCACAATTGTATATAAGGTTGAGACGGCGCTTCATGCCTAAGAACAACAATTCTGGGTGCTGTGATAAATATTTGAGTTAGCTACCCTTCAAATATAACAGTACCCACAATCTACGCTATGGAGCAGAGCTGCCAACCGCTTGCTATCAGTCTGTCGGATAGCTAGTACAATGCACAATCTTTCACCAGAGAGTGAAGAGACAGTATGCTAATACTGTATAGCATTCAAACAGATGCATTCAAACAGATGACCTTGTTCCCCCAGCTAGAAGGTGTAGAAATCAACATTCAATGGCGTTCACATAAATCCATGCTTCCCTTGGGCCATTAGAGATTGGCATACTCTTCCCGATCCGAAAATTTCCACGGCTAAAGGTGGTGGGGATAGGGTAGCTAAGTTTACCTCTTTGGTGAAAATGCTAGGGACTTGCTTCCTGTATCACGGGTCCTGTATATAGTGTATGACGATCTTTGGTCGGAGTATCACCAGTTTGACTCTGTTAGCAATATTTACCGTTTCTGAGTACAGGCGTGATTCAGTCAAGTTATCAAAATTGGATATATAAAGGCTAAAACTATACCTGCAGGAAACATGCAGGCAGTGATAATCGGCGCTGATCGTACAAAGGAAAAACGAAGCTAGCAGCTAATCGTACAATCGCCAACATGATAGGCCCTTAACAAAGAGGTTACTATTTGGATGACAGGAATATTGAACTAGCAAACGGGTATTGGGATATACTGGTTTATAACCGTATTTGGCTTTCGCTAATTTAATACATGTGTAAACTGACTACATGACAGACAAAATGTAAAATAGTAATGATCGCCGTAAGCGAGGATGAGATAAATCACTGATGCAGCATCAGAATCGTTTTCTTGTGCAGAACAGGACGCATTATGATAGCAAATCGAAGCAAATTTGAAAAGAAACGCCTCTTACCTTCCAAAACGTGTGTTCAACAAGAGTGTCATTTATGAATTCTGGCCAGAGGAGCAATGTGTGTAAATTGATTTTTCTGCTGTGCATGAAAGTACGAACGATAGCGGGTAACCAGCAAAGTTTACATGAATCGCTTCAGTGTTCATTAACTTTGCAGGCGACCAAGTGCGTCCATTCTTTCATGAACAGTAGAAAAATAAAATTCTTGAGGGAAATAGGAACACCTTCCGGTGGGGCAACTCCTGCAAAAGTATTTTGTCTCCCGTGTCATCTGTCAAAGAAAAGAATTCTTTATAATTCTTTCCTAAAGGTGTAGACCTCTTTTCAGATGGACAGGGCAGATAGGAAAGCAAAGAGGAAGTCCCAAAAGTTGCCTCCCTTTGAAAAATGGCGGCAAAATATGCCAGGTGTTCCAGTTCCCCTTAACACACACGCGTAAAGACCTCTTAACTTGTTGCGTCCAATGTACCATTACGATAACACACCTGTACTATAAAATGACGACTGACTTATCTATATAACAAACATTTTAGATGAAAATGAGGGTTTATTTCTGACTTCTAGTCTAAATATAGGTGTGGAGTGCTCGTTAGAACCGCCTCAGTTAGGCGGTCCTAACGAGTACCAACTATCTATGTTTCTGAGCAAATACAACGAAATTAATACTTTCCCCGTACACCTCACTTTTCTCTATATAAAGTATAAAAGAAACCGTGCATGTATAAAAAATAAATTTTCTATATAGATTGTGATTTGTTTGTCTTGTAGATTGAAAAACATTGCTGACATTCTTTCCCGCCATTACCTCACTAGTGGGTGGGGTAACGTAAAACTGAAATTCTTAGGATCAAAATTAGGTCGCTTGTCACATTCATTTTTCTGGAGAGCCTGTGTGTTGTCAGATATTTGAGTGTGCTGAGCTGTATATAATTGGACCAGTATACTGAATAGTCCTTTGTAGCTGTCAGTGTGCTGGCTGTGACAAACTCGGAATCAGGATTGTTGCTTGACACCCCATAATAAGTCATTAGAAATCATCAAATCACTACCCGGTATATTAAAATGAAGGTATCCCTGTTTTCCATGGTCTTAATTCTTGGGTTCACTCTTTGATAAACAACTTATAGAATGCATCCTAATGATGGAAATCAGGAGTGCAAGATTACAATTAAGGAGAGTAGTAGTAGAATTTCCCAGTACTTGGCATTTACAAGGAAGAATGGGAACAGAAGGTGTTCGGAGGGCTTGCGAAACTTCAAGTCCTCGCGCGGTACAAACTTGGCTTTACTTCTAATCTTGGCCGGAGACATTGAAACTAACCCCGGCCCAAGGTTTCGCTGCGGACTCTGCAAAAAATATTGCAAAGGTTCCGAGAAATTGATAGAATGTGAGGACTGTAACAAGCGCTTTCACTCCTCATGTTCTGAATTGGATAACAGTTAATTGTTAGAAATTGAATCTAGAGCTGGAACTTGGTATTGCAAAGACTGCAAAGCTGACTGTGGTCTTTGCAGTGGTGCTGTCCTTAATGGCCACAAAGCCGTTCAGTGTGATCAATGTGAAATGTGGATACACACTGACTGTTCCTTCATTTCAGATGCAGAATATGGCACTTTGGTAAATTCAAGCTGCCACTGGATATGTCCAAAATGTGAGGTCTGTAACTTTTCAGACTCCTTCTTTGATGAATATGTAGAACTGAGTAAGCCAAACAGGTTCTGAGGAATCAGAAATAAACTATTGGTTTAGTCTCATATTCTAGACAGGTTTTTATTTTTATTTTTTGGACCCCAATTTGATTTATATCAGTCTTTGTATCGACTGCCTATTCGAAATTTGCAAAATTGCAGTATGTTTCCTTTGGCTTTCTTTGCCGGATCGTTACAGGGTCACTGATGAGGTTTTATTAGCCGAAACTACGTAGTATGACCCATCTTCTTTGAAATCTTATGAATGTTTTCATTGCTCTTAAAGGAACTCATTTTTGATTTTTAATTGAACCTCTGTCAGAGGATAAGAGAGGCAAATCTTCAACTGCTGTTGAAACTAAGTCAAATTTTGTGAAAGGTTTGAAACTTTGCAGTATAAACATAAATGGAATTAGAGGGAAAATTCTTGAACTTTTAGCTTTCCTCGATACATCTCAACCTCATATTGTTGCTATTCAGGAAACAAAGATTGACAGTTCAATTACTACATCTGAGCTTTTCCCTGAAACTTGTGAGTACAGTGTGTACAGAAAAGATAGGAACTCTCATGGCGGTGGGGTGATGTTGCTCATTCATAGAGACATCCCTCACATGCCTTTCATGGAACTTGAAAATGACACCGAATCGGTCTGGGTTAAGGTTTTTGCAAATAAAACTTTCCACTTCGTAGCAAGTTGGTATCGACCACCAAATGGTACAATCGAAAACTTCCAGTTGTTTAAAGACCAACTGGATTGCATTAAATCGCAGCATAAGGGTAAAAAACTCCCGGCTGTGCATGTTCTAGGTGACCTCAACTTCCGAGACACTGCTTGGCACGACAGGCTCAGCAAACAAGGCACAATGCTGAGTCAGTCGGAAGGACAAATATTGATTGACATTATGAACGATCATGGCCTTGAACAAATTGTTAACTTCCCCACTCGTGATAAGAACACATTGGATCTGATCCTTACGACTTGGCCAGGACAATTCGAAGACATTCATTCCCCAGATAAACTAAGTGACCACGATGTTGTCTCCGGATATTTAAAAATTCACATCCCACCAATACAGAAACCTCAGAGGAAGGTGTACTTATATCAGAAAGGTGACTATGAAACTATGAGGAAGGATGCACTCAGATTTGCAAAGGAGAATTACTTAAATGGTCATTCAGATGCTCGGTCTATACAAGAAAATTTTGATTTGATAACTTCTTTCATTCATACTTCGGCCGAAAATCATATCCCCTCAAAAACTAGTAGGGCTGTATCTTCTATTCCCTGGATCACTCCAGAGATAAGAAGGAAAATTCGCAGAAGGAATAAGATTCATGCAAAGGCAAAAAAGACGGGAAGTGGTAAACTCCGGACAAAATTTGAAAACTTGAGACGTGAAATCAAGACTGATATAAAAAATCAGCATGATTTGTATGTGAATAACTTGGTAGGTGATGTAAAGGCAAATCCCAGAGACTTCTACAGATATATTAATAGCCAGAAGAAAGACAGGCAAGGTATCCCGTCCCTTAATAAAAGAGGAGGGGACGGGGTTGCTGAATCAGACTCTGAAAGGGCAGAGGAACTAGTTGGTCAATTCAATGATGCATTTAATAAATCTGAGTTCACGGAGGTTCCATTGACTGGAAGATCGGCCCCATTCATGAATAATATTGTTGTTACAGCTGCAGGAGTGATCAAATTACTTCAAGGCTTAAACCCCAGTAAGGCCTTAGGACCTGATGAGCTTCATCCCAGAGTCATGAAGGAACTAGCAAATGAGTTGGGTCCAGTTTTCGCACACTTGTTTCAACAGTCTCTTGATACGGGTGAAATCCCCAAAGAATGGCTCTTAGCAAACATTTGTCCACTCTTCAAAGAAGGAGATAGGGCTCTTGCCCGTAATTATCGTCTTGTGTCTCTGACTTGTGTTCTGTGTAAATTGCTGGAACATATAGTCTGCTCAAACATCATGGCCCACTTGGACGAGCATAAACTTTTGTCAGACAGGCAACATGCATTTAGGAAAAGGCACAGTTGTGAAACTCAGCTAAGCACAGTTATTAATGACTGGGCAAAAATCTTGGACAAAGGGGGACAGGTGGACACATTTATTCTGGACTTCGAGAAGGCATTTGACACCCCTCCTCATGAACTACTTAAATCTAAGTTATATAGTTATGGAATTGGGGGGGGGGGAAGACCCTCAAATGAATAGATTCCTTTCTTTGCTACAGAAAACAGCGGGTTGTTGTTAATGGTAAATCTTCGGAGTGGGCTCCAGTTTTGTCTGGAGTCCCGCAAGGGACCGTTCTTGGTCCACTTTTGTTCTCCCTGTACATCAATGATATTTCCACTGACATTAACTCAGAAATAAGACTGTTCGCAGATGACTGTGTTTGTTACCGGGAAATTAGAGATACAGATGACTCATTGAAACTTCAGGCTGACATAGATAGATTAGGATGTTGGGCACGTAAATGGGGCATGAGATTTCAGCCAGTTAAATGCAATATTATGCAGATAACTAGGAAGAGATCTAATAAAGTTGAGGCTTCTTATACCTTAGAGGGAACAGTCCTCGAGAATGTGGACTCCATTAAATACCTTGGAGTGACAATCTCACACAACTTGAGATGGACTACTCATAATAGCAACATGTGTACTAAGGCAAATAGAACACTTGGTTTCCTGAGGCGAAATCTTCATCAGTGCCCTCAGGATGTAAAAGAGGCAGCATATAAAGGTCTTGTTCGCCCAATCTTGGAATATGGTAGTTGTATCTGGGACCCCAGTGGAGTGGTCCTCAATGATGAAATTGAGAAAGTTCAGAATAGAGCTGCTAGATTTGTAACAGGCAATTACTGCTTTGAAACTGGGAGCATGACTGGAATACTTGGACAATTAAAATGGGAGTCTCTCAAGAAAAGGAGAAAAGACAGTAGGCTAATCCTTTTATACAAAGGTCTAAAGGGTGCTGCCAGCATTCCAACAGATGACCTTGTTCCCCCAGCTAGACACTGTAGAAATCACCATTCGTTGGCGTTTCAGACCCTTAGCGCAAGAACTGACATTTATAAAGAGTCGTTCTTCCCCAGAACCATTAGAGATTGGAATGCCTTTCCCGATTCGATTATCTCGACATCTGAAGGTGCTGATGATTGTGTAGCTAAATTTACCTCTTTGGTTAGAGCTAGGGACTAACTTCCCACATCACAGGTCCTGGTGTATGAATGTCATTTGACGTGTCACCAGTAACAATTCTGATTCTGATTCTGGTTTCTTTTCTCCGCAAGTATATATTACAATTCTTGTCCTGCTGAACAATAAAACCCCGAAGAAGCCATCTGATCAGGACCTACATTTTTGTCACTCACGTTTAGAGGTGCAACGATTCACTGAATCGTATCGTAATCGCGATACATCTGCTGTATCACATACGCATATCGCATCGTGAAGCAGTCTGACGATACAATTACGATACAGCAAACAGAGTTATTAGATAATGATGGGATGCAAACTTTTGCTGGTTTTGCATAAATGTGTGACAACACATTACAAATATGTTACTTATTTTCCTTTTATTTCCATTGTTCATGTATATTACAGTTAATTTCTACCGAAGTATTGTATATGAGTATTGCTTACAGCTGATTTTAAGGTATTTCTTTCCTTAAAGTTTCTTTTTCATGTCAGAAAGTGAATCGCGATACGTATTGTATCGTGACATAAATATCGCGATATGTATCGTATCGTGAGGTAACTGTGCCGTTGCAGCCCTACTTAGCTTGCAAACTGGATTGAAAACATTATATATTAAGTAATTTGATCGATTGACAGTCGGAAATAAGGGGGGGGGGGGGGGCAAATTAATTAATTCCGCAGTACAGGGGCTAGTGCAGCACAGACACGTCTCCTACTGTGTACCTTTGGAAATCGGCGACGATTTCCGGGCATGTACGAGGCAACCTTTGTAAATGGCAGATAATTTCCGAGCTTGCTCGAGCAAACTTCTCGTTATATCTCTTTCAAAATATATGGAGAGTTTCGTGAAGTTCCATATCTTATTACGGAAATTTGTTCCGTTGATGAAGAAATATTATCACGAAGCCGTTTTCGTACTAATGAAAAAACACTTTCTTTTCTAGTGGCCTATAGATTGGTCGGTGGCCCAAGTCCTTCCTCTGGCAGGCTTGAAGTGCTAAAGGATTACTTTTGGGGAACGGTTTGTGATGATAATTTTAACGAGGCGGCTGCTACTGTTGCCTGCAAATCGTTGGGATTTATAAAGTAAGTAACGATAGTACATGTATGACATCAATAGAACATTGCGTTTAATGCGCCAAGTGCAGGCAATTGGGGCTTTTCTACAAGTACTCATGATAAGATTTGGGCTGTATTTATAAAGCATATACTGTACACATTACGTCAAAAAGTCTCTGTAATAAACACACCTCTAATCCCTACTTTACATAAAGAAAACTGGGGTTTACGGGAGTATAGGTTTTTTCCTTATTTCTTCCTGAGACTTGTTAGAACCGCCCCTATGAGGCAGTTCTAACTTGCACAACAACGTATGCTTGAAGTAGAAATACGAAAAAAAAAACAACATAACAATTAACCAGTTTGGAGATATGAAAGAATGCACTATGCCACACGGGTGTGTTTTTGTAATGACGAATAATGTGCCCGTCTATACACGTTTATTTGCTCTATGGAATTATAGATGTAGATGTCCCGGAAAAGCAATTACAGTCCAACCTTTGTTAAGCAAGCACCTTAATGTGATAACCAAAATGTGCTTTCTTAAGACAGGTGCATGCTGTTTAATACAGGTCAATTTTAATGCATTTGTCTTTTTCGGGTACCAAAAGCATGCTTGCTTAAGACAGGGTTCTTGCTTAATAGCGATGGCCTCAATGACAGATTTTACTGTATCTTTGCTGAATGAATGTACAGAGAAGAGAAAAAATTTAAAGAGTGATTCTAATGTTGCTTATTTTAAATGTAGCTTTGTCGGGTTTTCCGACGGAGCTCTTATTGTTGTATGAGCTTATGGTTGTGTATTATTATGTCTCTCCGACCCCTCATCAGGGAGACATTTTGTTTTTCTCCTGGGTGTCTGTCTGTCTGTCCATTTGTCAAAAGCTCGTACCCGCTCTATAACTTGAAAAGCGATGAAGCTATCTGCACGAAACTTCATATAAATTTTAGTCAGTTTTAAAAGACGTGCAGAGCGCAATAACTATAACTCTTGCAATAATACTTTTTGTGATATTTCCCTTTGAAGTTTCTCGGTCACAAAATCGTGTATGTTTGTATGTATGTATGTATGTATGTATGTATGTATGTATGTATGTATGTATGTATGTATGTATGCGTGCGTGCGTGCATGCATGTATGTATCATGTCCAGCCAACAATTTTCTTATTTTAAGATGGATTTTGAAATTAATTGGCAGAACTGTTAACCCTCATGAGAACATGTGTCGCGCGCATGACACAGGCCGGTACCTCAGAGGTCAATGTTATACTTAGAGGTCAAATGTCAAAAAGTGTCTTTTTTCGTGTTCGGTCAATAACTTTCTTATTCCTAGATGGATTTTAAAATTACTTGGCAGAAATATTAACCGTCATGAGGCAATGCGTTGCGCGCAAAACCCAGGTCGGTACCCCTAAGGTCAAAGTCACACTTAGAGGTCAAAGTTAAAAAAGTTTTTTTTTCATGTCTGGTCAATAACTTTTAAATCGAATGGACTTTTTTCAAGTAACCTTGCAGAAATTTTCAACTTCATTAGCCGATGTGTCGTGCGCAAGACCAAGGTCCGTACCTACAATGCCAAAGTCATGGGACGATGTGTTGCGCCTAAGATCCAGGTCGGTTCCACAAAGGTCAAGGTCATACTTAAAGGTCAAATGTCAAAAAGGGGCATTTTTTCGTGTCTGACCAATAACTTTCTTATTCCTTAATGAATTTTAAATTAACTCGGCAGAAATGTTAACCATCATGAGACGATGTGTCGCGCTTAAGATCCAGGTAGGTAACTCCAAGGCCAAGGTCATACTTAAACGCCAAGTGTAAAAAAACGTTTTTTTTTTCGTGTCTGGTCAATAAATTGTTTATTTCTTAATGGACTTTTTGAAGTAGCATTGCATAAATGTTCACCCATATTAAACGATATGTACTGCGCAAGATGTAGGTCCGTACCTCCAATGTAAAGGTCATACTAGAGGTAAAGTGGCGAAAAAAATGGCCTTTTTAGATGGGTTTTGGAATTACTTGGCAGACATGTCGATCATTATTAGTCGATGTGTCGCGCGCAAGAACTAGGTCGGTACCTAAAAGTTCAAAGTCATACTGAGAGGTCAAAGTTAAAAAAGTTCTTTTTTTCGTGTCCGGTCAATTATTTATTTATTTCTGAATGGATTTTGAAATTATGTTACTTGGCAGCAATGTTAACCATCCCGCAATCTTCACCCTCATGTTTCTCCCCGGTTTACACTATGTACTTTTTAGCAACATAAGATTTGACTGAGTTTTCTATTTACAGTTTTGAATCATATAAACTCACAAGATCTATGTGAAAAGGTTTATTTCTAATATTGTTTTCAAAAAGATATCAGTTTTACCCAATGACATGACCATAAAGTGCACAAAAATGTTTGACCATAATGGCATTTATCGTGACTTTGGTGATACATTCAAACTTTGTGTAGACCTTAACAAAAGGCAAACAACT
Organism: Lucinisca nassula; assembly: GCA_963580285.1. Taxonomy (NCBI): domain Eukaryota; kingdom Metazoa; phylum Mollusca; class Bivalvia; order Lucinida; family Lucinidae; genus Lucinisca; species Lucinisca nassula. The sequence continues at coordinate 108,749,723 of OY757021.1, read as the reverse complement.
ACAATCAATCGGAATAAATACTTGAACCGCCAGACACCTAAGCTCTAACACGATGATCAAAATTGATGTTAGTGGAAACTGCAGGAGAACTGGACCCGTAGTCTATATGATAGAAATACAAATCAAATTGAATACTGTGATGTATAAAAGATGATGTCTCGTTGCTGTCTCCGCAAACTGTAAGCTGGAGCTTAAGCAAACCACCAGGTGGACCACGAAGGGTCAAGCCAAAGACAAATCGTCAGGGACCGACCACTAATAAAAAAATATTTAAGATGGGGCCGTCATCACGTAAACACGCCTATATAATTTTGACCCCCTTGAACCCCACTTTGATATAGTAAAACATGGGGTATATCCTGGGGGTTCCGGGGGTGAACCTTATTTTTCTTATTTCTGCTCTAAAATATAGATTGTGGGTACTCTTTAGAACCGCCTCGACGAGGCGGTTCTAACGAGTGCCCACAATCTATATTTTGAGCAGAAGTAAGAAAAATATCACAATTTTTCATGATAAAATTTTCATTTTTTCGGCGATAAAGGTGGCAATGTGTTTGTATAGGCGTGTTTGCGTAATGGTCATCGAGTTAGAGGCATGACCCTCGTCGTGCAGTGAAAGAGGACAGAGTAGTGATCAACTAAAGTCCAGCACCAATCAACTAAATACATGTATTGCACTTTATGCAAAGAGTCTGAACCCGATCCGGCGTGCAATTAAAGAGTTGTTAACCGTTACGGGGTAAACTCACTGCCTGTCACGACAGCTATTTAGCATTTTTAGCTATCGAGCTTAAAATGTTTAATATGGGGGAAGGTCAAGCAGGCTATTGAATGAGCTTTGACCATGCACTGTGCTTTAACTATCTTATAGAGTATGCATTACTTCAGTGCATCTAGTCCACTTTTCCTTTAGATTGACAGCATCTTTATAATTAAAAAAATGAGTTGAGTCCTCAGCCCATGCAACAGTCTTGCCTATGCAACAGTCTTGCACCACATGAACAAGTCCGTGAAATGAACACCCCCTAAACCCCACTTTATATAGAGAAAACTGGGGTTTAGGGGTTATACATTATTTTTCTTATTTCTGCTCCAAGACATAGGTAGTGGGTGTTCGTTAGAACCGCCTCAAAGAACCGCCTCATTGAGGCGGTTCTAACGAGCACTCACAAGCGATGTTTTGAGCATTTGTAAGAAAAATATCACGGATTTTCATCAGAAAAGTAACCATTTTGGAGATGTGACAAATGCACTATGTCGCACGGGTGAGTTATCGTAATGATAAAAAAAAATGAGTTAAGTCCTCAGCTAATGCCTATATGGCAGTCTTGACTTAATCATTGACGGGCAATCTGCTTCCACATCATGAAAACATGTCTATATAATTTTGGCCCCCTTGAAGCACACTTTTATATAGTTAAACTGGGGTTTGCAGGGGAAAATCTTATTTTTCTCATTTCTGCTCTAAAATATAGACTATGGGTACTCGTTAGAACCCCCTCGACAAGGCGGTTCTTACGAGTACCCACATTCTATATTTTGAGCAGAAATAAGAAAAAAATCACATTTTTTATGTTAAAAGTTTCGTTTAATCTCGGCGGAAAAGTTTACAATGTATTTGTATAGGCATGTTTTCGTAATGACACAAATGATATTTCAAATTTCTGATAATCACCAGGAGCCAGATTTGAGCTTGTACGGAGTGCGATTTGTTCGAACTAATATTTGTAAATAGGAACTTCTGTAATTTATGACTTGTGCCATAAACTAAAACTTGAGTGTCATCACGTGAACAAGTCCGTGAAATGAACACCCCCTTACACCCCACTTTGTATAGAGAAAACTGGGGTTTACGGGTGTTATCATTATTTTTCTTATTTTTACTCCGAGACATATGTTGTGGGTACTCGTTAGAACCGCCTCAATGAGGCGGTTCTAACGGGTACCCACAACATATGTTTGCAGCATGAATAAGAAAAATATCATTGATTTTTATCCGAAAAGTAGCCATTTTGAAGATGTGAAAAACGCACTATGTCGCACGGGTGTGTTAGCGTAATGGTTATCAACATAAAATGCCTGTCAGGAACTCACCAAACTGTTGTGACAAGTAAACCTGATATGTTTGAACCAGAGAGATGTGATATCAAAAGGCATTTTGCTGGTTACCCTGTTCTACTTTTTGACCACTCTTTATAGAAGTAGCAAATTTATGTGCTGTGATCCCCGGCCGTAATAAGAAGTCCATGCATTTGAATGGTGAACATTTAATATTTAACTTATTTATTGTTGGTATTGTTTCGTCTCGAATGTAAATTATCCCATTTCAGACCGGAAACCCCTAAATGGTTTTCCTGGCAAACAGTGCAGGCCCAGATTAGACGCTGCAGAACGCATATTATCTTATTGCTTACGCTTGTCTACTTTGTAAACAAGTGCTTTATCGCATTACTAAACCACCCCTGCGACATAGTGCATTTTTCACATATCCAAAATGGCTACTTTTCTGAAGAAAATTCATGATTTTTTTTCTAATTTACACCGCAAACATAGGTTGTGGGTGCGCGTTAGAACCGCCTCATTGAGGCGGTTCTAACGAGTACCCGAAATCTGTGTCTTGGAGCACAAATAAGAACAAAAGATATACCACCGTAAACCCAAGTTTTCGCTATATAAAGTGGGGTTTAGGGGTGTTCATTTCACGAACTTGGTGACTTGATGGCTTCATTCTGTGCATGTAAGTTCTGTTCAAATGCGTCTTAGATGCTTGTAATAACACAAATAAGCAAAGGCAAATGGCAATTGATGTACAAAGAATAAAATATGAAACGGTGTCTTATGTTTAGAGGTGCTGAAAGTACTGTCATTTAATACTGCTAAAATTACAAATATACCTAGATAAGTCTCCACAAGCTCAAACAAATCATGTTGCATGCATTATCTGTCGCTTATACCATAGAATAAGCCTCAGGCTTCTTACGGCACACTTCGATATCTGACAATTCTGGTAGACTAAAACGTTTGACCTGCTTGGTAACATGCTGCATCAGACTTGTGAAGGTGATGCCTAACACGTTGAAACCGCTCACAAAAGTTATCATATTAACTGGATAAATAACAGTATTTCTAGTACTTTGATCGTATTGATAAATCTTTGACATTGTAAAAATGTTGTGTGTGTACATTTAAGAAGTTTTGACAGGCACAATAGTTTTCATATTCAAAATGGAGAAAACATATCCCAAATAGTTGAGTACGTGTTCTAGCTTATCAATGTACAACTGGAGTTGATCTTTGAACATGCGTTTTGCATATTAAGCATCTGTCAGTTTCCACGCAACTACTGTGGTGTTAGCATGAGCTACTCAACAGACTTTCCATTAATATTCCGGCCTTCAAAATGCCACCAGACAAAAGAGTTAGATGTTTCGTCAAATATTTCTCTTTAATTATATCGTGTAAATGACAATATACAATCTCAGTTTAATCGTCCATATTCTTCTTTCCCAAGGATTCCTCAATTACTAATTAAAGCTTCACTTAGTTTGCAATGACGGTGACTTAAATCGTGTGAGACATTGGGCTTATTGCGCATGTTTGTTCATCACTTCTTGTATTCTCATTATGATAACTCACCCATGCGACATAGGGCATTTTTCATATAACCAAAATGACTACCTTAAAATCTTATAAAAGAAAAATTCAGTGATTTAATTTAATGGACATTTCGTAGGAAAGACTCCCTTTATCTTGTGTAAGAAATGCTTTTTTTTCAATTCTGAAAAGAGCGCTGTGGTGCAGTGGTAAAGCATCGGATTCGAGATCGAGAGGTAGCCGGTTCGATCCTCGCAAGCGCCACGTGTTGTTTCCTTGAGCAAGAAACTTTATCCACATTGCTTAGTACTGGTTCTTACCCAGGAAAAGAGGGCCACATGGAAGATTAGTACCAGTACTAAATGTGTTACCCTCTATAAATAAGGTCGATTATTATTATTATTATTATTATTATTATTAAGATATTATACTTTGTGAAGCTCTCAACCTTCTACTTGACAAAATTTACATAAGATTTGGTACTAAGTTATCTAGACAGGTTGTGGGTATCCCGGTGGGTACAAATTGCGCTACTCTTTTGGCTGATCTGTTCTTGTTTTGTTATGAAAGATACTTGATGATGTCCCTTTCTGTTGAAAAACAAACTCTTTAGCTGGACTCCTAGATATTTGTATGATTTATTAAATATTGACAATACCTATTTCGATGGTTTGATCAGTCAAATTTATCCCCCAGAACTTCAGTTAAATAAAGCACATTCTTCTGACACCGAGGCCCCGATTTTGGATTTATATCCATCTATTGATCTATTGAAGATGGGTTTGTTTCTTGCAAAATTTATAATGAACGCGATGATTTTGATTTTGAGATTGTACATTTTCCTTTCTTGGATTATGATGTTCCTCGTGTGGCATCCTATAGCATTTATATACTTCGCCAGAGTGTCTAGTCATGTAACTGACTTTAAAACTCGTAATAAATTGTCAACTGCTAAACTTCTAAATCAGGTTATCGGTATCATGCACTACGCAAAGTCTTTTCAAAACTTTATAGACGTCATTCTGATTTAATTTCAAAATTCAATGTTGGATGCAACAGGGTCTGTCGGAACCCGAATTTTATGGTGACTTAGTAAATAAATTCAAAAAAATATATAAATGCAATGACTTCAGCACCCAATTTCGTAAACTCATTCTTATATATAAAAATATAGGGTACAGCATAAATGCTACAACAGACTCCATGGATTGTAGTTAACCCAATCACGGTTGACAACTTTGCTTCCCTCTTTAATTGCACGCTGGTAGATCAGGCCTCAGATTCTATGACGGTTCCAGCGTTAAAGCTTACTGAGAATTAGAGAGTATCTATTTTTATGTTATGTTAGTTGGTGCTTGATGATCTGTCTCTATTCGGGCCCATCGGAGTCTAACTGCTGGTCTCCTTTTGCTCCAGCATTTCAGTGGTTTCTTGCTGTTGAGTCCTCAACGTTGTTTCATCTCTGTGGTTGTTTGATTTTTGTGTTCACGAAGATGTTGCATTATTTATAAGGGCGAGGATTGTGGCCACGTAAAATCGATTTAAGCCCCCGAGTGGAAATTGTTTTACTGACCGTTCCAAAGCGGTTCTTCTGTCGCGGTTTGTTTTTGTTATGGTTTGTCTTTGAGTGTGTGTATCTCTTATATTATTTTGTTTTGAATAGTCAATTGGCCATTTTATGGGAAAGTAACTTTTCTTTTGGCTTTCCGATATTGATGTTTCCATTAGGGTCTAGTTGTTTCATGTCTGTGCTTCTTTCTCTTTGGTGTCTCTGATGGGAGCTGTGGTTTAATTTTATCGATTTTTGAGCATTGCCTTCACTTCTATTCTGTAGATATAAATGAACAGCGGGCCAGTTTGGTTCCCCAATCCACAAGCTGTACGTATGATCGAACAGCGGGCCTGTTTGTCTACCCAATGCATGGTCTGCAGATATAATTGAACAGAGTCTTGGCAGAACCAAGCCAGTTATTTTTTTAGAAATGTATTAATAAGTTGTTATGTTTCTATCATTTGTTATTTTTGCAGTGGCGGGAAACAGGCAGCGCATGCAAAATACGGAGCAGGCACTGGGCAGATTTGGATGGACGACGTAGTCTGCGATGGTACAGAAACAGGAATTGGATTCTGTTCATTTGGCGGCTGGGGAACATATTCCTCAAACTGCGATCATGCTGAGGACGTTTCGCTGGACTGCACTCCAAATATTGACGGTAATACAGTTCATTGCAAAACAATATTACAATATCGCGCGATTCGTTATTTCATTATGGTAACATATTCGTGTCCTTAAATGGCATCTTTCCTGTCTCTAGACCTATTATTTTTCAGCTGATTTCTTTTGGTATTTATATTTATTTTCAATTCCAAACATAGATTGTGGGTGCTCGTTAGAACAGCCTCATTGAGCCGGTTCTAACGAGTACACACGACCTATGTTTTGAGCTAAAATGAGGAAACTAATTTATACCCCATTGCACGGGCCTGTTGACCGGGTGCATTATGCAAATTGTGAAACGAGATATCGGCGATTTTCAGTAATGTCGCAAAAATGACAACGAATTTCGTATTTCTTCGGTATTGGACTTCAGGCGTGACTGACGGCCTGATAATGTTTGATAGATTGCTACGTTTCAATTCTCATGCAACATAAATTTTATATTTTGCCGTGGTCAAACGAATTCCGTGTCAGAGCAAAAATTCCACGTTGTGACAACCGTTGTTTATACTGTACATACGTTGCACCACTGAATTATGGTGACGTCATAGCTGGCCAAAATCAAGTGAAAGGGCCTTCAAATATGTGCCCTCAGTAAACACAAACACGGTTTGTATGTTCACTTAGTCACAATACAGCCTTCATAGATTGCATGGAGATCTATTGGTCACATTACGAAAACACGCCTATTCAAATATACGTCTGAGCAAAAGGGAAGACCTGAATGACTTTCAATTGTGAAAGGGTCCAAGCGTTCAAATTTGGTCCCAAATCTGGCTCAGTTTAGTTCATCAGAAATCATATAAGAAGAATTTTGCCCAGTCCTACTGCACAGAATAATTGTGTGGACATGATGCAATCGAAAATGTAAAGTACTCATCACAGTTGTTTTGGTTATGCGATTAAAATGCAAAGCTTGAAATGTTATCAGTGCAATATAGAAGTGAAGTCAATGACCAGGAATCGGTACAATTAACCCAGAGTTCCGACCAGAGACACCAAAGGGAAAGAAGCGCAGACATGAAACAACCAGACCCTAATGGACACATCAATAGCGGAAAGCCAAAAGGACAGTTACTTTCCCACAAAATGGCCAATTGGCTCTCCAAATCAAAATAATATAAGCGATACACACACTCAAAGACAAACCATAACAAAAATTAACCGCGACAGAAGAACCGCCTTGGAACGGTCAGTGAAACGAATTCCACTGGGGTGCGTGGGGGGGGGGGGCTTAAATCGGTTTTACGTGACCACAATCCTCGCCCTTATTTCCGTCACGATTTACACAATGTCCAAAGATAGACATTTTGTTGTTTCATGGAGCTCTGGAGACATTCCTGTTTGAGAACACGGTATGAATAGTGTGCTGATAGGCTTCTAATAATTGCGAAAGAATTGGGACGAAGATCTTGAATAATCAAAGAATATCAAACATTTGGTATCCCTTATCTGTGTTTGTCAAAGAGAGATAATTTACGGCATTGGCAAATAAGATATTTGTTTACGAGCTTGTTTTAAAAGATACTTCCAGTTTTCTGTGTTTCATTGCAGCCTCTGATAAGCCACTTAAATTTTGTTTGCGCATGCGCTTTTGCAAAATTTGAGAATAAAGCTTAACTCACATAAAGCAGCGTAATTCGAACATAAAAACTGATTGCGTTTCGACAGATTTTTTCCTGTATGGCTGGTAAACATTATTTAACCCCATTTTATCCCTTTCCTAGGAAATTAACTTTACTAGTGTTGGTTTTCACGTTTGCTCAGTATATACTGAATCTTCTACCGCCCGAACAATTGAAACTTTTCTGATAAACGATGCTGTAATTTTTCATATTTCTGCTCAAAACAGAGATAGAACGTTCGCTAGTAAAACATACCAGTTATTGACTCTCTATTGCCTAGCACCAATGGATAGAGCTTCGTTTTAGGTCCAACCAACGTCCCTTTACCAATCTTAATCTTTGCAACTCGTGCCCGTCTGTCGGCCCCCGGATATACTTCAAGAACCCTTCCGAGTGGCCAGTTTCTTCTCGATGTGGCTGGTGATAGTACCAATACAACATCGCCCGCTTGCATGTCTCGTTGCTGCTGTACCCATTTCGTGCTGGCTTTGGTGTCTCCGATGGCAGCTGTTGATTAATTGTATCGATTCTTGATCATTGCCTCCACTTCTATTTAGAGTACCGGTAACCATTCTCGGAACCACCGGCAACAGAAATGCCGTACCAGTTCCTGAATCCGGCGCCATCTTTTCCTTGACCTTGGATTGAACTCGGTTCACTGCACTGTCGTAGGAGCAAACTATGTCCCAACCTGTCCATGCAGAAAATGGTTAGGGGTCAGCGGGACATCGTTTGAAGGATTAGCTGACTGATACGTTAACGGCCGCGAGTTTATCAACGACTCGGCACCGATCATTGCCGTCAATAGCTCTTCATCATTAATTTCAGCATTTCCTTGTATCGCTCTCTACGCCGCCTTTATCATAGTCTCATGCATCCCTGCAGAATGAGGAGCGAATGGTTGATTGAATTTACAAGTGGTATACACCCCGGGCCCAAGCAAAGGTCCATATACAAAACGGGTGTTCGCTGTACTCGTGAGTATATCAGCAATATTTTGATTGAATATGAAAGATATGTGTTTCTTGTGTACGGAATTGTAAGGTGTTTTAATGATTTCTGGAGAAAAGCGGCTCACAATCGTCATTATTCACACGACGTTGAAATCAAAGGGGCAACCAAATACATCCATAGAAAGCCATAGACAGTGACAAAAAGAGTTTTAATGACTATAAATGGTATTAAAATGAGTAACAAGTGTCTAATAATGACTTAGCTCCGAATTTTACTCATGTGAATTCAAAAATATGTTGTTTTGTGAGCTTCTGAGGTGATGTCACTTTATCATCAGTTCGCTCTTCCAGAGTTTTTTTTTAAAAGAAGAATTCAATACCTTGCATGGCCAACAGGTGATTTGCTCTTTTAATCATAATGCACTTTTCTAACATTTTCTGAAATAGTAATTACGCAATGATGATACGGTCTTAAACGTGCCAAAATAACATACTTTCATACTACTATTGAGACGAAAAATGTTTACGAATTATGGTCAAAATATTGACTGTTCTTAGTCTGGCCTTTCACATCTGATCTTTCCGGTATGATTGCATATGTTAGGCATGTGTCCATCCGTTACAGCTCAGGTGGTCACTAAGACACTCAAACCCCCACAGGGTGACAGTCTAAGGGGGAACGTATATTTTATGAATGAGTATGTACAAAACATATTGCCATCCAATATATTGCACAATCCAGAAAACATGTTTCATCTCCGTATATAATTGCTAGAAATTTGCATATACCATGTAGTTTAATATTACATTGCATAGTTAAATGAATGAATATGTGGAGTAAAAATATCAGACAATATATTGCACTTTCCTTGCTAGACTAATGCGTATAAATTACAGTAATTGGACATTTTTACAATCTTTTAAACATTAACATATTGAACTGTAGAATTACATGTATTAATTTTATATACCAAAATTTATCTACAACATTGTTTATTCATACGAAATTTTATGCCAGTTATATCTTTGCTAAGAACAGTCAATATTTTGAGCAGTCAATATTTCTTACAAATCTTATGACCCACAGAAAGGGTTGTCGCGTCGTTAAACACGAAATCATCATCATCATCATCATCATCATCATCATCATCATCATCATCCTACAAATCTAAATTATTTTACAGTGTAAGCATATTTTAGACTTTGTTTTTACAAATGAAGATCTACAAATGTACATTTGCAAAAAAGGTAGCCAATGCATAGACATTGTCAATTTGATATAGTTTACTACAAATTAACAGTTATGTACACGTGAAACAAATCAACAAATCTAGATGATTTCCGAATAAAAATGCCTACGTATGCTTTGTCTACAAATGAATAAACATTTACACTTGGATAATATTTACATGCATGAAGATGTACTTTTATCTGATTACACAATCAGTTTTCGGAATCAGACTCACCAGAACTGATAGCATCTTCGGGTTGAAACACTTCACGCTTGAATATATTACAACAGGGCAACCGGCAAGTTAGCAGCACGCCATATCCCGCCGGTTCATTAAAGAGCAGATACGTCAAAAACACTGACACGCCACACCAGAATTGGTGTTACAAGTGACAAGTTTGTCAAAGTAACGGTAATCAACACTTAACATCACCATCCAATACCGGTTAATCCACAGGAGAGGGCGGAGCTAAGCGATTGTCAAAATCTACTGCTTCGCGCTCCATATTTAATATTGTCTGGACGCCACGGGTCATGTAAAAAATCAATCACCAGCTAGCGTATATTCGCTGTGAGTGGCTTGGCAAGCAATGGAGACTCAGATCAGGCGCCACAGAACGCGGCGTCAAAGCACAACCAAAAACGCGGATTTTTAATGGCATAGGCTACTCTACCTGTCATTCTATCGGCGTCTGATCGGGGTCTACACTGTTTACATAAAAGTGGAATTTAGGGCTTGAACGAAAGTTTGGATCGCAGTCCGGGACTATTTTCCCAGCCTACACCCGGATGGCAGTCGGGGACGCTTCCCCTTTACGCTGTTGGCCTTTGTCGTCCGCTCGCGACTGCCGACGACTGTCCGGTCTGATTACATACATGTGCATACCTTTATCTATAATCTTGATTTAGTGTTGCTACGTCCTAGTGCTTATCATACTAGAGAAAATTACTATTACCTAATATTTTAAATTAACCCTGCTTTCACAAAACAACTTTGTACACAATGGCTCTAACGTGTATCCACGATCTGTGCCGGATATCAGTTTTTTATCGGAAAATATTCGTTCTTTTCGGCGGTAGGGTTTGCAGTGTATTTGTATGGGCGTGTACTCGTAATGAATATATCTGTTTACACCTGTGTATTGGCTGGTTAAGAGAGAGAGAGAGAGAGAGAGAGAGAGAGAGAGAGAGAGAGAGAGAGAGAGAGAGAGAGACGCATCTATAATATTTTATTACACTTACCACTCTGGAGTGAACATAATATCCCATTCATATTATTCTTTAGCGTGTTGGCCACACGTCTGAACATTTACTAAACTACACATTCTCGTGCAGAACATGCTTTGTAACGGCCCATTTATTTTTCACACGTTTCATGCTCTATGATTTTTTGAATGGAACATAGTTTACTGTATGCGGACCAGTCTGAGCAAAACTTGCCGTTCTTGATAAAAAAAACCTAGCTTTGCACATAGTGCAGATCCAGACCAAATGGCTTCTGAGTCTGATCGGGATCTGCACTGTTTGAAATTACATAAGCTATCTGATTGGTTTAAAGTCAGGAACGGGTGTGGTCGGATAAATAAAATAAATAATAATAATAAATGATGAAAAAATAAGTTTGTTACAGGAAACAGTATGTTTGCACAACGTTTTGCTCCTCGTTATCATATTGTATACCAATCGCGAAAACGCGCCTGTATGGGTTTGACCGCCTTGAACCCCACTTTTACACAGTGAAACTGGAGTTTACAGAGGGTAAACCTTATTTTTCTTGTTTCTGCTCTGGGGCTGGATTGGGGGTGCTCGTTAGAGCCGCATCGATAAGGTGGTTCGTGCGGGCACCCGCGGTCTGTGTTTTGGGCAGAGATTAGAACATTGTCACCAATTTCTTTTCTTCGGCGATAGGGTTTGCAGTGTATTTGTATAGGCGTGTTTTCGCGATGCTGAGAGAAATAAATTTGATTTGATTTTTGTTGATTGATTAACTCGAAGCACACAATGCCATAGATTCGGTGCTGTTTCAGCGTTGCGTGCTCAAAACTCACACACACACAGAGAGAGAGAGAGAGAGAGGAGATTAAGTACTGATTTCATCTCGTAAAATTTAATGTTGCCCTCTGGTTGTTTTGTTTTGTAGTTGTTTTATTTATCTTTTTTTTTTTTTTTTGACTTATACTTTGCCGCCGAACTTTGCATATTTGTAGCGCTCCTCTTGTTATTACATTTATTTGTAATCAAAGTGAATAAAAGATTTGATTGATTTGAATGTATTTTTTACAAGAATCCTTGTAATTTATCCTCCTTGTGCAATTCCAATACATACAGAAATTGTCGGCCCCCGCCCATCGGGGCTTGAAGAAATAGATGGGCTGCATGAGGCTTCCACGCAGACTACACGAGTACTGGTAAAGCGCTTAGAGGATTTAAGCCTGCCCGTGCAAAGCGATGCGAGGCAGCCCGCCCATACTTATAAACCCTATTGGTTTCATTGGGTGACAGGGCTTGAGATGTCATTTCATCTTGTTGGTTTTTCTGGGTTTCTTCTCTTTTTTACCGCCCATTTTTGTCCAGTTGTGAGGAAGGTTTCAAAATTTAAAAGGCTGGACCCATAAGGTCTCCTGGGAGCACGCAAAAATCCGCCCTAATATTTTACTAACCGTCGAGTCGAGCAATTAAGTGGCAAATAGTTTTTGAGACTTTAAGTGGAATGCATACACCTTCAGGGGAGGCAACTCCTTCAAGTATATTTTAGTCTCCCATGTCAATAAGGGTCAACTCTTAAAGGAAAGAATTTGCTCCTGAGGAGCAAATTCTTTCCTTTTAGAGTATATCACTATTTCGTGGAACAAAGCTTATAGAAAAGCAAACAGGAAGTTCCGAAAGATGTCCCCTTTTGAAAAATGGTGGAAAATCTGCCAAGTCATTCCCTCAGATTTCATGGTACCAATAACAGACTTTAATTGACCAATATTTCTGCGTTTCTGTTAGAATGTTTGTTTACTTGATTTGAGGTTTAACATCCCCATTAACATTATCTAGGTCATTTTTGAGACGTTACTTCCAGTTTTGTGTGAAATTTTACCCAACAGTTAGATAAAATGACATTTCAGTCCCAGTGAAATGGTTTATATGCTCGGATGGTCCAACTCGCCAGGGCAGGCTTAGGGACTTTATGGCTTAAGTTAACAGACATCTGAAGCGTTGCATGCTATGCCAGTATTATATGCTGTTGTGTTAGGCAGCACCATGAACCTATGTCTCGTAAGGATCCGAAAGACTTTGGGGCTTGAACCATATGTTATTCGGGTCATTTCTCCGGTCAGTCGCAATGGCGAACTTGCACACAAAAATTGTTTATTTTCAAATCAATTTTTAAAATTCAAACTAATACATCTGACAAAATTAACTTCAGTTATGATTAGTTTGGTTATTCTATTTTTAAAGTTTAATAGCCAAAAAATAGATTTTATTTGCCAGTTTAACGCATTTTGTTATTTGTTGATGGTATGGATAATGGTGTTAGTTAGGGAATCGCAATATCGACGATTCTGTTCTTTTATCATAATATAGGTAATGACCGCTTTCTTTAATTATGCAACAATCAAATTACGATAATCCAAGTGTGTGTACAAAAATCCGGGTAGCTAAACATCGAATAAGTGTTAATCAGCTGCTTGATTTGTCACAGCACACCGAGTGTCGCAGAAATTGACCTGACCTGTCAATTTTTTTTCGCAGTCGCGATTGGCAATACACACCAGCCTAAAGACCCGAGACATCAACTGAGCACTCGCTGTCATTTACAAACTAATCGCGGCAGGAGAAAAATACTGGCGAAGTAAAGAATCCATGGCTGGAAACCGTCCATGTATATCAACCCTATAGGTTTCATTGGGCGACAGGGCTTGAGATGTCATTTCATCTCAATGTCTGGTAAAAGTCCCACGAAATTAGAAGCGACGTCTCCAAAATAACCTTTACAGTGTTGCGGCCCCCGCCCATCTGGGCTTGAAGAAATACACGGGCTGCATGATGCTTCCACGCAGAGCTGAAACCGACTGCACACGAGTACTGGTAAACCGCTTAAGAGGATCTAAGCCTGCCCAGGCAAAGCGGTGCGAGTCAGATGAACCCTATTGGTTTCATTGGGCGACAGGGCTTGTGATGCCTTTTCATCTCGATGTCTGGTTAAAGTCCCACAAAATTGGAAGCAACGTCTCTAAAATGACCTATAAAGTGCTGACGGGGACGTTAAACCTGAAATCAAACAAACAAAACAAACCTAAACAGTGTTGACGGGACGTTAAACCTCAATTCAAACAACAAAAAATTATTTCTGTGATCGGTCAAATGAATATTGGAGCGTTTCTAGGTCACATTTGACGCTCCATGTTTGCAGGATGAAAGCATACACAGTAATCGTGTAATAACAGTAGAAATCTTTAACCTGCACAGGATGGGCTTCCCTGCACGTGTAGGGGATCCGAAGTTAAGGTCCCGATGCGGAGGACGGTGTACTTTGTTGCATTCATCCGGAGCATGTTCGGACACCGCAGTTTTATTACCGCTGCCGGGAATCAAACCGGGGGCCTCTAGCATCACAGGCAAGTGCACTAACCATTGCGCTACCACGCTTGATTCACTGTCGAGTGCCTGCTTGGCCACTTCACGAAAACATGCCTGCATAATTTTGACCCCCTGGAACCCCACTTTTATATGGAATAACCGGGGTTTACAGAGGTACATCTTACTTTTCTTATTTCTGCTCATAATATAGATTGTGGGTACTCGTTAGAACCGCCTCGATTAGGCGATACTAACGAGTATCCACAATCTATATTTTGAGCAGAAATAAGAAAAATTCGGCGATACGAGCATCCACAATCAATATTTTGAGCAGAAATACACACAACTGTACGTATAGATCATTTTGGAGACGTTGCTTCCGATTTTGTGGGACTTTTACCCGACATTGTGATGAAATGACGTCTCAAGCCCTGTCGCCACATCGAGGTTTTCACCAGACTATAGATTGTGGGTACTGCTGGTTAGAATCGCTTCGCTGTTTTAACGAGCATCCACAATCTCCTTTTCAGCAGTATTGAAAATCGATTGTAACATAAAGTGACAGCGCTATTGTCCCGCCCACGATTTTAACGTACAAAGACGGTTGTCAATCATCTCAAATACCAGTTCAGAAGCACGTGATGGAGAGTTCAAAACGGTGCTACAAAGCTTTCGGCAGGTATTTGATATTCGTCTCAAACGACATCAAAAGTGCGTCTGAGAGAAGGCGTAATGCTAACTTGCCGGTTGCGTTGTTGTAAGGCAATCATCACTGGCTTCACAAGGATATGCGACGTTGCATGGAAGTTCTGCTACTTTGCACGAGCACTGTCATTTGCATTGTGAAGCCTCACTTCGAACCAGTTCAGCTATTGCCTTCGGCGTAGGGTCAATTGACATCAGAACTGGTCGAAGGGCGCCGTCATCTCCTTTTGTCAACCCATTGCTGCCGAGGTCCTGCATACAAGGTTTGGCTCCAAGGACGACAACCAAATTTTAGTTTGTAGTTCCGACCCTAGACCCCATACTGAATTCCACAGCTACAGTTCCAAGCAGTGTGCTCTGGTAGTACAAAGGAATTGCATTTGTAATTAAATTATAGTTTATTATGAAAAATAGGAAAAGTTGAGTCAGATTTAAAGAAAAGTAAAACGAAGACATAAAGTGATTTAAAGAATGTATATGACATTCATAGAGATACCGGCGAAGACAGTTTTAGGTCAGTATATAAATTAAACAAAATTATTTTACGCTATAACCGAAGTGACATCTATTTTCGTGACCTCAAGTTGATTCAATATTTTTGCTGAAGAGGGTTTAAGTTGAGTCGCTAGAAAGACTAGCATACTTCCGTCATTACACAAGTAGATTATTTAGGGAATTTGTTTCGTCATGGTTGAGTGATCTTTCATCTAAAAGATTTTTGTCCCGTTGCGTGACTAATTTTACGAGGGAGCAAAAATATAATTTAAATTACTTGACTTTGATAAATTTATTCTAGTAATCCTTTGCTTGAGTTCACCTTAAAAATATAGCTACATATTTCAACAAATACTGTTCATTACAACTTCCGTCACCCGGTTGAATACCTGGATTCATTCGAGCGTGTAATTGTTTTAACTGCGGTCAACATGGGGTCCGTAAAGCACGTGTTTAGGATTTAGCAAAACTGTTCTAGAACTGTATTATATTTACCCCAAAATTGTTGAATAAAATTACGCATTTTCTTTTTTGGGGTATTATACTTTTCCACCTGAAATTGTATGAACGCCTGGCAGTACCGTGTAGGGAAGGTTTCCTTCTTCAATCAAATTAAAGAAAACTGCTGATATACATTAGAGTACAGCGCAACATATCGTCAGTCCTACGGTCCGGGGTCTATTAACTTTATTCGCGAATGTGTCCCTGATTTTGTCACGATCTAACAGACTCAAAAGAGACTTAAGCTCTTTATCCGCGCTCTTGAAGTTGCTTCCATTGTCAGACAAAAAACCTCGAGAGGGAGTCCTCGACGACTAAACATTCTATAGAGTGCGTTGAGAAATGAATCGGTATCGAGTCCATAGGCATTTCTAAATGCACTGCGCTAGTAGCCATGCAGGTAAACAGACATATATATCGTTTCTGACGCCGGTTTTCCCGCCATTGAATAGTGGAGAATGGTCATCCGAAATCCACTGATGTTCCTGTAAAAGCTCGTAAGGATGTCTTCACTCTCGCCAGTGGTAAAAGAGCCCTGACCTGTTCAGCAGCTTTTGCTTTTCTACGTCGGCACTCGGGGCGTTTGTTTTCCCATACTTATCTCCTTACGTGCAGACAAAATCCAAAACCGTAATGATATTGCTGATAGCGTTTGATTTGTACCCGTAGCATGTTTTCCTTTCTCGTGAAACTCTTTGACTATTAGTTCCGTCTCCCAGAATTTACGTAGAAGTATTACCGGATAACGTACATCATTTGACAAGAATTTGGCATATGCTAAACGTCCATCTGACCTCATTAGTCCATCGTCGTCCAGTTTTGGTTTCAACGCTAGTAAATTGTTTTTTGACGGCGATCGTTTCCCAGTAGACAATGCCTTCCATTCATCTTTGTAGGCCTCAGCGCTTTTTCGTTTGTGAGAAAGGAGTACCCCGTTTGTCTTACCTACAGTTGTACATAAAACGGTTGACCCAGACACCTATAATATTCAGTCGTATTCAAATCGAATAGCGCTCTGGTCCCAACAGAAAGGTAGGATTCGATTCTACCACATATAACAACGTTGTACTAGCATCTTCGCTGCTTTTAACTTCTCCAAAATGCTGCTTATATGGCAGTTAACGTGCAGATTTTGTTTTCATTTTCATCGTTAACAGACTAATTGTCCTCTTCTTCAAGCAGAAATTCTGGACCATACTACCATCTGGTACAGGTTGATAAATACTTTGTTTTAATTCCTCTGCTAAGAAAACCAGCTGAGTTCAGAGTTGTGGGTACATACCTCCACTGATGTGGCCTGGTGATTCCTTACATTTCACCAACTCTGGTCGCTACAAATGGTTTAAATTCTCGACATCGACCTCGTATCCACCACAACACGTATATGCTGTCGGACCGAAAGGTCGAGCAACTGACTTGCATTTCTAGAACGCTTGCTATTATAGCTACAAGTCTTACGCCAAGTACTGCATAACTCAACTCCAGGCGAGGTATGCGTGTTGTAAAGATTGGAGCAACACGTGTATTCGCAGCTACTGGGTTGACTGACACAGAATAGTCCATATATGTGCTTCTGGCATACACAACTGCATCCTCTGATGCATCTACGAACTAGAGAATCGACGTCTACTCTGAAGGTATACCTTTCTTTATTAGACATCTTGGAATCTGTAATTTCCGTAAATCTGATAATTCCCTGAACCATGCACGTGTTTCACCGACTAGCGGTTCGGCCAGCTCATCGTCCCATTCACATTCCAAGCAGTATTATCTTTGTTCTGATCGTAAATAGAGCTAACAGGCCGATGCGGTCGAAAAGCGTGGCTATTTCTTGAGGTCATTCCGTTTAGTATACCGCATTTCCTCATCTGGAGCTATCTCTTTAAATACAAACATGTCTTGACTGGATAATCACAATACCCCAAACGTTTTCGTTCACGGTAACTGGTCACGATCTAGATCTAGATCTAGATCTTTGCTGGTATCCTTGACGAGTTTGACAACCATTTATGTGCTTGCATACCAGCCCTTCTTAGCAGGTGGGATATCTGTTTGCATAACTCGATCTCCTGGTCTTCGTGCGGCAGAGAGTTAATGAATCGTCTATATAGGTATATTTCAAAATGACTTCCGGTTAGCTATCGGTAAAGCTTTCTGATATTTCTTGGCATGCTGCTGTAACATGTATTGTGCCAGGAACGGTGACGAATTTACTTCAAACACAATATGGTCAAATTCGTACACATCTGGTGGCTTATTGGAATTGTTTCCCTCCATAGAGACCTGTGGATGGGTTTTGATTTAATTTCTAAATTCAATATTGGACTTAAATCTCTTCTGCAACAAGGTCTATCGGAACCCGAATTTTATGGTGACTTAGTATATAAATTCAGAAAAATATTTAACCGCAATGACTTCAGCACCCAATTTCGTAAAATCATTCTTCGATATAAAAAGATTGGGTACAACATGGATGTTATACGACAGACTGCATGCATGGTAGTTAACCCAATCACGGTTGGCAACTTTGCTTCCCTCTTTAATTGCACGCCGGTGGGACAGGCCTCAGATTCTATGAAGGCTCCAACGTAAAGGCTTATTGAGAATTAGAGAGATCTAATTCTTGGTAATGTCGGCTGGTGCCTGATGCTCTCCCCAGTGGAAATCTTTCCACTGACCGTTCCAAGGCGGTTCTTCTGTGGCGGTTTATTTATGTTGTTGTTTGTTACTTACTGTGTGTATCATTTGTGTCTTTTTATTTTTGGATGGCAATATGGCCATTTTGTGGGAAAGTAACTGTCCTTATGGCCTACCTTTGTTTAGGTTTCCATTAACGTCTGGTCGCTTAATGTTTGTGTTTCTTTCCCTTTGGTGTCTTTGATGGGTAGGATGGCGCACGAGGAACATCACCATCCAAAAAAGGAAAATTTACAATCTCAAAGTCAAAGTCATCGCGTTTATCATAAATTTTGCACGAATCAAACCCATCTACAATAGATAGATGTAAATCCAAAAACGGGGCCTCGGTATCAGAAGAATTTGCTTTATTTAACTGAAGTTCTGGGGGGGGGGGGGTGGGGGGGGGGGGGTAAATCTGACTGATCAAACCATCGAAATAGGTATTATCAATATCTAATAAATCATCTAAATATCTAGAAGTGGAGCTAAAAGCTTCAATAATTTCAGATTTGTTATCAATGGAAAGCGACAACATGAAGTCTCTTTCATAACAATACAAGAACAGATCAGCCACAAGAGGTGCGCAATTCATACCCATCGGAATACCCACAATTTGTCTAAACAACTTAGTACCGTATCTAATATAAATATTGTCAAGTAGAAAGGTGAGGGCATCACACAATTTCTGACATGACCAAAGTGTATAATTCTTATGCTCTTTAGAAGTGAAAAATGCATTTCTGACATTACATGCAAGATAGAGAGAATCTTCTCTGTGAAAAGCCCATTCAATTAAATCATTAAGCTTTTCTTTTATAAGATTGAGGAAGTGTAGTGTAAAGAGTTGAAAAATCGTAAGTAGACAGACTTGAAGCACGAAAATGTCTGGATTTCAATTTATCTAAAACCTCATTCGAATTTTTTATAGATCAATACAGGTTTCTTCCTGATCTTTCAAAGACTTTATCACAATATTTAATCACATGCATTTTAATAGCAGTAAGACAGGAAGTTAATAATTTAGAAAGTTCAGTGGTAGTGCAAGAGCTAGAATTTGCAATAAACCGTGCTTTGTAAGGTCTTTTATGAAGTTTTGGTAACCAGTATAGCGTAGGAAGCTTGTCTTGGCCTTCGGTAACACACACAGCAAACTTGGTGGCTGAATGACAAACATGTTTATCTACTATAGCTCTCTCTTCAGCTAAAGGCTGAAAGTCATAGGCCATATTACCACCAAGCTCCTGCTTAAGCGTGTTAACATAGTGGAGCCGTCACACAACGACGACGAAATGTGGTAGGTACCACTTCGAATGCGCTCTTTAATTTTCAGGAACTTTCCTCACATAGCCTTTCTCTGTGTTCTGGTCAATTATTTTGCTGTAAGCTGTGGCAGTGTCTGGCGAACGGTGTTACCCCTTTTCGGTGTTCTCTTATCTTTGAAGCGCCATGTTATAGCTATATGGCAAGGTTGGTCTGTCCGCTCTCCATGGTATTCCGACCCGAAATATGCTATTTTCATATTTAATAGTTTCTTCAACAGTTCTCATCGCCGATCGCTCTACTATGATCATCACTTGTATTCCCATGGGATCGATACATTTTCAGATTTACCGAATCTTTTCAGGGTATTATTTACCCTTTATAATTTCTAGCTGATTCCTGGCGAAATAAGTGCATGCAGAGTTTGTTTGCAATATATGTCTGCTCGCTGGACTTAGATTTCCAATACATGTCCATCCCAGTGTTGTCAGTCTTGCTATTGGTTGGCCTGGATTCCCTCGTACCTCCAAGGACACAATGAAGCTCGCCACAATCCAAGCCTATATGGACATCTAGATAGGTCGTTTTGCAGAAGATGGAAACTATATGTTTCTCAGGTGTGGCCATTGGTTGCTATACTTATTCCAGTTTACAACAGTCATGCCACCGATTATTCTATCTGCCGTAATTGCGGTAACATTGCCATTTATGCTCCTCAGTTTTAAGCTTATAGGTTTAGTGTAAAATGGTTCTATCTGTCCATTTAAAACATTTACCGTGATCTTTTGCGGTTTTCCATGTAGACCTAGCTTGGCAGCTACATCTGTATTAATATATGTCTAGCTAGCGTCATCAAGTAAAGCATTTACATTTATTAAGCGGTCTCCATTCTTTACAAAGATGGTAACCGTACGCACCCAGTCAGATTCCTCCGCAGGCAGTTTTGAGCCATAATTGTTATTTGTCCCTGTTGGTCATTCCCCTCCATGACTGACGATGCTTTAGCAGGGATCGAGGGGCCTGTCGCTAAATGCTCGTCGTTGCCGTATACGCGTTTCACTTCAGTCTCACCCGATGATATAGACTGTGATTTCAGAAAATCCGATTTATCCAAAAAGTCTATGGTGCAACACGCGGAAGCCATTTTGCCCACACTGCCGATTTCTGGGACACAATCCCCATCGGCTAAGCAACGGTAACACAGCTGACATAGCCTAGTGATTTTTCAGCGGTTAGAAATGTTCATTTACATGAAGGTTATACAGTCCAGCTACCGGTAATAACCCATATTTTTTTCTCCGCGGTAATAGGCTTTTTTTCTCGGAGAACAAGCGAGAAATGTCTCCGAGAAGAAAAAAAATTCGCGTTTCAAAGCGGTTAATTTCACCGCGAAACGCCGCGAAATTTCTCCGCGTACATCGCTGTTTCTCGGAGAAAGCCAATTATTACAGGTGAAATCGTTCACGGTATTTCTGCGCGAAATCTGCCTATACCTACATGTATATTTGTTCATGTGCATGTATTTTTTCATGCATTAAAATTTTATACACAAAGTTTGAAGCATATGACGAAATGCATCGTAAAGTATGATTTTGATCCGGTATGAATCATAATGATTTGCATCTTATGCACTTTACAACGCAGTGTTAACATGATGAATGTTTTCTGTGTTCCTTTTTTACTGTTGTGTAAACGCTTCATAAATTGAAAACTGTTGATTTTCTATCGGTTCACCATATTGGGAGTACTTTATTTTTTTATCAAGTAAATACTTTAGAAAAATTAAACTCAATGTATATAATAACGGGGATCCTGCTTGTACATGTATGTGTGGGCGCTGATTCACTCTACATTTTGGTTGATCTTTTTCTTACACTGCGAGTAATTAAACATCACTGATGCTTACACTTAAGCTCACATGTAGCCCGAGTGAGAGATCTAATGTTTAAGAGTAGGCCACGGAGGCCCGCTTGTGTGTCTTGCCTTTACAATTCAGTTTTGCTCATACATATGCATTAACCGATTTCAGACTGGAAACCCCTAAACGGGTACCGTGGCAAGCAGTGCAGGCCCAGTTCAGACGCCGCAGATCAGGGCCTACACTGTTTGCAAAAAGTTCGGCCATTTTCCTAATTTTGAAGGAAACATATCCTGAAACCCCTAAATTTTGAAATGGACGCATGCTATATATAAGGAGGAAGATTCCATTTGGTACAAAAAGGGTTAATAAGGGGAAAGTTTGCTGCAAGCATTCCAAGGCTGCATATAAGTCTGATCTCTAACTTGGAGCAGAACTACAAAATTCTCCAGATAATCAGCGAAGTTTGTACAGACATGCAACCTGGGTATCTTGTTAAGTCTACTGTTCACCCCGAAGGTAACTGGCCCCCGTGTCCTATTGGGTAAGAGCGCTGACTCTTAACCCATTCAGTACCAGAAACCCCTAAAGGGGTACCTTGACAAACAGTGCAGGCCCAGATCAGGCACCGCAGAACGCGGCGTCCGATCAGGGCCTACACTGTTTGCAAAACGTTAAGCCATTTCCCGAACTAAATTTTTAAGAAACAAAATAACCTGACACCCCTAAGTTTCAAAATGGACCCCTGTATATATAAAAGGAGGAAGATTCCATTTGGTACAAAAAGGGTTAATCATCGGGTCATTAGGTCTCGCCACTGTGAATTGCGCCTCACTCGGGCCACATACATGCAGTTGGTAACGAGTACCCACATCCTACATTGGACGTCTAGGAACAGATTAAGAAAAATGATTACCTTGTAAACTCCAGTTCTCTCTATATACATGTATGTGTGCATGTAAAAAGGTGAATAGTGGTTCGTTCATTACATGAGCTTTATTAACATGTTGATGCACCACCTGTTTGCTCCAACTGGGAGTATTTATTAGTTAGGGGTGGGTGAGGGGTCGGGGAAGTAGACTTGGTAGCGCAAATAATGCGTGCGAATGCAAAGTAGCATGTCCTTTTTCACGCGCCTGCATGAAGCATGGCCCGATATAGGTGTCTGGTTTTTCGTCCGTTCGTTCGCGACATAGACCTAGCCTGCGGTTGAATTCATGTGTTCCTCGTTAACTGGTCACTTACTTTGCATTCAAATCACCGCTTGCTGTACCAATTTGACAGTTTGTAATCATAAATAAATGAGGCGAATATGAGCTTTTGGTTTTGTTTGTTTGAAGTTTTACGTCCCCGTCAACACACTGAAAATGTCATTTTGGAGACGTCGCTTTCAATTTTGGGGGACTTTTACCCGACATTGAGATGAAATGACATCACAAGCCCTGTCAACCCATGAAACCACGGTCCGACTCGCACACTTTGCCTGGGCAGGCTTAGATCCTGTAAGCGGTTTACCAGTACTCGCATGCGGGTCGGTTTCAGCTCTGCGTGGAAGCATCATGCAGCCCATCTATTTTATCAAGCTGAGCGTTTGGTAAATGTCACACATCATTATGGTGTAAATAACCTACATGTACGACTCATTATGAGAACTCGCCTATTCAAATATATTGTAAAATTTTACCACTGAAAACGGAAAAGTTTCGGATAAAAATTCTGGCACTTTTTTCATATTTCTGCTCAAGATTTTGGGTACACTTTAAAACGGCTCGACGAGGTGGTTCTAAAGAGTACCCACAATCTATGTGAGCAGAAATTAGATAAATAATACATACCCCTGTAAACCCCAGTTAAAAGTGGGGTTTAAGCGGGTAACAAATAAATAGGCGTATTTTCGTGATGTGCATAAAAGTTGCCATGAGACTTTTAAGAAATAAATTACTGAAAGGAATTTTTAGTAACATGAAAGAATATTTGATTATGATTTAACAATGGCTACAATTTGCCTTCGTTTACAAAAACAACGCCAAACAAACGAAGAAATAATAATGAGCCGAAAATTTCACGTAAGCCCAGTTGAATTTTTTTCTCCGCGAAACGCCGGTAATTTCATTTTCAATGAAAGCAATCGGTCAAATTTTCGCCGAGAATCTCCGAGAATTTTCTCCGCGAAACCAAGAGAAATTTCAGCGAGAAATTTCTCGCTCATTTTATCTTTTCTCGCTGTTTTGTTGAGAAAACAGCCGATTTCGCGTATGGCGGTTTCTCCGCGAAACAAAAAAAAATGGGTTATTACCGGTAGCTGGTCTGTACATTGCCATACAACGTGTAGCCCTGTGCGCACCTTACATGACGATTTCAGGTTTTTATGTCTGACCCTAGTGCCTCCGAATCATGTGCGATGACTTTAAATTAGAAGTGGAGACAATGATCAGGAATCGATACAATTAACCTACAGCTCCCATCAGAGTCACCAAAAGGAAAGAAACGCAAACATGAAACAACAGAACCCAACTGAAACATCAATAGCGGAAAACCAAAAGGACAGTTACTTTCCCACAAAATGGCCAACAGGCTATCCGAAATAAAATAATTATATAAGCGACACTAAAACTTAACGACAAACCACAACAAAAACAAACCACGACTTAGGAACCGCCTTGGAACGGTCAGCGGAAATGAATTCACTGGGGTGCTTAAATCGATTTTACAATCCTCGCCCTTACTTCTGTCGCGATTAAGACAAATAATGTGTTCAGTCCGCATGAAGGCCACCTAACTCATCAGTGCAATATCTCCGTGAACAGAAAAATCAAACAACCACAGAGAAGAAACAACGGTGAGGACTCGATAGCAAGAAACCACTGAAATGCTGGAGCAAATGAAAACCAACAGTTAGACTCCGATGGGCCCAACCAGAGACAGAGCATCAGGTACCAACCAATTTTAGCCTTTACGTTGGAATCGTCACAGAATTAGAGAGGGAAGCAAAGTTGTCAACCGTGATTGGGTTAACCACCACGCACGCAGTCTGTCATATAACATGTATGTTGTGTCCAATCTTTTTATATGGAAGAATGCTTTTACGAAATTAGGTGCTGAAGTCATTGCGATTATATATTTGTCTGAATTTATATACCAAGTCACCATAAAATTGGGGTTCCAATTCCTACTGATGTTGATGTTGATACCCCATCACTCTGTTTGCTTGTCAAGCCTCAAAAGTCTCCGGTGCAATAGTTAGAAATTCCGATTCTTGAACCACCCATGTGCGAAGTGAAGTCACGGATTCCGAATGACTATTCTCAAACACACAGCGGTGGTATCGCGCCAGCATAGCCTAAGGTAACTTTCTTTGTAGCTTGATATGAAGAGAGTCATAACCGAGTTCGAAGTGTTCCCAGCATTTTTGGTTCATTATTATTGCGAGATCTAGGAGGTCAGTAATTTGTTCTATGTCTTTGGCATTTCCGGGTCGTATTTGCCGGAACTTGTCCAGTTCTCTGAGGTAGGTAGATTGGTATCTTTCGCCACATGCCGCAATACTGCCTTGCGGGTCACTCTTTCGTAAGCATTAGCGGAGTGTCCCAGATTCTCTATGAATTTTAACGCTTCCGTACAGATATTGCCGAAGGCATGTTTTCGTACGCTATAATGTTATGCCCTACGCCCATCTGGGATTGGAGAAATAGATTAGGCTGCATGATTCTTCTGCGCACAGCTGAAACCGACCACACATGAGTACTGGTAAACCACTAAGAGAGTTGATTCTTTCCCAGGCAAAGTGGTGCGAATCGGACCTCCCTACATACTCGTATAAACCCTTTTGGTTTGTTTGGACGACAGGGCATGGGATGTCATTTCATCTCCGTGTCGGGTCGGGTTAAAGTCCGACATAATCGGAGGCAGTGTCTCCAAAATGTACTAAATATTGTTGAAGGGGACGTAAAACCTCTATTCAAACAAAACACATATTATTGTTTTATTAGCCAAGTAAGTTTTACGGGCCCAGTTACAGGTCCAAGGCCCGCTATATTGGAACGCGGCCGAAAGCCGAGTTTGACCAAAACGAAATATCTTGGTTAATGACAAATATTCAAATATGTATTAACTTAGTTTATAAATTAAATTGTCATTAACGGTAGTTTTGGCTAGTCGTACAAATACTATACTATCGCGGTCATTTAATATATCAGATTGCACGTTGTATAAATGTCGATATGATGTTTTGAAAGCTGTTTATTGTTTAACAGATACTTGTGAAGATTACGGCTCCCACGGGCTGTCTTGTTTATATATTGCTAGCCTAGCACAGATGATCGCTTACAAAGACTCAGTCCTTGAACTCTGCACAGACAATCCTAAATGGCCAGTATTATGTTGCAAAACGTGTAAAGGTAAACTTTTACTTCAGTCAAACTTCAATAAGTCATATACTTTTGGGACCATGAACATTTGTTCGAGCTAGAATAGAGAAAATCTTACACGAGTGGTCATTCCATATGAAATTTATGAAACTAGCCTTCGGCGAGTTTAATAAATTTCGTATGAAATACCCACGCGTGTAAGACCCTGTTTATCATATTACGAGTTTAATTCCTTATTTACTGCAAATGAATTTCAATAGAAATCATAGGGCTGGGTGTCGTCACTCACAGTGTGTTCTTACACAAGTGGTCATAGATATTTATGACATGACCTTATTCCCAATACGACAACACTCTCGTAAGACATAGTGCATTTTTCACCTTTTCTAAAATAGCTACTTTGTGAATGAAAAGTCACGATATTTTTCTTATTTTTACCGCAAACATAGGTTGTGGGTGCTCGTTAGAACCGCCTCATTGGGGCGGTTCTAACGAGTACCCACAAACTATGTCTTGGAGCAAAAGAATAAAGTTTTACCCCCATAAACCACAGTTTTCTCTCTACAAAGTGGGGTGTAATTGGGGTAATTTCTTGGACTTGTTCACGTGATGCAGCGACATTTTATGATTCCTTCATATCTCTCAAACAAACCTCTTTTCCGAAAACATTAAAATATTTGCTGTTTTATGTTTTACCTTCTGAAAACATAGGTTGTGGGAAATCGTTAGAACCACTTTATTGAGGCGGTTATTACGAGTACCCACAATCGAAGTTTTAAGCATAATTAAAATAGAAGTAAATGCAATGATCAGGGTCGGGCCAATATTTTTATGTGTTTTTGTTAATAAAATTGTCATCTTGAGTCTTGCACTGTATATCATAATTCATTTTAAATGCTCAAAAATGTCAGCTCTGTATTTTGGAAGGTACTAAATGCCCAAAACTACAAAAATGTACTTAAAAGGCGAAACTACTATAATGGAAAATGCAAAGTCCATTACGATAACACACCCGTGCGACATAGTGCATTTTTCTTATCTCCAAAATGGCTACTTTTCTGGTGAAAATCCGTGATATTTTTCTTATTTATACTGCAAACATAGGTTGTGGGTGCTCGTTAGAACCGCCTCATTGAGGCGGTTCTAACGAGTACCCACAACCTATGTCTTGGAGTAAAAATAAGAGAAATAATGTTTACCCCCGTAAACCCCAGTTTTCTCTATATAATGTGGGGTATAGGGGGTCTTCATTTCACGGACTTGTTCACATGATGCACTCTCAGTAACATCATCACCTTAACAAGTCCGTGTAATGACTACCCTTCTAAACCACACTTTATATAGAGAAAACATGAGTTAAGCGGGTTTGCATTATTTTTCTTATTCCTGCTCAAAGACATACATATTGTGGGTACTCGTAAGAGCACCCACAATCTATGTTCGGAGTATAAATGAGAAAATTATTGTTAGTTTTCTTCAGAAAAAATAACTTTTTTTGAGATATGAAAGAATGCACTTTGTTGCACGGATGTTATCGTAATATGATGGCAAAAAGTGAGGATTATGAGGAGAAAACAGCCTGGTACATTACGAAAACACGCCTATACAAATTCATTGACACATTTATCGCCGAAAAAATGAAAATTTTCAGATGAAAACTTGTGATATTTTTCTTATTTCTGCTCAAAATATAGATTGTGGGTACTCGTTAGAACCGCCTCATCGAGGCGGTTCTAACGAGTACCCACAATCTATATCTTAGAGCAGAAATAAGAAAAATAAGGTTTACCCCCTCGAACCCCAGTTTTACTATATAAAAGTGGGGTTCGAGGGGGTCAAAGTTATATAGGCATGTTTTCGTGATGTATGAGGAGAAAACAGCCTGGTATGAGTCAGCTCATCTTATTCTGACCACGTTACCAAGCCCGTGACATGAATACCCTTGTTACCTCCTCTACTTAGAGAAACGTCGGGTCTACATGGGGTATATATACAGTGAAGCCTGAAATCATTCCACTGACCGTTCCAAGGCGGTTTATCTGTGGCGGTTTATTAATGGTGTTGTTTGTTACTTACTGTGTGCATCACTTGTGTCTTTTTATTTTGGATGGCCATATGGCCATTTTGTGGGAAAGTAACTGTCCTTATGGCCTTCCTTTGTTTAGGTTTCCATTATGGTCTGGTCGCTTAATGTTTGTGTTTCTTTCCCTTTGGTGTCTTTGATGGGTGGAGTAAGTTAATTGTATCGATTCCTGATCTTTGTTTTACTTCTACTTTACACCAAGTGCACTTGATACGTGCACGCCAAGTGCACTATTTGCATTAAAATGACAGTAAATTTGTGCACCTACCGTGAACACCAAGTGCACAAGGGTGTAAACTTTAGTCCTGACCCCACTGTACACTGTTTTCAGTGCTTTTGCTTTCAAACCATAGATTGTTGGTACTCGATAGAACCGCCTCAGTGAAACAGTTCTATCGAGCACCAACTATCTTTATCATATGACGTCGCGCCTGAGAGTGTAATAACGCCATGTGATATTTTCGATAATCCACTAGTGGATTAAATATGCAAATTAGCTAGATACGTCCCATAACGTTACATGTACGACGTCATTAACGACGTCGCGTTAACTAACGGCGGAATATTGACATTTTTGTAAACAATCGTGAATAAAACGCGTTTTAATTGTCATATGATAAATAGAATTTTGCATTCGTGCTCATGTATTATTGAATTTATCAAACTCGTTGAGGAAAAGAGATAAAGTCCTCGGCAAAGTCTCGCATTTTATCCCTTTTCCTCAACTCGTTTAATAAATTCAATAATACATGAGCACTCATGTAAGATCCTTTATATATTCTTAGCAGAAGAAGGAAAATAACACAAAAACCAAAGCACTGACAAGCACTAGTGGGTATCTGAGTGCAGGCTGGATAAATTGTCCTGAACGAGGGCTGAGACTGTTAAGTTTAACCCTTAAATTCCTGTACTGTTAGCAAACAGTGTAGACCTGATCAGCTGCCGCATTTTGTTCGCAAAACCCAACACAAATCAGACCCTATACGTACCCTTTTACCCAACTTTCTGACCTCACAGTGATAAGAATTGTGCGGCTATTTTCTATAAATAACCGTTACCTGGCTTTCGACAATAAAGTGATAGTCACGTGGTTTTCAGCATTGAAAAGCTACTGTCGACCCAAAACTCATCTGAAAAACGTTAACTGATGCCAGGATTTACTTATCTGCAAAGCCAGTTTATCATATGACGTCGCGTCTGAGAGTGTAATAACGCCATGTATTATTGTCGATAATCCACAAGTGGATTAAATATGCAAATTCGCTAGATACGTCCCATAACGTTACATGTACGGCGTCGCATTTACTAACAGTGGAATATTGACATTTTTGTAAACAATCGTGAATAAAATGCGCTTTAAATGTCATATGATAAATGGAATCTTTCATTCGTGCTCATGTATTACTGAATTTATTAAACTTGTTGAGGAAAAGGGATAAAATGCTCGGCAAATCCTCGCTTTTTATCCCTTTTCCTCAACTCGTTTAATAAATTCAGTAATACATGAACACTCATGAAAGATCCTCTATATACTCCATGTAGAACATGGGTATGTTGTCAAAATAGTCACTGTTTGCAGTATGTGTACCAGTCTACAGTTTTGAAAGTGTTAAAAGTTGTAATTAAATAGAGAATCTTACATGAGTGTTCATGGATAATTGTGTTTATTAAACAAATTGAGGAAAATTGATAAAATACGAGGCTTCGCCGAGCATTTTATCCCTTTTCCGCAGCGAGTTTAATAAATTCAATAATACATGGGTACGAATGCAAGATTCTGTTTATCATTCACGATTTGTGTAAAAAAAAAAAATGTTAATATTCCGCCATTAGTAAACCCGACGTCGTTACGGACGTCGTACATGTAACGTTACGGAGCGTATCTACTTTATTTGCATATTTAATCCACTAGTGGAGTATCGAATTTATTACATGTCGTTATTATACTCTCAGACGTGACGTCATATGATAAAGTATATTAAAGCCCAGTTACTATACAGGTACATACGTTCGCTCCTGCCAAAGAATCTTTGTCTCTTATGTTAATAGGGGCAGCTCTTAAAGGAAAGAGCAAATTCTTTCCTTGAAGAGTAGACCCCTTTAAGAATAGACCCCTTTTTCAATATAACCGAGTTTATAAAAAGGAGAACAGGAAGTCCCGAAAGTTGTCTCCCTTTGGAAAATGGCGGAAAAATTGCTAGGTGTATCCATTCACCTTAATTAAGTTCCTGAAAAAAGTCGATGTATAAAATCTCACCGGTATGAGGCAAACACTAAACACAACAATCCCTCACGAAAACACGCCTATATAATTTTGACCCCGTCGAACCCCACTTTTATAAAGTAAAACTAGGGTTTGCAGGGGTAAAACTTATTTTTCTTATTTCTGCTCTAAAATATAGAGTGTGTGTACTCGTTAGAACCGCCTCGATGAGGCGGTTCTAACGAGTACCCAAAGTCTATGTTTTGAGCAGAAATAAGAAAAATATCACATTTTTTTTCATCATAATTTTTTTTTCGGCGATAAAGGTGCCAATGTATTTGTATAGGCGTTTGCGTAATGAAATCACTAGAGTACTCGTGGGTCGATTGTCCTTGAGTTTAGGCTGAAAAAATGATCCCGAACAGCGGCTTAGACTGTTAACCTTTTCTTCAAGGGGAATGGGATTTTCCGCCATTTTTCAAAGGGACTCACATTTCGGGACTTCTTGTTCGCTTTTAAATAAGTCCTATCCCAATGAAAAAGGGGTCTACTCTTAAAGGAAAGAATTTGCTTCTCGGGAGCAAATTATTTCCTTTAAGAGTTGAACCCTATTGACATGGGAGACAAAAATACTTTTGCAGGAGTTGCCTTCCCTGAAGGTGTTCCCATTCCCCTTAACCCTTACTTTCCTGTACTCAAAGCAAACACTGCAGGCCTTAATCAGACGCTGCATTCTGCGGCGTCTGACCCTTAAATGCCTGTACTCTAAGCAAACAATGTAGACCCTTATCAGATGCCGCGTACTCTGGCGTTTGGTATGGGTCTAAACTGTTTGCAAAAACCCAACCCTTAATTCTACTCCAAACTCTATAGATCATTCTATTACGCAACATGCTGACCTCACTGCGATAAAATTAACGCTGCTATTTTCTAAAAATAAGTTACCTGGATTTCCTACAAATCAGTGATAGTCACGTTGACTTTAGCAACGAATAGCAACTTGCCCTTTATGACTTTTGGTCGACTGATAAACAATCGACCCCAAACCGCCCTTTAGATTAACGCCGAGGGTGCGTGGTTAATAAAAGTACATGTTAGACTGTAATTTTTGTTTTGTAATTTTTGTTTTGCTTTGTTTCGGTTTGGTTTGGTTTGTTTCATGTCCCTTTAATTCAAAGAAGCTGAATGGACACATTGCTTCTAACCTTCCTACTTGTTACAGTTTGTCTTTCCATGTGCGTTTTGCTTATATATTTTTATTTTGTATAGCCATTTGGCCATTTTATGGGAAAGAGACCGTCCTTTAGGCTTTCCGCTAGTGATGTTTCCATTAGGGTTTAGTTATTTTATGTTTGATTTCTTTCCCCTTGGTGTATGTGAAGGGAGATGTGGGTAATTTTATCGGTTCCTGATCATTGTCTTTACTTCTGTTCCATATGTATATCTGTCTGTTTGTTTAGCTGTCCGTTATTACAATCTTGTCAACAAAATAACCCTCTACACTGTTTGTCAATGTCATTTTATTGGATGCAAGGTACATGAACTACGTTATGAGAAAACCTGTATTTGCAGTTTGCGAACAACAAAGCTACAGATCAGCGTGCTCTACAGCGAAGACTGATCACCAGTTTTCATCACGAAAACACGCCTATATAATTTTGACCCCCTTGAACCCCACTTTTATATAGTAAAACTGGGGTTTCCGGGGGTATACCTTATTTTTTATCTGCTCTAAAATATAGATTGTGGGTACTCGTTAGAACCGCCTCAATGAGGCGGTTCTAACGAGTGCCCACAATCTATATTTGTAGGTTACAACCGCCTCAATAAGGCGGTTCTAACGAGTGCCCACAATCTATATTTGGAGCAGAAATAAGACAAATATCACAATTTTTCATCCTAAAATTTTCATTTTTTCGGCGACAAAGGTTACAAAGTATTTGTGTGTTTGCGTAATAGTGTTTGCTACGTTGATAGCACAATAATGCTAGTTTCTAGTGTTACGAGCCAGGCGTAGCAGAAAGAAAAAGCAAACAAGCCTTTTGGAAAAAAATAACAAAATTTATTTACAAGGTCTCTTCAACCTGTAGAAGTAAGAAAATTAAAAGTTCTTAGCTCTGTTATGTAATATCCTGAATGAATTTATTTTCCTTTATCCCACAGAATCCACAGTCCTAAATGAAAAAATGATATCCTTTAACACTCCAACACAGAATTCAGAAATAACTTTTCTTAAAAGCCCAAACTTCAAACTCCTAAGTCTGACTCAATGAGAAAAATCAAGCTCTTTTAAAGACCCTAAAATTTCTCTAGAATGTTCCACAGGGCTGTGGAATAAGATGATGTAATTTTCTAAAAAAAATGCAAACCTGAACTTTCAGGAAGGTTCTGAAGGACTTTTCCTTGTGAATAAGTTGTTTACAAAAATGAAATTAATCTGTGACTCAGTTTCGAGAATTTTCTATAAGAATATAAGCAATATCTTTATAGCACTATTAGGTCACCCAGTGGGGTGAAAGTGGGAATCAGAAAAATAAAGTCTTGTGCATGACACTAGAGCTGAACATTCAAGACTCTAGCTTTATCACATTACGAAAACACGCCTATACAAATACATTGTAGCCGTTATCTAAAAAAAAAATGAAAATTTTAAGATGAAAAACTGTGATAATTTTCATATTTCTGCCCCAAATATAGATTGTGGGTACTCGTTAGAACCGCCTCATCGAGGAATATAGATTGTGGGTACCCGTTAGAACCGCCTCATGGAGGCGGTTGTAACGAGTACCCACAATCTATATTTAAGAGCAGAAATAAGAAAAATCGGTTTACCCCTGTAAACCCCAGTTTTACTATATAAAAGTGGGGTTCAGGGGGGGTCAAAATAATATAGGCGTGTTTTCGTGATGATATGGCGTCGCGTTTGAGAATGTAAAAACGCCATGTATTGTAATAATTGCCACATCGAGATCCAACAATCTGTGTTTTCGGACAGAAAAAGATAACTTTTACACACGTGTGACCCCATAAGTCACCCTTTAGTTCATCTGAGCCAAAGACTCAAGGTAAGCGATGTCCGTCGTCCGTCATGCATCTCGAGTCTGTCAACAATTTACTAAAAAGACATCTCCTAAACTGGTGATTGGGTTCCGAAATAATTTTACAGGAACGTTTCTTGGATGAAACCTCTATCAAAGTGCTTAAATGGTTTTGCTCGGCTACAGAAAATGATCACCAGACCATAAAATATAAGGCTGAAAATGACATCTCCTCCTAAGCCACTGGCTCGATTTCAAACTACATTCGCATAAATATTCCTTGGGTAACCCTCTACCGAAATTGCTCAAATTGTTTCGTTCTGCTAATCAAGGGCCACCGCAGCTAAAAATAGAAAAAAAAAACACACACAACTTTTCAACAATTTAATGAAACAACATCGTGGATTTAAAAAAAGATAAATAAAAGAATGTTTCTTGGGCGACCCTCTCTCAAAATTGCTAAAATGTTTCCGCTCTTCAAAACAAAACCGTCGCTAGTGCTAAAAATAATAATCCGCTAATCAACATCCTCTATTGTGCCCAATTTCAAAATACTTTTGTAAAAACAATCGTCATATGACGGATTATCGAAATTCCTGAAACCGTTCTGCCCTGCTGAAAAAATGGCCTCGAGGGCTAAAAATAAAAATACCTTTAAACGACATCTTCTACGCTAATGGCCCGTCACAGAAATGTTGCTTTGATGACTGGTTGCTAAAATTGCGCAAATTGTTCCGTTCCTCCAGTTTTAAAATATAAAAAAAACATTAAGCGACATCTCTGCCTAGACAAATGGCCTAATTTCAAAATCATGCCATAGAAATGTTGCTCTTATAACCGCTACATTGAATCCCTCTGCTAAACAAACTGGCAGCCGGCGCTAAAAAGATAAAACCTTTAAACGACTTCTCGGCAAATGTCCCGATTTCCAAACAAATTCACACAAATGTTCCTTTGGGTGACCCCTTACCGAAATTCCTATAATCATTCCACTTGGCTGAACAAAATGACTGCCAGAGCTCAAAATAGAAAATCTTGAAAAAGAAATCTTATAGGCAAGTTGCTCAATTTCAAAATAATTTCATAGGAATGTTCATTGTGGCCCTTGAATGAATTTGCTAAGACCATTCCGCTTTGCTTAACAAAAAGATCGCCAGAGCTAAAATAGAAAACCACTTGAGAGACATTTTCTCCTAGGTCAAACTAATTTCACAGAAATGTTCCTCTAATGACCCTTTACCAAAAGTGCTCAAATTGTTCCGTTCCGCTGATCAACATAGTCGCCAAAGCTATAAATAGAAAACCTTTAATTGACATCTCCGCCTTGACAAATGCCTCGATTTCAAAATATATTCCCAGAAGTATTACTCTTATAACCCTTTACCACAATTGCTAAAATTGAATCGCAAGGCTGAACAAAATGACTGCCAGGGCTTACAATAGCAAAATGCACCCTTTAAAGGCATCTACTCCAAAGCAAATGTCCCCATTAAAAACGTTCCTTTGGTGACCTTCTACGGCAAATGCTAAAATTGTTGTGATCGGTTAGATAAAAGCGCCACCAGAGCTACAAATAGAAAAACAAAAATGTAAGCGACATCTCCTCCAGTGTCGTCAACAGGCAGCGCTATGCACTTACCTGCCCTGTATGGGGAATCTTGGTTTCTGCCATTTGATGTGTTTTCCAATGGCCTTTCAAGTGTTCTTTATTTAGAAAATATGTATTAGCGTGTGATAAAACGAGGCAAATCATGACTTTTTTGGATTTAAATTGTAAGACATACATAGCTGGTAAATTTCAGACACAAATATGTTCTAGAGAGGTTTATCCTTTGGAACCACAGAATACACCATTGAACTGGAAAATATCAAGTGTACATGTTTTCTGGGCCAGACTAGTCAGTTTCGGCCAATTAGACCTCATCAGTGACCCACAAATATTTTCAAAATTCAACAATGGAATCAATGATCCAAAAGGACAAGAAAATATAAACTACACTATGATGTAGGGTAGGGAGACATTTTACGGCCGCCACACATTCCCAGACTCCAGCTGTAGTGACGTCAAATATGTTCTAGAAAGGGTTACCTTTGGAAGCAAAGAATACACAATAGAACTGGACAATATATTGGGTACATGTTTTCTGGGCCTGACTAGCTAGTTTCGGCCGATTAGACCTCATCAGTGACCCTCAAATATTTTCAAAATTCAACAATGGAATCAATGATCCCAAAGAACATGAAAATATAATGTACACTATGATGTAGGGCAGGGAGACATTTTATGGCCGCTACACATTCCCAAACACCAGCTATAGTGACGTCAAATATATTCTAGAAAGAGCTATCCTTCGGAAGCAAATAATACACCATAGAACTGGAAAATATGAAGTGTACATTTTTATGGGCCAGACTATCTAGTTTCGGCCAATTAGTTACACTATGATGTAGGACAGGGAGACTTTTTACGGCCGCCACAAATTCCCAGACACCAGCTGTAGTGACGTATGATATGTTCTAGAAAGGGTTATCATTTGGA
Source organism: Lucinisca nassula (assembly GCA_963580285.1). NCBI lineage: Eukaryota > Metazoa > Mollusca > Bivalvia > Lucinida > Lucinidae > Lucinisca > Lucinisca nassula. Next base: position 108,713,805 of record OY757021.1, on the reverse strand, counting down.
AACAAAGAATACACCATAGAACTGGAAAATATTAAGTGTACATGTTTTCTGTGCCAGACTAGCTAGTTTCGGCCAATAAGACCTCATCAGTGACCCTCAAATATTTTCAAAATTCAACAATGGAATCAATGATCCCAAAGGACAAGAAAATATAAACTATGATGTTTATTTTCTTGGAAATTGAATAGAATTCCATTCGTCGTCAGCCTTTTGCGAAACATGTAGTAATATCTGTCTTGTGCAGAATAGTGATGCATCATACTGGGCCGGTTAAATGTCGGAATATATGACATGTACAGACAATGGGTCCTTCTCCACTGAACAAAATGGCCACTAGAGCTTATTATACAAATACATTAAAACGACATCACCTTCTAGGCAAATAAGATAATTTTACAGGAATGTTTCAAATACGATCCTTTAAAGAGAATGTTAAGATCATTTAGCTTCGTTGAACAAAAAGGCCGTCAGAGCTAAACATAGAAAAAAAACGATCAAACGTTAAATGACAACTTCTCCCAGGCAGGTGTGTCCCGATTTTAACTAATTTCACAGATATATTACTTGGGTGACCCTCTTCCAAAATTTGCTAAATGTTTCCGGTCGGCTTAACAAAATGGTCACCAAAGCTTAAGATAGAAAACAAACTGTCTATGGTTAGGCAAATGGTCCGATTTCAAACTTATTTCCCACAAATATTACTTTCGTCAGCCTCTAACAAGCTGGTTGCACTCCACTGAACAAAATGGCCGCCAGAGCTAATGATAAACATAATTTCACAGGAATGACCTCTTATGGCCCTGTAGTGAAATTGCTAAAATCATTCGGTTCTGCGAAAAAAATGAATACCAGAGCTAAAAATAGAACAACATTTTTAACGATGGCCCTAGTTAAAAAAGAAATTACCGAAATGTTTCTTTTATGACCCTTTACCGAAATTGCTGGAATCGTTCGGCCAAATAAAACAGCCACCAAAGCTTAAAATAGAAAAAAATCTCCTTCTATGCCAATGACACAATTTCAAAATAATTGGACAGAAATATTCATCTTATGACCTTTTACTCATTACGATAACACACCCATGCGATATAGTGCATTTTTTGACATCTCCAAAATGGCTACTTTTCTGATAAAAATCCTTGATATTTTTCTTACAAATACTGCAAACACAGGTTCTGGGTGCTCGTCAGAACCGGAGGCGGTTCCAACGAGTACCAACAACCTATGCCTTGGAGCTAAAATAAGAAATTAATGTATACCCCGTAAACCCAAGTTTTCTCTGTATAAAGTGGGGTATAGGGGGTCTTCATTTCACGGACGTGTTCACGTGAAGCTTGAAATGCTGAAGTGGTACCGCTCGGCTGAACAAATGCCTGCCAGGGCTAACAATTAGAAAATTACCTCCTCTTGTCCAGTAGGCCTAATTTCACAATGAATTCACAGAAATATTATACTTATGCCGCTTACCAAAATTGCTAAAATGTTTCCGCTCCGCCGCACAGAATAGCCACCGGAGCTAAAACAATCAAATCCCTAATCGACATCTAAACCAATGACGCTATTTCAAAATAAGTTCTCAAAAATATTGATCTGTTGCAACTCAAATGGCTCAAATCTATTGAAATAGATGGTTTCCAAAGCTAAACAAAAAGGAAAACAATCTTTGGAACCAGTGACTCGACTCCTTGACTTCCATAAGCTATGGAACATCTTGGACCCAGTCGAGCGATCCAGGGCCATCATGGTTCTTCTGTTAAACCTACGTGTAAACTGGTTTATTTATTTCACAGATCTATTGTTGTGATGACACAAAGTGCGTTTTGCTTGGAATTTATCACATAAACATCATGAAAACACACCTAAACAAATACCGTGTAACCTGTTTCGCCGAAAAAATGAAAAATTTAAGTTGAAAAAATATGATATTTTTCTTATTTCTGAGGCGGTTCTAACGAGTACCCACAATGTATATTTAGAGCAGAAATAAGAAAAATAAAGTTTACCCCTGTAAACCCCAGTTTTACTATATAAAAGTGGGGTTCAAGGGGTCAAAATTATATAGGCGTGGTTTCGTAATGTGTGGCATTCTTTCTTTTACAGAAAACGGTTATGTCGCCGGCGCAGCTGCTCGAGAGGAAGCCCCAACGCAATGAATACATATAGTGACACCTTCTACTACCACCCAATCAAGTTAACAAGCCCGTGTTATTTATACCCTTGTGGACCCCACTTCCTTCAAGGGAGAAGTAGGGTTTATAGGGGTATTTCTTGCACACCAGACAAGGAAATCCATGATTTTACCCTGGGATAGAAATTTATGCTCCGACCCTGGTGTTCCGACCCAGGCAACTAACATAAATGCGCTTCAATTCTATTCAACTGCCGGAACTACTTCCGCACTACTTTTATTTTGCAAACAATATACATGTGCGAGCTGTCAAGACTAACCGGAGGTATTGTGCAAGAAAAAGAATCCAATATGGGGTTCTGTTGTAGATGGGCGTTTCCAACCCTCGGGATGACCGTGCTGAGCGGTCATCCCTCGGGTTGGAAACGCTCATCTACAACAGAACCCCATATCAGATTCTTATATTCTGATGTTTGCTCAAACTATAGATTGTGGGTTGTAGCAGAAAAAAACGTAAAAAAATTGCGAATTTTTTCATCTGAATCATGCAAGTTCCACAGCTTTTAACGCATTCGTCAGTATTAAAATTTCGTTTCAGGATAGGTTGTATTCCTACTTGTGTTATCAAAATGCCTACAAATACTGCGTATTTCAATTCAGAGTAGATTGTCACCCTATGAACAAGAGGAGTAACAAATGATCATCTTCATTATGACAACAAACACTGTCTCTAATGGCTCTTAAATGGGCCACAAAATATGGTCTGCAAGCATTTGGACTCACTGAAGTTTCTAAGAAGTCCGAACACAAGCTTAATCAGAATACAACCTTACCTGAAACGAACATTTCGTACCGACAATTACATTAGTAATAGATGAAAACGTCAAATATTGTCGGCGTAAACCTACGCGTAAATTGACGTTTTTTATGTAAATCACGTGAAGGATTTCTTTAGGTAGACATTTCAGCCATTGCGATACATTTCTCCCAATGTCGAATTTAAATATGTGAACATTGATCAGTTTATTTTCAACTGGAGACTTGAAGTGAAGCGTTTCTATTTCTCTTTAGTGTATTTCCGTAACGTTGTAGTTGAGGGAATTTGATACACTTTCATTGCAGTCAACTTTTTTTTTACATTACGATAACACACCCGTGCGACAAAGTGCATTTTTCATATCTCCAAAATGGCTACTTTTGTGATGACAATCCGTGATATTTTTCTAATTTATACTGCAAAAATAGGTTGTGGGTGCTCATAGGTTCTAACGAGTACCGACAACCTATGTCTTGGACCAGAAATAAGAAACATAATGTATACCCCCTAAACCCCAGTTTTTCCCTATATAAAGTGGGGTTTAGGGGATCTTTATCTCGTGATGTGAAGAGAAAATTCCCAACCGGCACAAAACAGTTGGCCGACGTCAGGCCTACGTTACATCGTATCGATATGGGTCCAGTTGTTCAAAACTAACGACGTCGTTAGTTAACGTATCGTTAAAACTTTGATCATTAAATATGGCAAATATGCTGAAATTTTTGCTGAAAAAATGTGAGCAGCTTTTGCGGATGCAAAAGCTGCTCACATTTTTTTCAGCAAAAATACCAAAATTTACCATAGTGTACTTGCTAGAAGAGTTGACAAAATGACCACTAACGAGCTCGTTAAGCTAACGATGCTTTGAACAACTGGCCCATGGGTCCGACGTTGGCCCGGCACTGATTGCTGTCTGGGTCAATTTATCCAAGAACAGATGCCTTATTAGAAAAGGGGTGCTAGTAAACATGACAAAATCAATCGATTTTGATGTTATCATCAGAATAGCTATCCCAGCGGACACATGACGTAATTGTGACGTCAATTCAACGTCGGCACAACGTCATGACGTTTATGCAACGTCACATCTACGTCAGTGCAACGGCATGACGACGTTGATTTGACGTTATCCTTACGACGTGTGTCTGCTGGGATATAATATCTAAACAAAACGTATTTCCGCCTTTGACCAAAGAGAGAATATTTACAGAGCGAAAAGTACCATTTATTTCCTGGTACAATAAAACCTGCCATTTTGATCACCTCTTTTAACCAGCTAACATATTTCCAACATGTCTGCATTCATTTGTGACAATGCAACGCGTTTTATTAATCATGTGCCTTCATTAAACAAGCACATTTGGAATACACGTACTTATGTTTGCTTGACACAGGTTGGACTGACAAAGGTTCCGTCACATAAACACGCCAGTGTAACTCTGATTCCCTTCAACCCCACTTTTATATAGTAAACCTGGGGTTTAAAGGTGTAAACCTTATTTTTAGCTCACCTGAGCCGGAGGCTCCTAGGCGAGCTTACAGTATGGCAAGGCTCCGTTGTCTATCGTCTGTCTGTCGTCTATCTGTCAACATTTTCAAACATCTTCTCCTTCAAAACCACTAGGCCGATTGAAGTCATATTTATTGTTGAGCATCCATGGAACGAAAGTTTGTTCGCGGGGTCCAGGTCACATGACCAAGATGGCTGCCATGCCCATATAAGGTAAAATAACTTTAAAATCTTCTTCTCCAGAATCAATGAGCCGATTATCATGAAACTTGGTATGTAGCATTGGGGACTCGAGCCCATCATAGTTTGTTCAAATGATGACCCTCGGGTGACCTTGACCTATTTAACGCCAAGGTCAAATTGGGTCACATAGAATTTTGTATGGGGAAAAAAGTCAAAGCTGAGTATTTTGGAAACTATTGCAGCCTGTGATCTGAAAATTGCTGGCTGCAGTAAGCTAAATAAGTGGGTGCAACTACAGGAGTATTTAAGGTTACGGTCATTCATTGACTTACGGTCATTCATTGACTTTTGTCCAAGGTCATTCAGAAAAAACTGGGCCGTTTGTAACCAAATTTCGTAGGAAAACATCAGTTAACAAGAAAATGAAACTACAGGAGAACTCAAGGTCAAAGTCATTCCTTGACCTTGAAGATAGGCCGATAGTCATAAAAATTTGGTGTGTGGGTACTCAAATGATGACCCTGGGATGACCCTGACTTGTTTTATGCCAAGGTCAAATTTGGTTACATAAACTTAATACAGGGGAAAAAGTCAAAACTATGTATTTTTCGGAAACTATTGCAGCCTGTGATCTGAAAAGTGGTAGATGCAGTTAGCTAAGTGAGTAGATGAAACTACCCCCTTCAAAAATCTTCCAAGAAATCAAATGGCTCCATAAACCCTCAGCGCTCAGGTGAGCGATACAGGACCATTGGTCCTCTGGTTCTTATTTCTGCTCTAAAATATAGATTGTGGATCTAGACGGTTCAATCGTGAATCCGCTGTAAAATTCACAATGCATTTGCCTAGGTGTGTTTCCGTATTGTTACGATGCTTTGCTGAAACCAGAATTGTTACGGAGAAAAGGCTCGAAGAGCTGAGTCCTGTTTACAAGGGACGTGTATTTCATGAGTGTTTGTACATTGTGGCACAACAAATCAAGTACTTGTCCGTTTAAAAATGGTTTGCTCTTAAAAGGTAGATTTTCTACATCAGAACGAACAAATTGTTTCCTATGACAGTAAACTGCCTACTGATAACAGAGATTTCTATCTTTTGAAGAAATTGACTTCATTCTTGTATGTTAACATCACGAAAACACGCCTATAAAAGTTTGGGTTTTGCAGGGGTCAACCTTAATTTTTCTTATTTCTGCTCAAAATATAGATTGTGGGCACTCGTTAGAACCGCCTCAATGAGGCAGTTCTAACGAGTACCCTCTTCTAACGAGTACCCACAATCTATATTTTGAGCAGAAATAATAAAAATATCACAATTTTTTCTTCTTAAAAATTGAGTTTTTTTTTTCGGCAGTAAAGTTTACAATGTACTTTCAAAGGCATGTTTTCGTATTGACATTTAATAGTTAATATTTACATTTCCAGTGTAAAGTCTAATGTAAACCTATAGAAAACAATTGCGTTCATACTTCCATGAACGCATCAAATCACATGATTTTCAGTGACGTTAAGTGACGTCATTCTAAACCATTGTTCTCTACGGGCGTTGATGACGTCAACGCTGCTCCGCTCTTTGTAGCAAAACAGCGTGTAAATGTTTTTCAGCTCTAAAAGTTTGCCCTACAAGCATTTTTTTCGCCCAGTGATGAGGGGTAAATAATGTAAATATAAAAAATAAACTTAATTTTTCTGCTTTTCATGAAAGTATGAACAACAGTGGGTTGCAAGCAAAGTTTACATGAACCCCTTCGGGGTTCATTTACTTTGCACGCGACCCACTGCGTTCATACTTCCATGAATTGCAGAAAAATAAATTTCATTTCTTAAATACACTTGAGACTACAATGCCTCAAAAATCAAAGGCACGTTTACCATGGCTGATTCAATCTTGTTATGAGGCCCTAGTCAAATCGACCACATAAGAATAGGGATACTCATTACGTCAACAAACCCATTACGCAAACACACCTATACAAATACATTGCCACCTTTATCGCTGAAAAAATGAAAATTTTAAGATGAAAAATTGTCATATTTTTCTTATTTCTGTTCAAGATATAGATTGTGGGCACACGTTAGAACCGCCTCATCAAGGCGGTTCTAACGAGTACCCACAATCTGTATTTTAGAGCAGAAATAAGAAAAATAAGTATACCCCCGGAAACCCCAGTTTTACTATATAAAAGTGGGGTTCAAGGGGGTCAAAATTATATAGGCGTGTTTTCGTGATGCGTGCTACAAAGTGCAATTTTTCACATCTCCAAAAGGCTACTTTTCTGACGAAATCCGATGGTATTTTCCTTATTTATAAAGCAAACATAGGTTGTGGGTGCTCGTTAAAATCGCCTCATTGAGGTTGTGGGTGCTCGTTAGAACCGCCTCATTGAGGCGGTTCTAACGAGTACCCGCAACCTATGTCAAGGAGCGGAAATACGGAAAATAATGTAGACCCCCATAAACTCCTTTTTTCTCTATATAAAGTGGGGTGTAAGGGGGTGTACAGTTTAGCGAGATTTTATTTTTTCTGCTTAATTAAAAATGTATGCTGCGTGTATTCGTTAGAATCGTCTCGATGAAGTGATTCTAATGAGCACAAACAACATATCCTAAACACCTCTTGAACAAGTCCTTGAAATGAATACCCCCTAAACGTCACTTTATATATTGAAAACTGGGGTTTACGGGGGTATACATTATTTTTTCTTATTTCTGCTCCAAGACATTGATCGCCCCCGCCCGTCGGGGCTTGAAGAAATATATGTTCTGCATGATGCTTTCATGCAGAGCTGAAACCGACACGCACATGAGTACTGGTAAACTGCTTAGAGGATCTAAGCCTGCCCAGGCAAAGCGGTGCGAGTAGATCCGTCTATGTTTATAAATCATATTGGATAAATGGGCGACAGGGCTTGAGATGTCATGGGTAAAAGTCCCACAAAATTGGAAGCAACGTCTCCAAAATGACCTTTACAGTGTTGACGGGGATGTTAAACTTCAAATCAAGCAAACACAAAACCAAGACATACGAGATTGTGGGTAGTCGTTAGAACCGCCTCACGAGCACAAACAGCCTATGATTGCAGTAAAAATAAGAAAAATGTCATGGATTTTTTATCTGACAGAAAAGTAGCCCTTTTGGAGATGTGAAAAGATGCACTTTGTCGCATGGGTGTGTTATCGTTATGAGACTGATCTATTCCCATCACACATAGGATAGAAGGAAGGTTATTTAAATTAGCGTGATCCGAGTTCAGTTCTGATGTATCTTTCACACATATAGAGTGGTATAGATACCCAGTATGCAAAAAGAGCAGATCCAGTTAAGACGGCTCCTCATTACGAAAACACGCCTATGCTAATACCTTGTAAACTTTACCACCAAAAATTGAAAATTTTAAGCTGAAAAATTGTTATATTTTTCTTATTACTGCTCAAAATATAGATCGTGAGTACATGTTAGAACCCTCTCATCGAGGCGGTTCTTACGAGTACCCACAATCTATATATTAGAGCAGAAACAAGAAAAATAAGGTTGACCCCTTTAAAGCCCAGTTTTACTTCATAAAAGTGGGGTTCAAGGGGGTCAAAATTATATACAGTCGGACTTCAATGGCTCGAACACCTTTGGGACCATGAAAACCTGTTCGAGACAGGGGTAGTTCGAGCCACTGAGGGCTAATGCCAGGAGGCCTAACGAGATACTTTTGGACATCTTTTTCTGTGTTTTATAATGAAAAATGTATGCTGTGTGTACTCATTAGAATCGCCTCATCGAGGCGATTCTAATGAGTGCACACAGCATACATTTGCAAGATAAAAGACTAAAATCTCCTTAATTATCCCCCACTATTTCTGATGTAGAGGATTTCGCTAGGGGCTCAAGAATGGGTTCGACACATCCATGGTAAACGAGCCATCGGTGTTCGAGCCATCGAAGTTCTACTGTAGGTATGTTTTCGTGATGTTATGAGTCCTTTTTTCAGAATCTACACTGTGTACCAAACTGCTTTTGAATCATACCTCACGAAAAGAAGCCTAAATAATTTGGACCCACATGAACCCCAAATTTATATAGTAAAACTGGGGTTTACAAGGGGAAAAGAATTTTTCTTATTTCTTCTCTGAATTATAGATTGTGGGTACTCGTTAGAACCGCCTCGATGAGGCGGTTCTAACGAGTACCCGCAATCTATAATTAGAGCCGAAATAAGAAAAATGTCACAATTTTTCACAGTAAAATTTTCGTTTTTCGGCGGTAAAGTTCACAGTACATTTGTATAGGCGTGTTTTCACAATGACTGTCTTCCCTATTTTGAATAATGTGACTCTGTCCTAATCAGAAGGGGACGATTCTACTACAGAAAATAAAGGGTGAAAGGGTTAACTTAATGACTTAACGCTCTGCATGCTAGGTATTTTCAGCTGAGGACATTTTGAAATATTAAGTTTTCTTTTTCCTCAGAAAACAGGACTTGATATCTCATGTAAATTGTTTCCATAGGAAACAATTTGCATGAAATGTAAAGTCCTGTTTTCTGGGAAAAAGAAGTAAAATATTAACATTTTGTCGTCTGCTGATTTAGCTCAGCCGGAGATCGAGTGGTCAATGTGGAACTTCTCTTTAATATACTTTCCGCAGCATACATTGTGTTTGTCTCTTTATTCCGAAGTGACCCCACTCCCCTCCACCACATAGTCTTTTTCTTATGGCCCCCGCCCTTCGGGGCTTGAAGAAATAGATAGGCTGCATGGTGCTTCCACGCAGAGCTGAAACCGACCGCACACGAGTACTGGTAAACCACTTAGAGGCTCTAAGCCTGCCCAGGCAAAGCGGTGCGAGTCGATCCGCCCATGCTTATAAACCCTATTGGTCCTTGGGCGACAGGGCTTGAGATGGCATTTCAATCTCAATGTCGGGTAAAAGTCACACAAAATTTGAAGCAACGTCTCCAAAATGACCTATACAATGTTGACGGGGACGTTAAACCTCAAATCAAACAAACAAAAATCTGTCTTATTCTTGTAGACTGAGTTGGACTTAACTCACAGTACCAAATCTATTCCATTGATAAATTCGATGGAGTAGGACGATTGCATTGGCTTCATCACGAAAACAAGCCTATATAATTTGGACCCCATTGAACCACACTTTAATGTAGTAAAACTGGGGTTTACAGGGGTAAACTTATTTTTCATATTTCTGCTCTGAAAATGTGGGTACTCATATGAACCGCCTCATCAAAAATAGATTGTGGGTACTCATAAGAGCCGCCTCGATGAGGCGGTTCTAATGTGTACCCGCACTCTATATTTTGAGCAGAAATAAGAAAAAAATATCACAAAATTTCAGCTTAAAATTTTCACCTTTAGAAGGTAAATTTTACAATACATTTGTACAGGCGTGATTTGGTGATGATTTGGCTGTATATGTGTCTGCTCGTCATCTTAACAAGCCCGTTTAATGAACACACCTCTAAACCCCACGTTTTTGTTGTGAGTACTGGGATTCACTGGGCTACACGTTAGTGTTCCAAGACAAAGGTTGTGGGTACTCTCGATAAACCCAACTTTTTTGTCGTGATTACTGGGATTTACTGGGCTTAACGTTAGTTTTGTAATACTGCTCCAAGAAATATGTTGTGGGTATTCTCGTTAGAGCCGCCTCAATGAGGCGGTTATAACGAGCACCCACAGCCTAATGTTTCGGTAGAAATCAGAAAAATATCACTTTATCATATGACGTCGCGTCTGAGAGAGTAATAACGTCATGTATTATTTTCGATAATCCACTAGTGGATTAAATATGCAAATTAGCTGGATACGTCCCGTAACGTTACATGTACGACGTCCTTAACGACGTCGCGTTTACTAACGGCGGAATGTTGACATTTTTGTAAACAATCGTGAATAAAATACGCTTTTAATGTCATATGATAAATAGAATCTTGCATTCGTGCTCATGTATTATTGAATTTATTAAACTCGTTGAGAAAAAGGGATAAAATGCTCGGCAAGCCTTGCATTTTATCCCTTTTCCTCAACTCGTTTAATAAATTCAATAATACATGAGCACTCATGTAAGATCCTCTATTTCATCAGAAAATGAACCATTTTGGAGATACGAGAAAATGCACTATTTGCATGGACATGTTGTAGCAATGTGTTCAAATTTACGGAAAAAGGCACAAAATGATGTATGAAGACGTGGAAAATGCGTAGACCAAACATAAACACCGACTGGTTCCGATATCAGAGATTGCGGCAGTGGCGGCAATCATGACCGAAAAAAAACTCGGTTGTACTAGGATAAGCTTTAAAGAACATAACAAGGATGTTAAGGGTGTAACATGGTAAAGACAATCCATGTCGAGGGTCACTGTATTGCATTACGAGGCTTGCCGAGTGCACCGAACCGTGTGATCCTGAGGGATTAGATTTTTGCCATCTTCCCCTCACAAAGATTCATTATCGTGCATACCTTTCATCTCTGGGTTTGATTGTTTTAATAAAATCGCTTAGATTGCTGATGTCCGTCATTCTGTGATGTTAAGTAGCGTCATGGCGTTTACAGTGACGCCAACCTCAGCGATGGTATACATGACGTCGTATATAACCAGTACAGTGAATCCCGATTTGTTTCCTACAATGAATAAGATAACTTGGGTAAGAGAAAAAATCTATTCTATGGTAAAGTAGAAGTAAAACAAAGATCAGGAATCGATACAATTAACTTACTCCACCCATCAAAGACACCAAAGGGAAAGAAACACAAACATGAAACGACCAGACCATAATGGAAACCTAAACAAAGGCTGGCCATAAGGACAGTCACTGTCCCACAAAATGGCCAAGTGGCCATCAAAAATAAAAAGGCACAAGTGATACACTTAGTGAGTAGTAACAAACAACAACATAAATAAACCGCCACAGAAGAACCGCCTTGGAACGGTCAGTGGAAAGAATTCCACTGGGGGGCTTAAATCGATTTTACATGGCCATAATCCTCGCCCTTACCTCTGTCGCGGTATACACTAATTTTGTTTAGTCCGCATGAAGGCTTCCTAACTCATCAGTGTAACATCTCCGAGAACATACAAATAAAAAAACTACAGAGATGAAACAAGGTTGAGGACTCGACGCCATACAACAACAGAATTGCTGGAGCAAAAGAAAACCAACAGTTAGACTCCGAGGGGCCCGACCAAAGACGGGGCATCAGACGCCAACCAACATAAAGAATACTAAAATAAAATAAAATTCCATTTATGTTTTACGCTGGAACCGTCATATAACCTTAAGCCCGACCCACCGGTGTGCAATCAAAGAGGGAAGCAAAGTTGCCAACCCTGATTGGGTAAACCACCATGCATGCAGTTTGTTTTATAATATTGATGTTGTACCCAATCTTTATATATCGACGAACGATTTTACGAAATTGGGTACTAAAGTCATTACAGGCATGTATGTTTCTAAATTTTTATACTAAGTTACCACAGAATTCGGGTTCCGATAGGCCTTGTAGCAGAAGTGTTTTAAGTCCAACATTGAATTTTGAAACCAAATCAGAATGACGTCTATAAAACTTAGAAAATGCTTTACGTAGTTAATGATACCGATACCACTGATTAAGAAATTTAGCGGTTAATAATTTATTACGAGTGTTGAAGTCGAATACATGACTAGACACGCTAGCGAATCGAATTAACTGCGAAATATAAACCCCGTACGATGTCGCACAAGGAACATCACCGTCCAAAAAAGGAAAATTTACAAGCTCGAAATCAAAAGCATCACGTTTATCATAAATTTTGCAAGAAACAAATCCATCTACAATAGATAAATGTAAATCCAAAAGGGGGCCTCGGTATCAGAGGAATTTGCCTTGTTGGACTGAAGTATTAGGGGATAAATCTGACTGATCAAACCATCAAAGTAAGTATTGTCAATATTTAATAAATCATCAAAATATCTAGAAGTAGAACTAAAAGCTTCAATAATTTCAGATTGGTTATCAATGGAAAGCGACAACATGAAGTCTCTTTCATAACAATACAAGAACAGATCCGCCACAAGAGGTGCGCAATTCGTACCCATCGGAACACCAACAATTCGTCTAACTTCGTACCGAATCTAATAGAAATATTGTCAAGTAGAAAGGTGAGGGCATCACACACTTTCTAACATGACCAACGTGTATAATTCTTATGCTCTTTAGAAGTGATAATGCATTTCTGACATTACATGCAAGATAGAGAGAATCTCCTCTGTGAAAAGTCCATTCAATTAAATCATTAAGCTTTTCTTTCATAAGATTATGAGGAAGTGTAGTGTAAAGAGTGGGAAAATCGTAAGTAGACAGACTTGAAGCACGAAAACGGCTGGATTTCAATTTATTTACAACCTCATTCGATTTTTTTTTATAGACCAAAACAGATTTCTACCTGATCTTTCAAAGACACAATATTTAATCACATGCGTTTTAATAGCAGTAAGACAGGAAGTTAATAATTTAGAAAGTTCAGTGGTAGTGCAGGAGCTAGAATTTGCAGTAAACCGTGCTTTGTAAGGTCTTTTATGAAGTTTTGGTAACCAGTATAGCGTAGGAAGCTTGTCTTGGCCTTTTGTAACACACACAGCAAACTTTGTGGCAGAATGACAAATATGTTCATCTACTATAGCTCTCTCTTCAGCTAAAGGCTGAAGTTCATAGGCCTTAGTACCACCAAGCTCCAGCTTAAGCGTGTTAACATAGTGGAGCCGTCACACAACGACGACGTTGTTAGCGGCCTTGTCTGCAGGGGGCGAAAACAAACTTCTTATGAAATTCTTGAATACCTAGTTTAAGATGACGTAAAGACGTCTTAGGCTTAAGAGGTAATAAGTTAGTATTTTGAGAATAGATTCAATAGTTTTAAAATGCTAAGTTTCCAGTCCTTAAGGGCTTTATGCTCAACATACTCTCGCTTACACCATCGATTACCGAATTCGTTCAAGGCAGCAGCGCTTTCATCTATACATTTACTGAAATCAATTTTAGAAGGAATCCGATATTTCGGTCCGTTAGAAATTATATTCGTTATCCTAGAATCAGGAATAATTTTCAAATTGCGAGAAATTACATGACCAGCAGCAGGATAGCAATACACTGAGTTTTTACAATCACATGAATCAGGAGTATTTGTATCAATATTAAGATCTGAAACAAGTTATTGAAATTAAAAATGATAGATCTTACAGGTCTGTTATATTTATAGCAAATTATAGGTGTTTCAGTATTTTGAAAATAAGCAGGAATAGAAGAAAGCACCGAGCTCTCACGAAAAATACTGGGCAAATCTATAAAATCCATACCCTTATTAATAAAGGATATTTTGAAGAAATGGCGTTTATGATTAATTTCAGAATCAATGTAAGGACGGAGAGCATGCTGAGTATAGCCTCTGGTTAAGAGAGCCGCATCATATAACTGATTAGAACTATCGTAGAATTTATTCGCCTCGGTGTCCAGAAGACGTAAAACAGAAACGGGTAATGAACTTAGAAATGAAAGCATAGAGTGGCGTCCATGATTTAATAATATGATTGACAGTCACTTCAGTCTTGTATTGTTTCGTTTAAAAGTACGTAATTTACGTTTATAGTTACCATTTTCCTGGTGCCGTGAGATCTAGTTCTGCGTTTTCGACATTCCAGGAGCGAGAAAATATCAAAGTCCGGCATTCTGGAAATATTACCCTCATAATAAATGTTGTCATTAAATCCCAGTGGAAAAGGTGTATGTAAAGATTTAATCCATTTCAGTTTAGCCTCATGTCTTTTGATAATTCTCCCTATCGTCTGTGCTAGAATATTAGGATCTAACATAGGTGTGACTGGTGGACAGAAAAAACCCTTCCCCTGGCTCTAGGTCTGGTATCACTAGGCCTGGCGAGATTTTCGTTTCTGTCTACCCCTCACAACTATTTATTTATACATTATTTTGAGAAGGTGACACATAGAGAATACCAGGTTCGTGTCTTTTGATATCAAGTTTATCAGGCAAGGCTTCGAGAACGCTTGTAGAATCGCGAGGCTTGCCTATTCAGTGTGGTTGTGTAAGCTGGCTGGTTCAGTATGACCTAAATATTGTCGACCTAAAGTCCGAAAAAAATAAATATAAACAAAACTGAGTTCCGTCTCTCTAACAAACACAAGCACGCAAGAACATACAGCCGCACACATACTCGCAAGCAATCATAGCCCATGCACGCACACAAGTTCTTCACGAATAAGTCAATGTACATGTTAAACTACATCCTAGTTAACCGCACCGAAGACAGGAATCTGGAGTTTAAGGGGAATCGAAACACCTTCATGGGCGGCCAAACCTGCAAAAGTATTTTCGTCTCCCATGCCAATAGGGGTCAACTCTTAAAGTTTGTTTGTTTGATTTGAGGTTTAACGTCCCCGTCAACACTGTAAAGGTCATTTTGGAGACGTTGCTTCCAATTTTGTGGGACTTTTACCCGACATTGAGATGAAATGACATCTCAAGCCCTGTCGCCCAATGAAACCAATAGGGTTTGTTAGCATGGACGGTCCGCCTCGCACCGCAGTTCCTGGACAGGCTTGGATCCTCCAAGCGGTTTACCAGTACTAGTGTGCGGGCCGGATTCAGCTCTGCGTGGAAGCATCATGCAGCCCATATATTTCTTCAAGCCCCTATGGGCGGGGCCGCAACTCTTAAAGGTGCAAATTCTTTCCTTTAAGAGTAGACCCCTTTTTCAGTGGGACAGGGCTTATGGAAAAGCGAACAGGAAGTCCCGAAAGTTGTCTCCCTTTGTAACATGGCGGAAAAATCCGCCAGGTGTTCCCATTCCTCTTAAAAGGGTTTACACATTCATTTCTGCTCCTAACATAGGTTGTTGGTACTCGTTCGAACTGCTCCGTGTACACGTAGCGCCATAATCTATTTTTAATGCATAAATAAATGCATAAATAAATAAAAAATCTGTAAGAGGCTATTGACAAACGTTCGTCAATAGCGACTTCACGTAAAAATAGCTATTGATAAACGTTTATCAATAGCCATTTTAACGTATACTTGCTGTCAATAGCGTTTATGTTATGCTGCCTACGTCATGAAAAGGACAAAACGATATCTTAACATTACGATAACACACCCGTGCGATATAGTGCATATTTCTCATCTCCAAAATGGCTACTTTTCTGATGAAAATCCCTGATATTTTTCATATAAATACTGCAAACATAGGTCGTGGGTGCTCGTTAGAACCGCCTCATTGAGGCGGTTCTAACGAGTACCCACAACCTATGTCTTGGAGCAGAAATAAGGAAAATAATGGATACCCCCTTAAACCCCAGTTTTCTCTATATAAAGTGGGGTTTAGGGGGGTCTTCATTTCACGGACTTGTTCACGTGATGATATAGCCCCACGCGGTCACGTGACGACTTGCTGGCAAACAATCGAGATAGGCGTATTCTTTCATATCCAAATAATTTTCTGATGACAATTTGTGATGCAAGTCTTATTTATACGTAAAATATAGGTTGTAGGTGCTCGTTTGAACCACCTAATTGAGGCAAAACTAACGAGTACCCACATCATACTCTGAGTATGTCTTGAAGCAGAAATAAGAAAACAAGTAATAAATACCACTATAAAGAAGAAGTAAAACAAAGATCGGGAATCGATACAATTAACTTACTCCAGCCATCAAAGACACCAAAGGGAAAGAAACGCAAACATGAAGCGACCAGACCATAGTGAAAAACCTAAACAAAGGAAGGCCATAAGGACAGTTCCGCCTTGGAACGGTCAGTGGAAAGAATTCTACTGGGGGGGGGGGGGGGCTTAAATCGATTTTACATGACCATAATCCTCGCCCCTACCTCTGTCGCGGTATACACTAATTTTGTTTAGTCCGCATGAAGGTTTCCTAACTCATCAGTGTAACATCTCCGAGAACATAAAAATCAAAAACTACAGAGATGAAACAAGGTGGAGGACACGACAGCATACAACAACAGAATTGCTGGAGCAAAAGAAAACCAACAGTTAGACCCCGAGGGGCCCGACCGGTGACGGAGCATCAGGCGCCAACCAACTAAAAGAATACTAAAATAAAATAAAAGTCCATTTATGTTTTTACGCTGGAACCGTCATATAATCTTAAGCCCGACCCACCGGTGTGCAATCAAAGAGGGAAGCAAAGTTGCCAACCGTGATTGGGTTAACCACCATGCATGCAGTCTGTTTTATAACATTTATGTTGTACCCAATCTTTATATATCGACGAACGATTTTACGAAATTGGGTACTAAAGTCATTACAGGCATGTATTTTGCTAGATTTATATACTAAGTCACCATAGAATTCGGGTTCCGATAGGCCTTGTTGCTGAAGTGTTTTAAGTCCAACATTGAATTTTGAAACCAAATCAGAATGACGTCCATAAAACTTAGAAAAGGATTTACGTAGTTTATGATACCGATACCCCTGATTAAGAAGTTTAGCGGTTAATAATTTATTACGAGTGTTGAAGTAGGATACATGACTAGACACTCTAGCGAATCGAATTAACTGCGAAATATAAACCCCGTACGATGTCGCACGAGGAACATCACCGTCCAAAAAAGGCAAATTTACCATCTCGAAATCAAAATCATCACGTATATCATAAATTTTGCAAGAAACAAATCCATCTACAATAGATAAATGTAAATCCAAAAAGGGGGCCTCGGTATCAGAGGAATTTGCCTTGTTTAACTTAAGTTCTAGTGGATAAATCTGACTGATTAAACCATCAAAGTAAGTATTATCAATATTTAATAAATCATCTAAATATCTAGAAGTAGAACTGAAAGCATCAATAATTTCAGACTGGTTATCAATGGAAAGCGACAGCATGAAGTCTCTTTCATAACAATACAACAACAGATCAGCCACAAGAGGTGCGCAATTCGTACCCATCGGAATATCCACAATTTGTCTAAATAACTTAGAACGGAATCTAATATAAATATTGTCAAGTAGAAAGGTGAGGACATCACACACTTTCTGCATGGTTTTTCTCTATATGAAGTGTGGTTTACAAATGTGCTAATTTCGCGGACTCTGTAACGTAATGGATTTATTCATAAAATGTGACTGTTTATGGCTATAAAAATCAAAGGTTTTGGATATCTAGTCGCATTATTATTATTATTATTATTATTATTATTTGTTTTAAATAACCGCAATTTTTTTTTTTTGTTTAGTGTTTGGTTTTGCGGCCCTTTCAAGATTATCTCACTCATAAGCCCTGTCGCCCAGTGAAACAAATGGACGGACTCGCATCGCTTTGCTTGCCCTAGCTTAGATCCTCTAAGCTGTTTACCAGTACTCGTGTGCGGGTCAGTTACAGCTCTGCGTGGAAGCATTATGCAGCCCATATATTTCTTCAAGCCCCGATGGGCGGTGCGAATATGGATAGTGTTTCTCTTTTGTTTCGGTATTAAAAAGTTCTTGCTCGGCTTCCTATTGCGGGGCTTGAAGAAATAGGTCGGCTGCATGATGCTGCCAGGCAGAGCTTAAACCGACCGCTTAGGAGTATTGGTAAACCGCCTAAAGGATCCAAGCCTGCCCAGGCAAAGCGGTGCGAGTCGGGCCGCCCATTCATATAAACCCTATTGGTTTCATTGGGCGACAGGGAATTTTTTTTTTGTTTTGGTTTTACGGCCCTTTCAAGATTATTTCACTCATATCGAGCCGCTCGTTAATCAGAGGTGGGCGAAAACCGGAGTACCCGGAGAAAAACCACCTGACCTTCCGGTGCAGAACTGAAAAACCGCAAATCAAAAACAAAACAGTTTTGTTTAGAGGAAGTTACTGGTATTTTAACAATGAATACTATTCCCAGTTCCAGACAAATATGCATGAAATATTGAATCCTGTTTTCTGGGAAAAAAAGGAAGATGTTAAAATAAAATTTTGTACCCAGTATTAATTTTCAATCCAGGCTTGAATGTTTTTTTTTTTTTTTTTTTTTTTCAAAAACATTTACAGCGTGTTTTTCCAGCAGACCTGATGTTCAGATAAGACCGATACAGATAAAATTGCAAACAGTGAAGACGCTGATCAGACTGAGAAGAAGCACTGACTGCTCAGACTAGCAAGCCCCCAAAAAATTAGGATCATTTTGGTAGATGCGAAAAGAAAATTTAAATGTCCAAGCATAATTACCCATTTTGTACGGGCCCTCGTGGCCACTGAGTCTTAACCATTAGCCCTCTAACCGCTGTGGTATGAGACTTGCTCGGGGCATATGTGAGACGCCACGTTCTGCAATGGAAGGTCAGGTAAAATTCGGTCCCCTCTGATTCACGACATGCTGGAAATAAATGAAATAATCTTGGAAGGACCATGAAACAGGGGAAAAATAGAATAAAATAAAAAGTGCCCAAACCCTAAAAAGAAATTTTAACCTCTGAACATGGTTTCGCCTGTCGGATAATGCATTTTCACGCATTACGTACATATTTGTTTGTCCGGAAATCGATGACGTACTGCCATGCTGCAGGATGCTAAACATCACGCTAACAAGTCCGTGAAATGAAGACCCCCTTAAACCCCAATTTATATAGAGAAAACTGGGGTTTACGGGGGTAAACAATATTTTTCTTATTTCTGCTCCAAGATATAGGTTGTGGGTACTCGTTAGAACCGCCTCAATGAGGCGGTTCTAACGAGTACCAACAACCTATGTTTGCAGTATAAATAAGAAAAATATCACAGATTTTCGTCAGAAAAGTAGCCATTTTGGAGATATAAAAATTGCACAATATCGCACGGGTATGTTTTTGTAATGATAAAATAAAAAGTAACCGAAACCCTAAAACGAATTTTTAACCTCTGAACATGGTTTCGCCTGTCGGATAATGCATTTACACGAATTACGTACATATTTGTTTGTCCGGAAATCGATGACGTCACTGCCATGCTGCAGGATGCTAAAATTAGTGCTGTATATTGGATTTCGTATAAGCACTTATTAAGACATTAATACGATAATTTAGAACCATGGCTCGAGAAGCAGTGTACCGCCGCATCCAAGGCTAAATGGCATAGATATTATTGGTCCCATGTGCAACTATCGGATATCTATATCTGGTAGACAAGAAAAACATGATGCGGGTGACTAGTTAAATAGCTCTGCTTGCTGTTGTGATGACGTGAGTTCAATTCCCTCGATTGCAGGTTAAAGCGCCCAGCAAAGCTCGCGCATTAATGCAGTTACAATAGGAATATTTCAATATACTTGTATATGACTTAGGTGAAGTTGTGTCTCATTCTCAGTCGAAACTTCAGTTTAACCTCTGTTCAGATTTGTTTTTGTGGATGCACAATGACGGATTTTCAGATGACACGTGCGCCTTGCAAAGGTCATTACGAAAACACGCCTATACAAATACATAGTAAATTTTACCGCCGAAAAACCCCGCAAATTTTATGATAAAAAATGTGCTATTTTTTCTAATTTCTGCTCAAAATATAGGTAGTGGGTACTCGTTGGAACCGCCTCAAGAGGCGGTTCTAACGAGAATCCACTATCTATATTTCAGAGCAGAAATAAGAAAAAATGAGGTCTACCCCAGTAAACCCCAGTTTTACTGTATAAAAGTGGGGTTCAAGGGGATCAAAATTATACAGGCATGTTTTCGTGATTTTGCGTGTCTTGGTATCGGCTGTCAACATATACCAATATTTATGACACGGCTTACATTTTTAGCGAGCTATGTAATTAATTATTTAAAACTAATTATTTGAATCTGTTTGTGGACGCTTTTTGGTTTTGATTTTCAATTTATATCTAATTACCTACACGTATCAAAATGTTTAAATGCCCATGTATCACTGGAACAACACAGGAATGTGGTGCTATATGAATTTGTCATGAGTATACATCACGTGAACAAGTCCGTGAAATGAACACCCCTCTAAACCCAACTTTATATGGAGAAAGCTGGGGTTTAAGGGGGTATACATTTTTTTCTTATTTCTGCTCCAATACATAGGTTGTGGGTACTCGTTAGAACCGCCTCAACGAGGCGGTTCTAACGAGCACCCACAACCTATGTTTGCAGTATAAAAAAGAAAAATAGAACAGATTTTCTTCCGAAAGGTAGTCATTTTGGAGATGTGTAAAATGCACTATGTCGCACGGGTGTGTTATCGTAATGTAGACATAGGCATTCAGTTTGGCCAGATGAATAGCCCGGTCAACTGTATCCGAGACTGAGCCTCGATACCGAACAGCCCCGGGCATCCCGTTTTGTTGGAAACGACTAATTTAAACCCGAACCCATGTAAATGAAAGATTTTGTTTTGGCATACCACAACTTTTTCTTTTCGATATATTAGCTCATCTGAGCCGAGGGCTCACTGGTGAACTTATATTATGGTAAGGCTCCGTTGTCTGTTTTCTGTTGACTGTAGTCTGTGTTGGCTGTCATCATTTCTGCTAATAATTCATGATATTCAGTTCTTTTAATTTTTTAATTTTTCACCTGAATTCACTCCATAGTCAACCGCTTGTAATATTATGGGGGTAAAAAGGATTGGTCTCCTGTGGTCTTTCTGGCGTAGACGTGTACCGCTGTGACAATGAAATCATATTGTGCATAATTTATGATGTGACTAAGATATTTTTCCAACAAGTTTCAGTGTTATTGTAAATGTAACTGAACATGTGACAAACTCTAAACTAGAAATCAATCCAGAAGATAAAACATAATATCAAGAAAGCACGCCTTTATACTTATAACCCCCTTGATCCGCATTTTTATATAGTTTGTTTGTTTGTTTGCTTGGAGGTTTAACGTCCCCGTCAACACTGTAAAGGTCATTTTGGAGACATTGCTTCTAATTTTGTGGGGCTGTTACCCGACATTAAGATGACATGACACCTCAAGCCCTGCAGCCCAATGAAACCAATAGTGTTTATAAGCACGGACGTGAACCCCCTTGAACCCCACCTTTATACATGTATAGTAAAACTGGAGACTAAAGGGGTAAACCTCATTTTTCTTATTTCTGCTCTAAAATATAGATTGTGGGTATTCGTTAGAACCGCCTCATCGAGGCTGTTCTAACGAGTAATCACAATCTGTGAGTGTGAATTCGAGTTTAACGTCGCTTTCAACAATTTTTCAGTCATAACACGACGGTGTCTGGTTGCGACAGGGAGCTCAATGCTCACTTTTATAGTGCTGCCTCACTGAAGTATCATGTCCCAGACACATTACATGACACCACACCCAGTCACATTATCCTGACACTGGGTCGACCAGTCCTAGATCTACCCCGTAATTCTGAGTGCCAAGCGAGGAGCAGCTAGTACCATTTTTAACGACTTTGGTATGTCGCGGCCCGGGATCGAACCCGTGACCTCCCGTTCCCCGGAGCGGACACTCTACCAACTGAGCTATATTTACTTTACGAAAACACGTCTATATAATTTTGACCCCATTAAACCCCACTTTTATATAGTAAAATTGGGGTTTACAGGGGTAAAGCTTGTTTTTTCTTATTCCCGCTCTAAAATATTTTAGAGCAGAAATAAGAAAAATATCACAAGTTTTCATCTAAAAACCTTCGTTGTTTTCGGCAGTAAAGTTTGCAATGTATTTGCCTAAGCGTGTTTTCGTTATGCAGAGCAAAAATAAGAACATTAGAGCAGAAATAAGAAAATTAGAGCAGAAATAAGAAAATTTCTGCGCTAAAATATAAGTTGATAAGATATAAGTTTTGGGTACTAGTTAGAACCGCCTCTTCGAGCGGTTCTAACGAGTACCCACAATCTATATTTAGAGCAGAAATTAATATCACAATTTTTCATCGTAAAATTTTCGCTTTTTCGGCGGTTAAGTTTACAATGTATTTATATTGTCGTGTTTTCGTAATGTGGTAAATGAGCCGAGAAAACCTGACTTCTGAGTCTGTGACCAGGGCAAATGCAAACTGGCCAGCTCTCATCTACATGTACACAAACTAGTGAGAATATTGAACTTTAAGATTAAGAAAGTAAAGATATAGAGGATATTTGATTTTTTTTTTCAGTGTAAGATCGAGTTTTATTACATTTCTAAAAATGAATTTCCTATTTTTCTCGGTGAAAGAAATCCCGACAATCGTTCAACAGTGAATTATTTCTTGTCTTCGTTTCGAACGTTTTGACGTCAAAACTGATAGGCGACGTTGCTGACGTCGTTGGTAACAACAATAACAATAGTTGACGTTTGGCGGAACATCTGATAAAATCATAGAAAACAGACTTCAATTTCGCGTCCATTTGACGTTTTGAGGAGAGACCTGCAACTCGAAGATAACGTTTTATTTTCTTGAAAATACAGTTCTAATTTCATGACATTTATGCACCTGTATTTCAAGGACAGGATAGTTTTTGCATTGAAATGAAAACAAGATGGCGACGGATTTTCAAACTAAACCATGCCTCCTGAAATCCATACCCTGAATGGAACATTTTTGGTTGGAAATCAGAATGTTTGAATTTGAAATTTCAAAGGTAAAACAGGAATGCAAAATGTAATAAACAGTTTATTTTGTTGTTTTGATTGACATCAAACTCGTGTTCTAAGGCGTTCGTGTAAAAAAACTCGTTCGCTGTCGCTCACTCGTTTTTACTCAGAAGCCTAAGAACACTTGTGAATTGTTTCACCACCAAATAAACCCTATTTATTTCACCGAATGAACACCAAAATAACTATTTGTACGAGTGACGAAGCTAGGAGTGAAAATACTTCTTTTGGTGTTCATGAGTGAAATAAATATTGATATATCAATGAAAAAAGAAATCAAATTTTCTGTTTCTAATATGCATGCTTTAAACTTTAATTATTAAAGCAACTTTAAAGCGTCAGGCGTCACCACGGGGAACAAAGATGTTCGTCGATTTAGAGACGTTCAGCGTGTTAACTGGATATACTTTTGGGTATAAACTTTAAAGTTTGCACCAGCAAAACAGCTTGCAATGTTACTTTATCATATCGTTCACTTGAAATTTGTATTTGAATAATATCCGCAGTTAAATTTGCATTTGAATAATATCCGCAGTTGCTTAGTTCGCCTGGTGTCACGTGCAATATTTACGTTGCATTGGCACTAAAAGTGACGTCATCAACGTTCGAATGACTTAAAACAACGTGCGTGTCGTAATTTCTGTCAAACATTAGTTCACCGAAGAAACCCCTCTACATGACGCACTCGACGCCGTTGTTGACTTTGACGAAAGTCACGTGAGCTGAGTTCCGGCTTTTATTATTACTACACTAAAACCGTACTATAAAAACCACACCGTGTCGCCCTGGTAAAAAATCTCAGGACGGATCTCTGTTATCAAGTACAGAACTTATATGAACTACATGTAAAGCCAAACCTAACGAATAAATGTACATCGTGAAGAAAGATGTCGTTGAAAAATCTAGATAAATATCACGAAAACACGCCTATATAATTCTACCCCCTCCCCTATTGAACCCCACTTTTATATAGTAAAACTGGGCTTTACAGGGGTAAACCTTATTTTTGCTCTTTCTGCTATAAAATATAGATTTTGGGTATTCGTTAGAACCGCCTCGATGAGGCGGTTCTAACGTGTTTCTAAAAATCAATATTTTGAGAGATTTTAAAGAAAATTTAATATCACAATTTTTCGTACTAAAATTTTAGTTTTTTTTTTCGGCGCAAAATGTACAATGTTTTGTATAGGCGTGTTTTCGTAATTTGTAGATGTTGGTTGACCAAGAACAAGGACTGAGTGGATATCCACGCTTATTTTAATCGTTACTGACCGCACATGCTGGAAGATAAGTTTAGTTTGACGCTGCTAAACACGCCTATCAAAATATAATTATCGAAAATTTTATCACCCAAAACAGAAACTTTTCGGATAAACTTCTGTTATTTTTGTCATATTTCTACTTCAAAACAAAGATTGTCTGTTATTTTTGTCATATTTCTACTTCAAAACAAGGACTGTTGGTATTCGATAGAACCGCCGAGGTACCACAAACAATGTTGTTTGGTGGGAACTCGTTAGAATCGCCTCGGTGAGGTGGTTCTAACGAGGACCCACAATCTATGTTTTTGAGCAGAAATAAGGAAATAATGTGCAACCCTTTCCTTTAAACCCCAGTTTTACTCTATAAATGTGAAGTTAAACCTTATCTAGCTGTTCACGACAACCCCTATCTTTGGAAACAGTGTAGATCCAGATCAGATGGCTTCTGAAGAAGCCATCTGATCAGGATCTACACTGTTTGATGTTCAATTTATTAATTTGTAGGAATAAATTACACCAAGTAATCTGATTGGTTCAAAGTCAGAAATGGGTGTGGCTAATCTGAATATTCAGCAAGAGAAGGGTTAAAGGGGTCAAAACCATAAAGGCGTATTCTAATGCGTAATAGCTGAAACTCTGGAAAAAGGTCCTTTTGTTTACTATGAAAGCGCGTATGCCGCTTGGTAATAAGCCTAGATTCACAACTACACGTTTATGATCATATTTGAGCCAGCGCATGGCAAATTTTACAAGAAGTCTTGAACGACCAGCGAAGACTCGGACCATCATGCGCATTCGCGCAGTCTGATCAGAGTCTTCGCTGAACACATGCACCTACTATAGGCTAATAGCTATGCAAAGAGAAATAAGCATAAGGTCTTGTTAAAGTGTATGGATGTGCATGTTGATTTGAGTCTGTGCTGGTCACATAGGTCTTATTGCAGGTTTTGTTATTGGCCGGCTCATTTGCGATCAGAAAAAGCTCTCTTGGGGTTGCGCATGTGCGCAATTGCTGGTCGCATATTCGATAAATACCTTAATCCTACGAGCTGCCCATAATATGCTTATTAATAATTGAAAATCGAATGTCGTGAGGCACGACGATAGATACGGTATCAAAGCATGCTTTGAAATGTGTGTCCATGTGATATTTTATACACCGCTGTTTAATTCGTCATGTTATAAAATGTGTGTTCTTCTATTACACTTAATGATGTACTTGGGATGTTCTCTTATTACTTTAGAAGATGACCAAATCTCTTTCAATAGTCATCATTATGCCAAGAAAGTTCAGTGGGGTCACAGAATAGAAAACGAACAGGCGTTACGCTCATATGGCAAAAGCCTGAAGAAGTGCGTACGGGAATGTAAACTAAGAACCGGGTGTAGCTCTGTCAACTATAAAGTTCGGTGGAACATATGTGAACTGAATGATAACAGTGTTTCTTTAGAAACGGATGTGTCTCCAGGTGTTGTTTCTTCGAAGCGGGATGATTGGATAGAGGTATACTTTGTCACCAAGTCAACACGTCTATGAAATTGGCAACATTGTAAACACAACATTTTTCAGAGAAAAATGGGGTTTTGTTCAGCTAATCATTATTTTCGTTTTCTGCTATAAAACATTGGCTATGATTGCTCCATAACGATAACACACATGTGTGCATATCCTTTCCCACTTCCAAATTGGTTACTTTTCTAATGAACATTCGTGATAATTTTCTTATTAATGCTTCAAACATAGGTTGTTGGTGTTCGGTTGAACCGTCTCATGTTTTAGAGGAAAAATAAGAAAAAACCAATGTATACCCCTGTAACCCCCAGTTTTCCCTATTTAACGTGGGCTTTACAGGGGTTTTCTACCAGGTTAACAAGTTCGTGAAATGAAGACCTCCTAAACCCACTTTATATAGATAAAGTGGGTTTATGGGTGGGGGTCATTATTTTACTTATTTTTAATCAAAACATGGATTGTGCGTACTCACCAGAACTGCCTTATTATGATGGTTCTAACGAGCAGTTTCAATCTATATCTTAACTACAAATACGAAAAATATCAAAATTTTTCATCTAAAAAGTCATCACGCAAACGCCTGTACTTGAACCCCACTTTCATAAAAAAACATGGGATTAACAGGGGCATACATTATTTTTTCTTTTTTTTATGCTCAAAAACATAGATTACGGCACCTCGTTCGGACCGCCTCGATGAGGCGGATCTAATCTGTACCTGCAATCTACATTTTGAGCAAAATTAAAATATCACCCATTTTCGTCTTAGAAGTTCCGTTTTTCACGGCGGTAAGATTTACAATGTATTTGTATAGTGGCTAGTTCTAGCGATTCGAAAGTCACCATTTTAGTGCACGGGTGGGTTATCGTAATGCATAACACAGTTGTTAGAAGAAACTGTAACTAAGCGATGAATTAAATCAACCGCAAATTCAGTTTCAATCATCACGAAAACGCGCCTGTATAGTTTGACCCCATTGAACCCCACTTTTATATAGTAAAACTGGGGTTTCCGTGGGTATACCTTGTTTTTCTTATTTCTGCTCTGAAACATAGATTGTGGGTACTCGTTAGAACCGCCTCGATGAGGCGGTTCTAACGAGTGCCCACAATCAATATTTTGAGCAGAAATAAGAAAAATATCACAATTTTTCATCATATTTTTTTTTTTATTTTCGGCGATAAAGGTGGCAATGTATTTGTATAGGCGTGTTTGCGTAATGTAGGCCTAAAAATAAATCTAGCTGTGTTTCCGCTTACCAGACCAACCCTGATTTTTTTTTTGTTGCCGACCCTGCATTTTTTATTGCCATCCAGAAATAAATAACCTGCCTACATTAGTATTTTCTACCACTTTTGATGAACATTCATAAAACTGCCAAAACTAACAAAATTAATAATTGAGACCATGTTCTTTTGCTTTCTTGATGCTTTTAACCTCCTCATAGGAATGTTTTACAGTGATATAGTTAGAAGTAAGCCGTTTAACTTTTTTATGCACTTTTTCATAAAAAAGTAACAAAAGATAAAACGTGTTAGCGACCTACCGACTCATAACCTTTGTCGGCATGTTAGCGGCAACAGTAGTATAGGGGGTCACTATGGGTACCAGATAAAAATTTATGGGTACCAGATTAATTATAGGTACTAGTTTTTGACCAGTAGTTTGGTACCTATAAATTCTGGGCCTAGTACCTATAATTAATCTGGTACCCATAAATTTTTATCTGGTACCCATAGTGACCCCGCTTGATGTAAGCTTGACTAGGCTAGGTGCTGTATCGTGTGTTATGTGGACTTTCGTGAAGGGTGCTATAAATTTTCAGTGACTGTTTACCTGGTACCCATAAATTGTGGGTACCTGAAATTTATGGGTACCTGAAATGTTTTTGTCAGGCCTAAGGTTGAAAATAACTTAGTGTTTTAGTGGTTTGATTTTGTCCCTATAAATCTTCAGTTTTTGAAATTTATAGGGACAAAAGCTTTTGACTATGCTTGAAAATAACTTAGTCTCTGCAGTTTGTACAAGAACCTGGTACCCATAAATTCTGGGTACCTGAAATTTATGGGTACCAGGTAGCTGAAAGTTCTGAGTGCCTATAAATTTTCAGTGACTGTTGGTACCCATAAAATCTGGGTACCTGAAATTTATGGGTACCAGGTACCTGAAAGTTCTGAGTACCCATAAATTTTCAGTGACTGTTGGTACCCATAAATTCTGGGTACCGGAAATTTATGGGAACCAGAACTTTTTCAATTTTGGCATGTTAAACGTTGACTTAGTCTTTTGTTGGAAATCTTTCAAGAGGTCCAGGGACACCACAAGATGACATTATGTTGGCCTTGTGTCTCAAGACTTCATAGTGTCATGCTTATATATTGAGGCTATCTAGTAGCAAGTTTCCATGAGAAATAAAAATCTTGTATCTCAAGACTTTATATTTCGTTATCGGTAGAAACTTGACTGTCAAGCGTCAAGTGTTTTGGCAAATATATTGAGGCTTGATAGTAGCAAACTTCTGGATATAGATCTTGTATCTCAAGATCTATTTTGTTTCATTAGTTTGACTATGAAGCGTCAGTGGATGTTAATTCTAGCCATCTCAAGTTTAGATACTACTACCTCTTCGAAATGAAGAGGGGGTGAAAAGACAAGAAAGATTGGTGAACAGTTTTAATTTTATTTGTCCCGCTAACTAACTTGATTACGATGAACAGAGGATTAGGACCGTCCCTCTGTCCTCGTTTACAATTTGAAACCTTAACGTTGTTGTGAAATTGGTTTTAATAATGTATTTTGATTTGTCTGTGGCACAGTCTCTTCTTCCTCGTCATAGGTAAGTGAATCATATTCATCCAGTGTCTTCTCAAAGAGGAATCTGCGTTTCTTGATGGCACAGTCCATGGATTCGTCTGCATCGTAATCTTTCTCGTCCCTCAGTCGTTTTGCTGTGCTTACGATTTTCTTATGCACTGGATCTTTCTTCAGTGCTTCTGAATATCCAACCAATGTTCTGTAGAAGTTTACAAGCCCCTGTGTATATCTTGGTTTGAGTTCCTCATATGCCAAATTTTCAGCAGCTTCTGTGTCGATATCAGTATGTTCTGCCAAAGCTTCTTCCACGGTCTCATTGAATGTATCTTGTAAGGTTTCCTGGGTTTTCATAACCATTCGATCCCACGGTCTGTACTTAGATTTTCTTTTTTTCTTTTTGGGTATCTCAACTTCGTCATCACTATCATCTTCTTCGGTGTATTCTTCAGAATCATTGGTATAGTCATATTTTCCAAATATATCTTCTCCTTTTCCCAAATAATAGCGTGGGCTTGAAGACGCTACACTTTCTTCGTCCTCTGACATATTTGTATTATCCTCTTTACAAACACCACTGGATCTATGTCTTCTCAAACTGTCAGATCTTGCAAACTCTCGAAAACACTTATGGCACTGATATCTCCCCATGGATGTCAAATAATGAACTGATTTTTATTCAGTCTTGTCATTCCGTTTATACTCTTCCACAAAACTTTCTAACTTTCTGCACAATTTTCTGCAACTGTCTGTGACTGTTTGTCTTCACTTCTTCTTTTACGCTTGATATTCTTTAGTGGTAAAGACGTAGGTCTCCTGGGAGTATCAGGACATTGTTGTTTCATTTTTCTTCCTGGTTCAGCCAGATGACGTCTTTTCGGATGTCTAGTTTTCGCAAGCTGTTGAATTTCTGCGTTACATATTTTGCAGAATCTGGAGGGTCGTCCTTCCCTGAGCTTATTGCTCAGAACTGTGTTCAGTCTTTTCATCAAGTACCGCATCTGTCCATAACTTGTTTCGTATTTACTAGGGTTTTGTGTCACTGGTAACTTTCTGCATTTGACCATCTTTTTGCAGGATGTTTTTGTCTGTTTCTTTGAACTAACCATCTTATTTCCTTTCAGGAGTCTGATAAACTGACAAAGTTAGTATTAATGCAGAGTATTTATATCATGTTGAAAACACTGTTTGTGTCTAAAGTGTAATTTAACCAAAGATTTTCCAGTCATAAAAGGTACACTTTTACCAGTGGCTGTTTTTATGCTGATATGAACTTGGTCAATGAAAGATTTGGCTACTGGCACATAGTGCAAATTTTTTAGTTCTGTATGAAAATAAGTAGAATACTTGGTATGGTTTAATGGAACAAGTCTCAAAATCGGTGCCTTCACGTCACCAACATTTGTAAAATCTGCAATGTCTGAATATATGAAAAACGTATCATGTGGAGCATTCAGGTCTGCATTAAAAATAAATGAATCTTTTTCATTCCCAATAGGTTTTCCGAATAGAGAAGGATTGAGCCCCAATAACTTTCCAAACTCTTTGGAAAATTGTAACCTAGTTTGTCTTTCATCTTGACAAATTATTTTCATGCGTTTAGAATTTTCATCAAACACAACTCCAATGCCAACATTTACATGTTCTAATAATCCGTTCTTAAACGCATTGATAGAAGATTGCATTTCTTGTGCCAAATGACTGGGAGAAACATAATTGCCAGGTGGGATGATCAGTTTAAATTTGTCACATGCATTAGTATTTCTACACATTTCAGTGACATTTTCGAAACCGTGTCTTCTTATATAGCTTGGATCAAGAAAAACCAAATAGAAAAAGTTATTTTCTTCACTGATGTTCAACACTTGTGCTGAAGTCATAATTTCTACTAATGCAACTTCCCAGTTTTCTTCATTGATATTAATGGGATGATCTAGTCTCACCGTAAAACTGTTTTGTTTGTTTGTTGGAAAAATGTCCAAGGAACTGTCACTTAGCAGTGTAAGGTAGAAGTCGTTCATTATTCAGGTGTGGCGTCTGATCAGGGCCCACAATGTTGAACAATGTCCCGCTGAATATTTATATACTTTCTTTTCTACAGAATGACAATGTTTCAGTTGTGCATTTCAGTCATTTCTTAAGCAACACAACTTTAAAGTTACAATTATTATTCAATATCGTTATAAAAAAAGTTAGTTTTCTTTTTTCTTACTATTTATAATTATCGGAAAACCAATCTTTTTTCCGGGAATTGGCTACTTTCAAATTCAATGGACAAAAATCGCTATTGATCGATTTTCGGAAAATCCAATGACCTGACATTTAACGGGAATGCGGTACCTTCGATATATATTCTTAGTTTGTTAGTTATGGCGATACTAATAAGAAAATGATAAAGTAAATAACCAAAGTTATATCTAGAGCTCCCTTAAGAACATGATTTAGCATTTAAAACGCCTTTATAAATATCCACTCTGAGTATTTTGTCTTATTGGTTTTTTCCCTATAGGAATTCTCAAAATAGTAACGGATAAAAAATGATAAAAATCATTATCATTTTGCTATTTGTAGCTCAAATGGGATCAAATATTTTTTTTCGAAATAAATATAATACAAGCTTATAAATTTATACATCACTCATAGAACATAGTCTTTCTTTTCTTAAATTTAAAACAAAGATTTTCATTTGGACATTCAACAAAACCATTTTCATTGAAAATTGGTTTGGGGTAGACTATATATACAAAGTGATTTCTTGTTACAAACAGGCTAGTGCTCTAGCTTACTGGTGCATGGTTTGTGATTATTGCATTGCGTGTTTTTCCGGCTTGGTCCAAAGATGCGAGATTATCGAATATATGCTTAAACAGAGTAGAAGGTAGCTACGCTCAGGCTACTTTAAGGGGATCCACGGACATTGGAAAGCCTCCGCTCTGGGAATTACGCTGGTCCATAGAGACATTCAGGTGGTTCTAAAGTGTATTCGAGATAATCTCAAATCGCCAGGAGTCCCAAGTTGCAGGGCAACCCATTAATGCAATTCACAAGCACACTAGGGAGGTTGTTTGCCATCAGAGGTGGCATCTTATTCTCTTGTTCTTTTTTTTCATAAACAGCTTGGTCCTACCAAAGTTATCTTAAGTTATATACCTGCCACCGGTCAGGTAATAAGAGTCAAATTGTTCAATGTGTAGATGTGGACGTGTGGAATCTCCTTATTGTGGATCCACATCCTCCACATCACATCCACATTGGGCATTTTAAGCTGAGTCTTAGCAGCCAGAAAGGCCTGGTTGCAATATTGCCGAATGTGTAGATGTGGACATGTGGAATCTCCACATTGTGGATCCACATTATCCACAATACATCCACATTTGCTCCACATTACCTCCACAATTTCAATGTGGAGATGTGGAGGTTCCACAATTTCAATGTGGAGGTTCCACAATTTCAATGTGGAGGTTCCACAATTTCAATGTGGAGGTTACACAATTTCAATGTGTAGATGTGGACGTGTGGAATCTCCTTATTGTGGATCCACATCCTCCCCATCACATCCACATTGGGCATTTTAAGCTGAGTCTTAGAAGCCAGAAAGGCCTGGTTGCAATATTGCCGAATGTGTAGATGTGGACATGTGGAATCTCCAGATTGTGGATCCACATTCTCCACATTACATCCACATTTGCTCCACATTACCTCCACAATTTCAATGTGGAGATGTGGAGGTTACACAATTTCAATGTGTAGATGTGGACGTGTGGAATCTCCACTTTGTGGATCCACATTCTCCACATCACATCCACATTGAGCATTTTAAGCTGAGTCTTAGAAGCCAGAAAGGCCTGGTTGCAAAATTGCCGAATGTGTAGATGTGGACATGTGGAATCTCCACATTGTGGATCCACATTCTCTACATTACATCCACATTTGCTCCACATTGCCTCCACAATTTCAATGTGGAGATGTGGAGGTTCCACAATTTCAATGTGGAGGTTCCACAATTTCTATGTGGAGATGTGGATGTTCAACAATTTCAATGTGGAGATGTGGAGATTATACATTTTCGGTGTGGAGATGTGGCAATGAAGAGACCATTATATATTACATACTAAATATATCTAGGCACTTTAGCTCAGTTGGTAGAGCACCTGTCTGATAAGCAGGTGGTCATAGGTTCGAGCCCTATTCGTGCCAAAACATTTTTTTCAATTTCAAGTTATTTCCAAAAGACCAACATAATGTCATCTTGTGGTATCCCTGGACATCTTGAAAGTTTATCACAAAAAACTAAGTCATTTTCAAGCTTGGTCCCTATAATTTCATCAAACATCAAATTTATAGGGACCAAGTCATTTTAGGCTTGGTCCCTATAAATTTCAAAAACTGAAGATTTATAGGGACAAAATCAAACTACAAAAACACTAAGTTATTTTCAAGCTTTGGCCTGACAAAAACATTTCAGGTGCCTAGTACCCATAAATTTCAGGTACCCACAATTTATGGGTACCAGGTAAACAGTCACTGAAAATTTATAGCACCCTTCACGAAAGTTCACATAACACACGATACAGCACCTAGCCTAGTCAAGCTTACATCAAGCGGGGTCACTATGGGTACCAGATTATAGGTACCAACAAAATTATAGGTACTAGTACCTATAATCTGGTACCTATAATCTGGTACCCATAGTGACCCCCTATACTACTGGCAACACAGCTATATTTTTAAGGCCTTAATTGTATGTATTCCTCACGAAAACACACCCAAATAATTTTGTTATATATAATATGTTATATAAAAGAATATGTTTTCATAGTAAAACTGAGGTTTACAAGGGTAAACTTTATTTTTCTTATTTCTGCTCTAAAATATAGATTGTGGGCACTCGTTAGAACCGCCTCGATGAGGTGGTTCTAACGAGTACCCACAATCTATATTTATCGAAGCGGTTCTAACGAGTACGCACAATCTATATTTTTAGCAGAAATAAGATAAGGAAGTGGCTATTGACAGCCGGCTGTCGATAGCTAATTCGCTACAGCCGGCTGTCAATAGCAAATTCGCTATTGACTGCCAGCTAAGATATTGAAAGTATATATTTAACTGAATACATGTAATTGAAAACATTCTGCAAGTTATAAATTGATATAAATCAGCTAAAATACGATAACATAAATGACGTATTAAATTATCAGTTATGTATGGTATTATTTGGCTTTTAAAACAGGTTTTTAGCAGAATAGCCATATCCCATAAAATGTTAATCAATAGTTACTTGCTAAAATAAATATTAAATGGAATGAAATTATAACTAATTTTAGTTTTTGTTTATAAATGAATAAAAATAAATAAATAAGTAAATAAATAATACATGTAATTAATTTCTTCTGAAAAATGTAAAGTTCAGCCATGGTCTAACAAGGGATGATTATTATCAAAGATAAAAGACCTAAATTTTGTACTTCTCTTAGAGCCTAAAAAATAAAAAGAATCAATTAAATAAATAAAACTATATAAATAAATATATAAATAAATTAATACTTCCTTCTAAAGAATATAAGGTATAATCATGTCTATTAGTGGATAATCATAAAATAAATAAAGGCCCATAAATAAAATGCATTTGATGTAATTATGGTGTCTCAAGAATTTAACCCCCTTTGGTGGGACATATATATGCTGAGGCCACAGCCCACCCCTTCACTTCTTAAAAGGCCATATATCTTAGACACCATTGAGATCCCCACCCCATAATCATATATATTCCTGTTCCTATCATTAGTCATATTCAGTCACACCAACTTGGTGGTCTACATGAGCCATTGCTCTCCACTCCATAAAAGGGCCTCATATCTCAGAAACCATTCAGATCCCAACCCCTGAACAATATAAAATCTTGGTTCTAATGATAAGACTCATTCAGTGACAACAATTTTGGGCTTCCCTGGGGTCCGTCAGTGCCAGGCCCTCCACGGATTAAAGAGCCTTGTATCTGAGGGGCTGTACAGATATGTTCCACATATATTCTTGTTGCTTATGATAAGACGCATTCAGTGATACCAACCAGGGTTCTGTCGGTCCATGCCCACCCCCTCCAGTTCATAAAAGGTCATATTAGAAACAGAGTCCACATGGGTGCTCATTTGGGTATGAGGTTTTTTTTTATTCTAGTTCTACGGCCATTTCAAGAGTATTTCTCTCATATCGAGCCGATCGTTAATCAGAGATGGGTGAAAACTGAAGTACCCGAAGAAAAACCACCTGACCATCCGTTGCAGAACTTGGCGTCTCACATATGACCGAAGGTTTGTTTGGGAGACTTAATAATCGATAAATTAAAATCATATCATGTTAGAATACATGACTGGCAATGGTGAGCATAGTGGCCCATGGGCCTCTTGGTGTACAACCTACATCAAACAAAACATATCTGAACTCCTATAATTGAAAATGGACCACTCTTAACTTAGAAGGTTGAAGATTCCATTGTCATATATGGGTTAATGCAAACTTAAATTACTCCTGATTCACAAAGTCAGGTCCAGCTGCATAGGGGATATGAATTATGTTATACTCACTCAACAATTTTACAAACAAGAGGCCCATGGGCCACCAGAGATCACGTGGTTTATACCGCATACAGGCATGAGTGCCCATCTTGGTCATATGACAACAACAGGCCACCATGCAATCAGTAAAATCCACTGGCTTGCCTTTTTTCCATACAAATGTCTAAGTGACCAAATTTGACCTTGACATAAAACAGGCATTACCCAGTTTCCACTTTAGTCTAAAGTTAATTAAAATATACATTCTGACAACGTTTCATGAAGATTCAATCTAAACTGTGCCCTCTACAGTGTACAAAGGTGTTTCTAAGATTTGACCTAGTAACCTTGTTTTTGACCCAATATGACCCAGTTTCCACTTTAGTCTAAAGTTCATTAAGATATACATTCTGACAAAGTTTCATGAAGATTGGATCTAAAATGTGTCTTCTGGAGCGTACACAACCTTTTCTTTAGATTTGACATAGTGACCTAGTTTTTGACCCAACATGACCCAGTTTCCACTTAAGTCTAAAGTTCATAAAGATAATTATCCTGAAAAAGTTTCATGAAAATTGGATCAGAAAGGTGCTCTCTAGAGTATACACAAGATGTTTCTAAGATTTGACCTAGTGAACTAGTTTTTGACCCAACATGACCCAGTTTCCATTTTAGTGTAAAGTTCATTAAGATATACATTCTGACATAGTTTCATGAAGATTGGAGCAAAAAGTGCCATTGAGAGTGTACACAAGGTTTTTCTAAGATATGACATAGTGACCTAGTTTTTGACCAAACATGACCCACTTTCCATTTTAGTCTACAGTTCATAAAGATATACATTCTGACATAGTTTCATGAAGATTGGAGCAAAAAAGTGCCCTGTTATAAGATTTGCACTAGTGACCTAGTTTTTCATCCAATATGACCCACTTTCCAATTAAGTCTTAAGTTTTTTAAGGTAAACATTCTGACAAAGTTTCATGAAGATTGGATCAAAAATGCGTCTTCTAGAGTGTACACAACGTTTTTTCTAAGATTTTAGCTAGTGACCGAGTTCTTGACCCAACATGACCCAGTTCCACGTTAGTCTAAAGTTCATAAAGATACACATTCTGACAAAGTTTTATGAACATTGAATCAAAACTGTGCCTTCTAGAGTGTACACAAGCTTTTTCTAAGATTTGCCCTAGTGACCTAGTTTTTGAGGCAACATGCCCACTTTCCACTTAAGTCTGGAGTTATTAAAGATAAACTTTCTGACAAAGTTTCATGAAGATAAGATAAAAAATGCGGCTTCCGAATATGAATATTTTCATTGCTCTTAAAGGAACTCATTTTTGATTTTTATTTGCCTTCACTGCAGCTGGTGTTGTGCCGTGTGGCGGCCGTAAAACGTCTCCCCGTACATCAACCATAGTGCAGTTTATATTTTACTTTTGGTCCTTTGAGATCAGCGTGAATATTCTGAGAAATAAATTATTAGTTTAGACTCAAATTCTAGACAGGTTTTTAATTATTTGGACCTCATTTTGATTTATATCAGTCTTTGAATCGACTGCCTATTCGAAATTCGCAAACTTGCAGTATGCTTCCTCTGGCTTTCGTTGCCGGATCATTACAGGGTCACTGATTAGGCTTTATTAGCCGAAACTACGTAGTATGACCCATCTTCTTTCTTATGAATATTTTCTTTGCTCTTAAAAGAACTCATTTTTTATTTTTATTTCCATAGTGTAAAGAAGGTTTTTCTAAGATTTGAATTAGTGACCTAGTTGTTGACCCAACATGACCCAGTTTCCACTTCGGTCTAAAGTTCAAAAAGATATGCATTCTGACAAAGTTTCATGAAAATAGGATCAAAAATGTGCATTCTAGAGTGTACACAAGGTTTTTCTAAGATTTGACCTAGTAACCTAGTTTTTGACCCAACATAACCGAGTTGCCATTATAGTCTAAAGTGCATATAGATAAACATTCTTGCAAAGTTTTATGAATATTGGATCAAAATGTGCCTTGTAGAGTGTACACAAGATTTTTCTAAGATTTGACCTAGTGACTTTGTTATTAACCCAACATGACCCAGTTTCCATTTCAGTTTAAAGTTCATAAAGATATCATTTATGACAAAGTGTCTTGAAGATCGGATTAAAAATGTGCCTTCTAGAGTGTACACAAGGTTTTTCTAAGATTTGACCTAGTGACCTGGCTTTTGACCCAACATGACCCAGTTTCCATTTCAGTCTAAAGTTCATAAAGATAAGCATTCTGACAAAGTTTCATGAAGATTGGATCAAAAAATGCACCTTCTAGAGTGTACACAAGATTTTTCTAAGATCTGACCTAGTGACCTAGTTTTTGATCCAATATGACCAAGTTTCTATTATAGTCTAAAGTTCGTAAAGATAAATATTCTGACAAAGTTTCATGAAGATTGGATCAAAAATGCTCCTTCTAGAGTGTACACGAGGTTTTTCTAAGATTTGACTTACTGACCTAGTTTTTGGCCCAACATGACTCAGTTTCAAACTAGGCCAATGTTTTGTAGAGGTAAATACACTGACAGAGTTTCATGAAGATCCAATCAGAAATGAATGAGTTATGCTGGTCACAAGCATTTTACCATAGTTAGCAATGGGAACCTATGGAGAACGATGTCATAAATCTAAAAGTGGTCATAACTACACCAAAAATGATCGAAATTTGCCTGTTTTCAAACCCGTCCCAGATTTTTGTAATCTCTACAATATATATCAGTTTCAAAAAGATCAGGCCAAAAATGGATGCGCTAGAGAGGGCACAAGCTTTTGGTAAATGGTTGCCATCAACCATATTTTGCAATGGATTCTCAAAAAAACGTACTATGTCATTGTTCCCCAATCCAGTGTACACCACATATGAAGTTTGATTGAAATCAGCCTGCAGGTTGCCGAGATATTGCAGTTTGAAAGTGTGAACGACGACGGATGCCTGCCATCCTATAAGCTCCCCAGGAGCCTTCGGCTCTGGTGAGCAAAAAAGTTTATAAAAATTTGTTTGACCTCACCACAAGGTCAAAGTCCAAGATTTTTAGAAATTTTAATGTTAATTTTTAAAGAGCCCATATTTTCCAAACCATACCGTGGATTTCTTTCATATTTGGCATGAAGAAACCAAATATGTATCAGGCAGTGATATCACTGACTATGTTCATTGCCTCAAAGTCAAAGACTTAGAAATTTTCAGTATTAAATATTTTACAAGCTATAAGATAGATTTGCTTCAAACTTTATATGATGATAGTTCCATTACCATGCCCATGACCTCAGTGTCAAGGTCACAGACTTATATGTAAAAATTTGATTGTAAACATTCTCATTCAAGCAATCATCTTTTCCAAACCAAATTTGGTATGCTGAGAGATGCAGGTCCGTAGTTATGCAGTGATACCCTTGCCTATGCGAGTGACACAGAGGTCAAGGTCACAGACTTTATGTTAATTTTATAGAGCTCCTATTTTTAAAACCATATAGTAGATTTGCTTCATATTTCTATGATGATAGATACAGATCCACAGTTTTATTCAGCAACAGCCCAGCCAATTCCCATGACCTCAAGGTCAAGGACTTAGAAATTAGGCAGATTATAAACATTTTTGAGAGCTCTTATTTTCCTTGGAACTTTTATTCGACACTGAGATTAAATGACATCTCAAGCCCAGTTTTATTGCATTTACTTCCATCGATCTCGACCCTGCCCATTAAGGCTTGGAGAAATTGATTAGGCTGCATGGTGCTTCTACACATGAGTACTGGTAAACAGCTTAGAAGGTCTCAGCCTACTAGACAAAGTAATGCAAGTCGGACCATCCGTTCATATGAACACTATTGGTTTCATTGGACAACGGTGCTTAAGATGCCATTTCATCTCAATGTCTGATAGATGTCCAAAGTAACCAAAGTAGTGTTGACTGGGATATTAAATCTCGACTCAAACAAATAAAATAATTTGTTGATACCCCACCCATGCCCATGACTTAAGAGCTCATATTTACCAAGCCATATGATCGATTTGATTTTGATTCAGTGTTATGACATGTACAGGTCCAAAAGTTTTCAGCATTACCCCAACCCATACCCATGACCTCAGGGTCAAGGTCATGGGTTTAAGAATTTGTTAATTTCCAAATGAAATGATGGACTTGGTTTGGTATGATGATAGATACAGGATTACAGATCCAAACTTTTTAAGCAATACCCATGCTCATTATCCTAAGGACTAAGGTCAAAGTCACAGATATTTTTAAGAGTCATGTGATGGATCTGGTTCATATTTGGTATAATGATAGACACAGGTACAAAATTGTTTAGCAATACTTATGCTCATGATCCTAAGGGCTAAGATTTTTTAACAGTCAAGTGATGGATCCGGTTCAAATTCGGAATGGTGATAGATACAGGTCCATGGTTTTATTCAGCAACACCAACCCCTTCTACCAATTACATATTCATGACCTCAAGGTCAAGGTCAAAGACAGAAATTTAAAGTATCAAAGAGCTCATACTTTCAAACCATAAATTTTGTATGATGATACATATTTGTTCAAAGGTTTTATTGGCAATAGCCCTACCCATATCTATGTGTATCCCGGCTGGAAAATTCTTCTTGTCCCCTTGCCATGACGAGTAAACATTTTGCATGACAAGTACAAATTTGGTCTAGTCCCAATGAAATTTACCAAAATCTACATTCTTTTGGTCATCCAGGACAAGTAAAATTTTGAAAAATTTCCAGCCCTGTGTATGACCTGAAGGACACTTTTCTAGGTGAACCACTGTATGCTCAGTATGCTGTCTGATGACAGCTCTGTTGCTGCAATGTGCTTTTGATCGGGGTGAGGAGGGTCCCTGGGCATCCGTGGAGAAATAGCTCGGGCTGCATAGTGTTTCTACACAGTACTGGAACCAGCTGAACATGAGAACTGGTAAAAGAAGTCTTAGCTGGCCTAGACAAAGTGGTGCTAATCAGACCATTCCGCATTTATAATTATAAACTCCAGCAGTTAAGGCACTGAGACGTCATTTCATCTTGCTGTTGGGTAACAGTCCCAAACATTTGAAACACCATTCCCAAAATGACCTAAATAGTGTTAAAGGTGATGTAAAGCCTCAACACAAACAAACAAAAACCCATGATCATTAGGACTTACAATACTTTATGTTTAACTTTTACATTCCAACCAAATTTTAACAACTTTTTCTGGACAAAGCCTCTGGGACTCCTGTTTACAAAATCCTAGCTATACGAGTAACCTTGCATGTATTTAATTTAACAGACAAATAGGACAGTATTTAGTGTTTTTATTCAGAAAGAAAATGTATCAGAGAAATAAAAACATGTACACGTAAATAATCACCTAATTTTTGGTGATGACTTTGTAAGAACAATTCACCACAGCATCTGACAACATTTCTGTTAATAAAACATCTTGAATAACTTGTTCATTAACATATATAAAGTAAACACATACAATATTGCAATATCAGTGTGGTAAATACTCAGTTTCATTGATCTAGTTTACCGGCTGTCAATAGCGAACTCGCTATCGACAGCCGGCCCGGCTGTCCGTAGCGAACTCGCTATACCGGCTGTCCGTAGCGAACTCGCTATCGACAGCCGGCTGTCAATAGCGATCGCCATCAGAAAAAATATCCTTATTTTTATCTAAACAAATCGATTTTTCGGAAGTAAAGTTTACAATGTGTTTGTACAGGCGTGTTTTCGTACTGTGACATGACTCACTAGTGATCAAGAATTCCCACATACAGGTATATGCCTAAGTGATCACGTAAACAAGTCTGTGTACTGAACACCCCTGAAAACCACACCCCATATAGCGAAAAGAAGGGTACATAGGAGTATACATTATTTTCATTGTATTTCCCTCAAAAGCATATAATATGAGAACTCGTTAGATCCGCCTCAATGACCCGGTTCTAACGAGCACACGCAATATACATATGCATTTGGAATAGAAATAAGAAACCTATCAAAATGTTTCATCTCAAAAATGCTGCCGTGTTCTCGTAATGTATTTTGTATGGATTTGCATTGCCCGATTATGTTAACACACGTTGCCATGATAGTGAATTCTTTTATACCCCCGAACCAGATATGCGATACTTGTTTTCTTCATATTGTCAACAGAGATTGTGGAGGCGTTCTATCTAGCGCATGTACCCTCAATCCATCCTGTTTACCCATGTTAACCCCATTGTTATATCAAGTGTTCATTACATGGGCTTTGGAAATGAAGGTGATATTTGTATGACCAGTCCGAGTAGTTTCTTTTTCTGACGATCCCAAAGGGGTAGTTCTTTCATGTTGCGCGTTGGTCAACACGTACGTCTATGTAGTGTACGTGCGTGTATACGCGCGTACGCGCGAGCGTGTCACAGTTTCAGATATTGTGCACGTCATTATTGAGTATCTATCAGGGTTAAAAAATAGAAGTGAAAGAATCGATACAATTATAACCCACAGCTCCCATCAGAGACACCAAAGGGAAAGAAACACAAACATTATAACGGAAAGCCAAAGGACAGTTACTTTGCCACAAAATGGCCAGTGGGCTATCCAAAGCGAGACACACACTCAAAGACAAATCATAACAAAAATCAACCGCGACAGAAGAACCGCATTGGAACGGGGGCTTAAATCGATTTTCGCCCTTAAAGTCCGTGAAATGGACTCCCCTCTAAACTCCAAATTATAAGGACAAAAATGGGGTATACAGTGGTCTAATTTCTACTCCAACGCCATCACGAAAACATGCCTGTATAATTTTGACCCCCTTGAGCCCCACTTTTATATAGTAAACTACAATCTATATTTTGATGAGGCGGTGCTAACGAGTACCCACAATCTATGTTTTGAGCAGAAATATGAAAATATCACAATTTTTCATCTAAAAAATTTCATCCTATGCATTACGAAACACACAGCAGCCACAACCTATATTTGAAGTATAAATAAGCAACATATCACATGTTTCACCAGAAAAGTAAGGATTTTAGAGATAATAAAGAATGCACTAAGTCACGCGGGTCTGGTTCAGCTTTCTAGTGGGGTTGGGGGGGGGGTGCAAAAGACATTCGTGTTGCGCCCAGCGAAGACTTGTTAGACGCGAGGACGTGCAGGTTGATCTGTGCCTTCGTTGGAAGCACCTCAATACGACTTCAACATGCCTGTACAAATACATTGCAAACTTTACCGCCGAATGAACTTAAATTTTAAGATGAAACATTCTGATATTTTTATTGTTTCTGCTCAAAAATAGATTGTGGGTACTCGTTAGAACCGCGTCATCGAGTACCCACAGTATATATTTTAGAGCAAAAATATGAAAATAAGGTTCACCCCTGTAAACCCCAGATTTACTATGTAAAAGTGTGGTTCAAGGGGGAAAAATTTTAGACATGTTTTGGTGATGGTACCCCAGTGTCTTCGTTGTGTAGTGTTAAGCTACATGCACTTGTCTAATAAACCAGGGGTTAGTGTTTCGATTACGGGCTTAGAACCGGGTTCTTGTCTCTGTATAACCTTTGTTGTCGTTGGGATGAAAAAAACCAAATACACACAATCATGTTTTTTTTATCTCATCTATACTGTAGTAAACATTCTATTTACATGAAATTGCCTTTGAAGGGGTCTTGGACTACCAAATTGTTGGATTTTTCTTTTTATTTTTTTTTTGTTTTTGTTTTACGGCTCTTTCAAGGTTTTTTCACTCATATCGAGCCGATCGTTAATTAGAGGTGGGCGAAAACCTGAGTACACGGAAAAAACCCACCTGACCTTCCGTTGTAGAACTTGGCGTCTCACATGTGACTCGAGCCAGGCTCGAACCAAAGCGGTGAGAGACCTTATGATTTAAGTGTCAATGATCTTATCCACTAGGCCACGGCGGCCCGTTCATATTGTAGGGGTGACTAGTTACCATAGACATAAAAGGATATCAGAAAAAAGTTTCAGGGGAAGCAACTCTTAAATCAGGAACAGGGTGATTACGATAACACTTCCGCGGCCCCCGCCCATCGGGGCTTAGATTATAAGAATCTTATATGGGTGTGAGGGGTGGGTTGAAAAATTCGTCCCGAGGGACACTGTCCGGCATCACGAGGCTTGCCGAGTGATGCCGGACAGTGATCCTGAGGGACGGATTTTTCTATCCACCCCTAACACCCATATTGGATTCTTTTTCTTGTATACCTTCCATTTCTATTGCGAATTTTTAATGCTGCTATCACTTCGGTTACCGACGTCCGCCATTTTGTGATGACACAACAGGAATGTTTAGTGACGTCACGCATGACGACGCCGCGCATGAGTTTGTACTCAACCAGTGCATTTATCAAACACCCGATTATATTCGATATGGGGTCGGAACACGAGGGTCAGAACATAAATTTCTATCCAAGGGTAAAATCACGGA
Source organism: Lucinisca nassula (assembly GCA_963580285.1). Lineage (NCBI taxonomy): Eukaryota > Metazoa > Mollusca > Bivalvia > Lucinida > Lucinidae > Lucinisca > Lucinisca nassula. The sequence goes on along the minus strand of OY757021.1, from coordinate 108,669,978 downwards.
TTTCCTTGTCTGGTGTGCAAGAAAAATAGATCAGGCTGCACGATGCTTCCACAAAGAGCTTAAATCGGCCGCAAATGAGAATTGGTGAACCTTTCAGAAGGTCTAAGCTTGCTCAGGCAATGTGGCCCCTGCATATAACCCCTACTGGTTTGTTTAGACGGTACATGTAAAACTTGAGATGTCATTCCATCTCAATGTCGGGTACAAGTGCCACAAACTCGCACGCGACGTATCCAAAACGACTTGTTGTTGTAGTGTTGACGGGTACATTACACTTCAATTCAATCAAAACGATAACACGCCCGTGTGAAATAGAACATTCTTTTTTGGGGAGGTGGAACACTTTCAGAATCAGAAACAGAATTGTTACTGGTGACACGTCAAATGACATTCATACACCAGGACCTGTGATGTGGAAGTTAGTCCCTCGCTCTAACCAAGGAGATAAATTTAGCTACACAATCATCAGCACTTTCAGCTGTCGAAATAATCGAATCGGGAAGGGCATTCCAATCTCTAATGGTTCAAGGGAATAACGACCCTTTATAAATGTCAGTTCTTGCAGTAAGGGCCTGAAACGCCAACGAATGGTGATTTCTACAGTGTCTAGCTGGGAGAACAAGGTCATCTGTTGAAATGCTGGCAGCACCCTTTAGACGTTTGAATAAAAGGATGAGCCTACTGTCTTTTCTCCTTTTCTTGAGAGACTCCCATTTTAATTTTCCAAGTATTCCAGTCATGCTCCCAGTTTCAAAGCAGCAATGCAGGGCAGACAACTCCTGTAAAAGTATTTTTGACTCCCATGTCAATAGGGGTCAACTCTTAAAGGAAAGAATTTGCTCCTTAGGAAAAAAGTGAACAGGAAATCCCGCAAGTTATCTCCCTTTGGAAAATGGCGGAAATGGTGTTCCCATTCCCTTTAAATACTTAAAACGATTATTTCTGACAAAAAATGGGAAATGATCCTTATTTATACGATAAACATATGAGGCATCATCCAATACTTTTAACTATTTGACGGTTCTATTGGACAGGTTTATATAGTACATTTCTATATGCATTTTTTACAATCGATCTTTGAACCTTGGTATATCAACGAAACAAAAAAACACACATACACAAAAACAGTGTTTTAAAGAACCTACGGAACCCAGGAAGGGACATTCAATTTTATTCTTAATATGTTGTGCAAACAAGATATTGAGTTGTGCGAACAAGTTATTATCTTATGTGCACAAGACGATATGTTATGCGCACAAAATATTATATTGGGCGGACAACATAATTAATCTTGTGTGGACAGCATATTATTATAGTGTGCGCACCAGATAATATCTTGTTCGCACAACTTAATATCTTGTACGCACAAAATATTATCTTGTTTGCACAACATATTATCTTGTTTGCACAGCATAGATCTTGGGTAGTTGTACGAAGAAGATATTGTCTTATGCGCACAAGATAATATTTTGTGCGCTCAAGATATTATATTGTCTGCACAAGATATTAAGTTGTGCGAGCAAGAAAATATCTTGTCTGCACAAGACATAGTTGTGCCAACAAGATAATATGTTGTGCGCACAAGATAATACATTGTGCGCACAATATATTACCTTGTCTTATCTTGTTCGCACAACTTAATATCATGTGCGCACAAGAAAATATGTTTTGCGAACAAAATATTATATTGTCTGCACAAGATAATATCGTATGCGCACAAGATAATGTGTTGTGCGAACAAGAAAAAATCTTGTCCGCACCAGACAGTATCTTGTGCGCATAACTTATACAAATAAATTCATGTGCCTTACCGGGTTCCTTAAGAACCAAGGGAAAATTCGATAATTTTGTCCAAGTTATACTTTTATGAATTAGAGATAAAAACCTGCTGCTCAGTTCATAACCAACAGCAGGATTTGCTGCCCAGGCGATGTACACAAACCGCTTTATAAAAGTCTAATTGATCATAATAAAAAAAAAAAATCACATGACCAACACATGACCGCCACAACAAGCCTCGCTTCTGATTCAGATTTCCTACCGGCGCTGAAACGTCAGACACCAGCGAAAAAGATACTTGGGGAGGCGGGTGGGTCGTTAGGTTTGAATCTCTCATTCATACAACTTCGTCCCCGCCCATCGAGGCTTGAAGAAATAAATTGGACTGCACGATGCTTCCACGCAGAGCTGAAACCGACCGCGCACATGAGTACTGGTACACTGCTTAGAGGCTAAAAATGGCGCGAGTTTTCATTTGACCAATACTGGCAGGTGTACATTACGTACACAACAGGTATTCAGGATGAAAGCCTACACACTAATCATGTAAGTACAGCAAGGGTCTTTAACTTGCACAGTGAATGATTCTCCATGCACATGGGGCCTCCAGTTAATGTCTTTATCCGAAGGACGGTGCACCTTTTGACATTCATCGCAGTAAATGATTTTGATTTTGAGATTGTTGGTTTTCCTTTCTTGGATGGTGATGTTCCTCGTGGTGCATCCTACGGCGTTTATGTTTCGCGATTGATTCGATTTGCCAGAGTGTCTGGTCGTGTGACTGGCTTTGACAGTCGTAATAAATTGTTGACTGCTAAACTTCTCTATCAGGGTTATCGGTATCATAAACTACGCAAAGCCTTTTCAAAATTTTATAGACGTCATTCCGATTTGATTTCAAAATGTAGTGTTGGATTTAAATCTCTTCTGCAACAAGGTTTATCGGAACCCGAACTTTATGGTGGCTTAGTATATAAGTTCAGGGAGGTATGTAATTGCAATGACTCATTACCCAATTTCGTAAAATTCTTTGGTTGGGCCCGTCGTGGTCTGGCTGTTGGTTTTCGTCTGCTGCTGTATTTTGGTGGTTTCTTGTTGTCGGGTCCTCACCATTGTTTCGTCTCTGTGGTTGATTGATTTCTGTGTTCGCGGGGGTGTTGCGCTGGTGTGTTAGTAGGCCTTTATGCGGACTAAACAAATTATTTGTCTAAATCGCGACAGAAGTAAGGGCTTGGATTGTGGCCACGCAAAATCGATTTAAGCCCCACAGTGGAATTCGTTTCACTGAACGTTCCAAAGCGGTTCTTCCGTCGCGGTATATTTTTGTTATGGTTTGTCTTTTAGTGTTTGTATCGCTTATATTATTTTGTTTTGGATAGCCTATTGGCCATTTTGGGGGAAAGTAACTCTCCTTTTGGCTTTCCGCTATTGATGTTTCCATTAGGGTCTGTTGTTTCATGTTTGTGTTTCTTTCCCTTTGGTGTCTCTGATGGGAGCTGTGGGTTAATTTTATCGATTCCAGTTCATTGCCTTCACGTCTATTTTGCACATCAGAGCTGTTTTGTTTGTGCCGTATGGTGGCTGTAAAAGGTCCCCCGTACATGCATTTAATGCTCTTATTTTTCAAATCCTCGGGGATTGCTTTTACAATTGCTTTTCATCGTTCCTTAATTTGGCATCCTTTAGATACCTGTTGATTGTCTCGGACAGTAGGGCATTAGGTCTCCCGCAGCATCTCCGGGCAATAGTTTAGACTATACTCCAAACTGCCATGAAATAACTGTATAATTATATATTTTTAGCTATAGAAGGAGAATCCCGTTACTAGTTAATGGTAATAAGTCAACTTGTTTGGCAAGGTCTTTAACACTTTTCAGCCCATATCAACAATGGTAGTCTTTCTCCCCCAGCTCTACCCAACTGATCTAAACTACGAAGAACATGTCACTCATGAAAGGCAACATTCTAAGAACGCAGCCGTCTCAAGTCACTATAGAAAGTGACACGGGGGCATACAAAGACGAAACATGAACTAACGGCACAAAGCCAAATAACAAATAAGACACTGCAAAGTAACGACCGCCTTGGAGCGGTCAGTAGCAAAACTACTGGGGTGCTTCAACCTCGGAGTTTATGAAATTTCAACATTCGCCCTCAGTTCCAGTACAGTATCAAACAAAATAACAACAACAGATTGATCCGGATGGAGGCTTTCTAAACGATAATCATTTTCTAGAACATATTTCTAGCTCAACAGTGAGTCATGATAAAATAGATGGTAAAATGGTTATGTGTAGATTAATATTATCATAAATCAGGGTTTAGTAAAATCATTCTTACATCATGTGAACAAGTCCGTGAGATGAAGACCACGTAAACCCCACTTTATATAGAGAAAACTGGGGTTAAAGGGGGTATGCATTATTTTTCTTATTTCTGCTCCTAGACATAGGTTGTGGGTACTCGTTGATACCGCCTAAATGAGACGGTTCCAACGAGCACCCACAACCTGTGTTTGCAGTATAAATAAGAAAAATATCACGGATTTTCATCAGAAAAGTAGCCATTTTGGAGGTGTGAAAAGTGCACTTTGTCGCACGAGTGTGATATCGTAATGGAAAAGATTGGGTACAACATAAATGTTATACAACAGACTGCATGCATGGTAGTTAACCCAATCACGGCTGACAACTTTGCTTCCCTCTTAAATTGCACGCCGGTGGGTCAGGCCTCAGATTCTATGACGGTTCCAGCGTAAAGGCTTACTGAGAATGAGAGAGATCTAATTCTATGAAATGTTGGTTGGTGCCTGATGCTCTCTCTCTGGTAGGGCTTATTAGAGTCTAATTGTTTGTTTTGTTTTGCTCAAGTATTTCAGTGTTTTCTTGCTGTCGAGTCCTCACCGTTGTTTCATCTCTGTGTTTGTTTGATTTTTTGTGTTCACGGAGATGTTGGACTGATGAGTTAGGGGGCCATCATGCGTACTGAACAAATAATGTGTATAAATCGCGACAGAAGTAAGGGCGAGGATTGTGGCCACGTAAAATCGATTTAAATGTCATTTTGTAAGGCATTTTACATGTGGCAAACACGTCTCTCACTGTCTGTATATCCAAGGCAAGTTTTCAGTTCTTCCAATAAAACCCGAAGGGCATGCTAAATGTACAAATTAACAGCTAAACCTAACTTTGTAGCGACTTGCCAATTTCTCAATTTCTTTTACGTGTTGTTTATGTAAAGACATTGCTCTTTTAAAACAAGCCTTATTTGAAAACAAACAAACAAACAAAAAAAAAATGTATAATCAAGAATGTCTCAACAATGTCGTGTAGACTGGGTATTTTCAAGAACTCTTCTTTCTTTTTTTCGAGGGAAATGATGATTGATTCTTTCCACTGACCGTTCCAAGTAGAAGTAAAACAAAGATCAGGAATCGATACAATTAACTTACTCCACCCATCAAAGACACCAAAGGGAAAGAAGTACAAACATTAAGCGACCAGACCATAATGGAAACCTAAACAAAGGAAGGCCATAAGGACAGTTACTTTCCCACAAAATGGCCATATGGCCATCCAAAATTAAAAGACACAAGCGACACACACAGCATGCAACAAACAACAACATAAATAAATCTCCACAGAAGAACCGCCTTGGAACGGTCAGTGGAAATCTAAAGATTTCCACTGGGGGGCTTAAATCGATTTTACGTGGCCACAATCCTCGCCCTTACTTCCGCCGCGATTTAGACAAATAATTTGTTCAGTCCGCATGAAGGCCTCCCTAGGCTGTTCTTCTGTGGCGGTTTATTTATGTTGTTATTTGTTACTTCCTGTGTGTATTACTTGTGTCTTTTAATTTTGATGGCCATTTGGTCATTTTGTGGGGGATTTACCGTCCTTATGGCCTTCCATTGTTTAGGTTTCCATTATGGTGTGGTAGCTACATGTTTGTGTTTCTTTCCCTTTGATGTCTTTGATGGGTGGAATAAATTTATTGTATCGATTCCTGATCTTTGTTTTACATCTACTTTTTTATAATTTTCTCTGTAAGCCGTGAGCTTATCGGGTTGTTAAGTTCTCCGCGACTGTGATAAAGTTTCATTCTGGCATTGCCTTCGGCCTCGGGCAGTAGTGTATCATATCTGCCGCAGCGTCTCTGGGCAATAATTTTTACCGTACTCCAAACCGCTTTGAAATAACTGTATACTTATTTATTTTGGCCGAGTTTTAAACAGTTTCTACCTGAATGAAAATATAAGTGTCCCATATTTCTTTACTGTTGGACGGTTCGGTTGGTTTTCCGTTGATCACCTTTGGTAGAAGCAGTGGACAATACCTATGCAATGGCACGTGGCGGCTTCAACGAAATGTGAACAACGCCGTCTGAGTTATTCAGGCCACACAGTAACATAGAAGTGGCCGCAATGATCAGGAATCGATACAAGTAACCCACAGCTCCCATCAGCGACACCAAAGGGACACGAACACAAACATGAAATAACTAGACCTTAATGGAAACACCAATAACGGAAAGAAAAAGGACAGTCACTTTCTCACACAATGGCTAATTGGCTATCCAAAACAAAACACACACTCAAATACAAACCATAACAAAAATAAACCACATCAGAAGAACCGCCATGAAACGGTCAGTGAAACGAAGTCCACTGGGGGTGGGTGTGGTGGGGGGCTTAAATCGATTTTACGCGGCCGCAATCCTCGCCCTTACTTCCATTACGATTTAGACCAATTAAAGCGTCCATTAAATTTTAATGTCTGCTGAATTGGACGTGTGTGTCTTAGGTTTACATCACGCAACAGTAAAGGTCATACGGATTGGGAAGGTCATACGGAGACCGGACCTCGGTTTGAAATTATCCATTTTGTGAGAAAGTAACTGTCCTTTTGGCTTTCCGCTATTGATTTTCCATTAGGGTCTAGTTGTTTCATGTTTGGGTTTCTTTCCCTATTTTTTGGATGGGAGCTGTGGGTTAATTGTATCGATTCCTAGTCATTGCCATCACTTCCATTTTGAAGACCCATACGAAAGTCTGGAGAAGTCCGGGATCGAACGCTGCCTGATTTATAAGCAGAGTAGCATAAAGGCTTCTATGCCGTATTTGGTAATAAAACAGTTATTTGATGGGTGTTTGGATTACCCCTCGGTGTTGTATATGTCCTGATGCACTATTGTCTTCGGTGCACCCCCTCCGGGTAATAGTTGACCATTGTCCATACACGCATCAAATAGCTGTATACAATAACACTGTGATATTTTTGCCTATCATATGTGCGGAATAGGGTGCGCGTACGGTTCGGTTCTTCAGGAAAACTAGAGAAAAATAGTCTAAACCAAACATTATAACAAAGTCGAGAAATTTTGTTACAAGAATGTTTCTATGATTTGATTAATAAGAACACGTCTATCCACACTTTAGGGTTTTATTAAAAAAATAACGAAGGTATAGACGTTTGAACGTCTGGATTTCTGTTTCACCAGCTAACGTCGATTATGTAGAAAGCCGACTTTATCCGGTAATTTGGAATGTTATGACGTAACATGTCGCGATTGAGCTGTCTTATATTTTTTATTACAAAATCCTTACCTTAATTTTTAGTTTTGTTCGGTATTATTAAATGAAAATTACATTTCTGTGAGGGTGATAGTGAAAAAATATTACCCTTCGGATTATGAATATCAAACTCGACTGCACCTCGGTTGAGGTTCATATTCCTCGGGGTGACATTTTTCACTATCACCCTATTAATATATACTCAGTCAAAAAAGTTCCTATACCTAAAATTGCTTCTGTTACTTTAGCTACTACAGATAAAAACTACACAAAGTCTGTTATGTTTTGATAAGAAGACTCATTTTCCCGTGCAAAAGCACCATTCGTTTTTGTTTTCGTAAACACATCATCGTAGACTATTGCTTTAAACACCCAAGGGATCACTGTGTCATTTTCGCAGAGAAAATCATTAAAACATGCTATGATTTAATATAAAAAAAATTCCCTATACCCTACATTTCTAAAATTTGATACATGTGACATTTCTTTAGATACCATTTGCGTCTATTCACAAAAGATTTGGAACTTTAGTTGCATCAGCTACGAGAAACAGGCTATCACATATTGACCAATTCTAAGAAGTTGTGTGCAAATGCTGCTTTCAATGGGAACTCCATAGAAAATCGCAATCAACAGTGTTACATGCTACATGAATTTTCTGTATTTTTTACCATCGTGACTAAAAGCAATGGTGGACACAAAGCGTTTTTTGAAAAAAAATGGCAAAAATTGATTGACAGGAATAAAAATTACAGCAGTTCGAAAATTGCAATATTTTTAATTTTTTTTTTTTTGGTTTGGGTTTTACGGCCCTTTCAAGATTATTTCACTCATATCGAGCCGATCGTTAATCAGAGGTGGGCGAAACCCGGAGTACCCGGAGAAAAACCACCTGACCTTCCGTTGCAGAACTTGGCGTCTCACACGTGGCCCGAGCGAGGCTCGAACCTACGGCGGTGAGAGACCTAATGACTAAGAGTCAGCGCTCTTATCCACTAGGCCACGGAGGCCCGTTACAATATTTTTAATTGCAAGGGAGATAATTTGAGATTTTCACAAATTAAAACCTCGCTTATAATGCGAGATCATGAGATATTGTAAAAGTAAAGTGTTATCCGATGTTCAGAGAATATTGTCTTCCATCTTAGACAAAAAAGAACTTTCTGCGCATGCACAATGTCCATTTTCTACCAAAATCTTTCTAGGCACATATTGGAAGACAACTCTGGAGCAGAAAGGTATGGACAAATGCAAGTTTGAGCATTCTATAGCTAAACGTCCGATTTAAATGTCTTCAGCCAAATTTAGCTCAATAGCTGCAGGATATCTAGTGAGTTTCACCCGAAAGTTGTTATAGTTACTTTTTTGACTAAGTATACTATCAAATGTAGATGTTTCACTAACGATTTGCTTAGTAAATCAGCTGATGACATATTCCAAACAATGGGACTGGGCCACAAGTTTCACTACGTACTTGTAAGTTCGACTGTATTTGAACAATCGGACTGTTTAAGGGGAATGGGAACACCTTCAGTGAAGGTAACTCCTGCAAAAGTATTTTGTCTCCCATGTCAATAGGGGTCAACTCTTAAAGGAAAGAATTTGCTCATGAGGAGCAAATTCTTTCCAGCAAATTCTTTCCTTTAAGAGTAGACCCCTTTTTCAGTGGGACAGCACTTATAGAAAAGTCAACAGGAAGTCCCGAAAGTTGTCTCTCTTTGAAAAATGGCGGAAATATCTGCCAGGTGTTCTCATTCCCCTTAAGAGATGTTTGTCTTCTGTTATTCAGAGCAGCTTTTGTGGGTCGATGTGTGACCAGGGTACAAGATGTAATGTCCACACCGGAACTTGTGAGGTGAAAGGTAAGCTATTTTGTTCTGTGACAGTCGGTTGTTTCTTAGAATTATGCAGGAATCAAAGGAACCCAACACGAAAACATGTCTATATTATTTTGAACCCTTTGAGCCCCAAGTTTATATAGTAAAACTGGTGCTTACAGGGGTAAACCTTCTTTTTCAAATTTCTGCTCCAAAATATGGACTGCGGGTACTCGTTAGAACCCGCATCGATTTTCTAACGAGTACCCACAATCTATATTTTGAGCAGAAATAAGACATCACAATTTTTCATCTTAATTTTTCATGTTCGTTTTTTCCGGGGAAATGTTTGCAATGTGCGAGGGCAGGTCAAGAGGGTAAGGCAACAAGTAACGAGCTTTTCCAATTACCAAGTGACCGAGACAACCAAGATTTCCATGCCTTGTTGCAACACATGTTTAAATCATGAGGGCAAACTTGCACCATTATCGTGTCATTCACTGATAAGATATGTCTAGCCATGCAAAAGCAAGCTTTTCGTCAAAAGTTGAGAAACTTGATGTAATTCGGTACTAGTACATGTATTTGAAAGGGGAAACAGGTCGAGTTGACCAATGTTTATAGGTCTTCTGCGTATCATAGAAATCACGTGGTCGCGTGCTTTTTTCTGTCACAGTCGCGTGCTGTTTTCTGTCACAAAGGCAGCAGGATTTTTTTTTTCATTTTGATTTGTTTTATTTTGGATTTCGCACATTTTTACGTAATAAAAGCTATCCCAAGGCTTAATACTAAAGAGACGCCATTGAGTCACATGGTCGTAGGCTGTAAAAAAGCGTGTTTGTCCAGACAATCACGAAAAAGAAGTGAATTTTACGTGAATTCTGATGACTTTCTGCTTCGATTTACAAGACTTTTACTAAAGTGTTTCCGGAGGTTTTAGGAGAATGTGGATAGTTTTGATGGTACGTTTGGAGTTTCAGACGTTAAATAATGTAAAGAATATATGGTACATGCACTCGAATAATATGCACGCTCAGTGGGTTAAAAGTTGAAGTGTATCCCACAAACAATCACTAATCAGCGACAAAAAAAAAAAAACAACAACAAAAAACGGTCGATCACTGTGTCATGTACCTAATTGCAAATAAAACGCAGAAAGAAGATACTGAACTCGATAAAGTTTTATCAGTGAATGAAGTGATTTTCGTTTCCTGATCAACGGGAAAAAGAACACTGCCTACAGTGGTTTATAAAATCACGCAAACACGCAAGGACTCTGACTGTTTAAAGGCCAGCTCGATAATGTTCTAGATGATTTCAATTTCAGAGACAGTGTTTGGACTGACTGGCTCACCAAACAAGGCACAATTCTAAGCCAATCCGAAGGACAGATACATTGACATTATGAAATGGTCATGGATTAGAACAGATTGTTTACTTCCCTACCCGTGATACGATCATTTTGGATCTGATTCTTATAACTCTACCAGGACAATTTGAAGATATTCAGTCTTCAGACAAACTAAGTGATCATGATATTGTTTCCGGCTTTTTAAAAATATTCATTCCACCAATAAAGAAATCTCGGAAGAAAGTGTGCTCATATCAGAAAGGTGACTATGAAACTATTTGGAAGATTTGCAAAGGAGAAATATTTTAATACTTGATTACTTGATTTCATTCAGGATTCGGCTGAAAATGATATCCCCTATAAACAAGTAGATCTGTAATTTCAATTCTGGATCACTCTGAGATAAGAAGAAAGATTCGCAGGAGGAATAAAATTCATGCAAATGCAAAAAAAAAAAAAAAAAAAAAAAAACAGCAAAATTTTAAAAAAATTTGAGACGAGAAATTTATACTGACATCAAAAATCAGTATGATTTATATGTAAATAATTTGGTTGGTAATGTGAAGGCAAATCCCAGAGATTTCTATACATAAAACAATAGTCAAAAGTAAAAGATATGCAAGGTATTCGGCCATTAAATTAAAGAGGAGGGATTGAGAATGTTGAATCAAACTCCGAGAGGACTGAGGAGCTAATTGATCAATTCAACGATGCATTCAGTGAAACTGTGGTTAAGGAGGATGCATGCATTGGAAGATAGGTGCCTTCAATGGATAATATTGTTTGTGTCATCAGAAGGATTGACCAAGTTACTTAAAGTCTTGAATCCATCTAAAGCGTCGGTACCTAATGGGCTTCATCCTTAAAGCCTGAGGGAACCAGCAAATGAGCAGTTAGGTCCCGTATTGGCAAATTTGTTGCAAAAATCTCTTGGTACTGATAAAAAACAACAAAAATTGCTTCTTGCGAATATTTGTTCTCACTTTAAAAAGGAGATAAGGTGCTTCAATGTTCGAAATTATCTCCCTGTATCCCTGTCGTGTGTTCCATGTAAACTGCTCTGATATCATGTCTCACTTGGATGAACATACATTTTTGTCAGACAGACGACATGCATTTAGAAACAAGGTATAGTTGTGAAACTTCGTTGAGTACAGTAATCAATGATTAGGTAAAACTCTTGAACACATGGGGACAGTTAGATACAATTATTCTGCACTTCGAGTAGGCCTTTGACACACTCACCCATGAACTACTTAAACCAAAATGGTTCGGTTAAGGCAAATTGGGGTGGGTGGGGGGACTACCAAATGAGATAGATTCCTTTCTTTGTTGTAGAAAACAGCGAGTTGTTGTTAATCGGCACCAATTGTGTATGGGGTCCCACAAGAGGGAGACACTTGGTCCCTTGTTGTACTCCCCGTAAATTAATGATATTTTCACTGACAATGACTCTAAATTAAGGCTGTTTGCAGACGACTGTGTTTGTTGCAGGAAAATCAGAGATGCAAGTGGCTCGCTGAAACTTAAGAAGGATAAAGATGAGATTTCAGCCCGTTAGATGCAATTGTATGCAGATATCAAGGACGAGATCCAATACAATTTAAGCTTCCAGCACCTTAGAGGGAACGGTCCTCGAGAATATTGATTGCATTAAATACCTTGATGTGACCTTGATCACACGTAATCTGAGATGGAATACACATATTAGTAACATGCGTACTAAGGCATTCTTTATCGTAAAAGGGGCAGGATATAAATGCTTTGTTCGCCCAATCTTGGAATACGGTAGTTGTATCTGCGATCCCCAGGGTGTGGTCCTTCAAGAAGAAACTGATAAAACAGTTCAGAGTAGAGGTGCTATATTAATTTTGTAACTAGCAACTACTGCTTTGAAACTGAGAGTATGACTATAATACTTAAAATAATAAGAAGGGTGTATCTCAAAACAGGAGTAGAGACAGTATGTTTATTGGCCAAAGGTCTGAAGGGTGCCGCCGGCATTACAAGAGATGATTTTGCCCCCCCCCCCCGCCCCCCCCCCCCCCCCCCAAGCTGGGCGTCACCATTTATTCCGAAAACACGCATATTTAAATACATATATTGAACATTTAACCACCAATTAAGGTGTAACTATACCAAATTTAGTGATACAGAGGCCTTTCTGATATTTAATCTTCATCAGTGTGTCTAAACCCCCAAGTTTTGAAACCGAAACGGATGATGGACAAGACCTGGCAAACACAGCACATCCCCCTCCGAGCACACACCGACCGACGTAACTCATGCGACATGTCAGCTGGAGGCATCAGACAAGAGACGCCCGATCCAGATAGGCGTCGCCCACCGAGCCAGCATGAGCAAGCATGGCCCATACGCCACGGAAGTCCCGGGCATCAGGAAGGAGATGTCCAAAGTAGCGAGACTTGCAATATTTAAAACATAACAAAACATGGTAACCAAATTCGCTAAGATATATGTCTTACCTGACAAGTCAGTCTTAGTTTTAGAAAAGTTAGAATTTTATACTGCAAAAGTTAAAGATATAATATAGTTATATAAATCAGTACTTGAGTGCTGACGTCAACACAGCAGTATCAACCTCAGCACTAAGGAACTGATACTGAGCTGATGATACCCCCGGGGACGAACGAATTATCCACCAGCAGAGGTACCGACCCAGTGGTTGCAATTAAGGTGTAACTACACACAATTTAGTGACACAGAGGCCTTTCTTATATTTAATCTTCATCAGTGTGTCTAAACCCAAAAGTTTTGAAACCGAAACGGATGATGGACAAGACCCGGCAAACACAGCACATCCCTTCCGAGCACACACCGAGCGACCTGTCAGCTGGAGGCATCAGGCAAGAGATGCCCGATAGAGATAGGCGCTCCCTTCCGAGCCAACATGAGCAAACATGGCCCACGCTCCACGGAAGTCCCGGGCATCAGGAAGGAGATGTCCAAAGTAGCGAGACTTGCAATATTAAAAATATAACAAAACATGGTAACCAAATCCGCTAAGAAACATGTCTCACCTGACAAGTCAGTCTTAGTTTTAGAAAAGCTAGCATTTTATACTACAAAAGTTAAAGATATAATATAGTTATTTAAATCAGTACTTGAGTGCTGACGTCAACACCGCAGTATCAACCTCAGCACTAAGGAACTGATACTGAGCTGATGATACCCTCGGGGACGAACGAATCATCCACCAGCAGAGATACCGATCCAGTGGTTGCAATTAAGGTGTAACTATACCAAATTTAGTGGCACAGAGGCCTTTCTGATACTTAATCTTCATCAGTGTGTCTAAACACCAAAGTTTTGAAACAGAAACGGATGATGGACAAGACCCGGCAAACACAGCACATCCCCTCCGAGCACACCCCCACCGACGTAGCTCATGCGACATGCCAGCTGGAGGCATCAGACAAGAGACGCCCGATCCAGATAGGCGTCCCCCACCGATCAAATGAAAATTGTCTTAAAAAAAATCTTATATTTTTCATATTTTTGCTCAAAACAGATTTGGGTATTCGATAAAACTGCCTTCTCAGCCAGCAAAGAATGACGGACCAACGTCGGGCCGATAGCGATACGACGTTGCATCGTCGTATCGCTATCGGCCCGATGTTGCCCCCCCCCCCACACACCCTGTTTTGTGTTGGCAGGGTTTTAGCCAGAATCTTTGTAGATGAGCATTAATAAGAAAAATAATGTATACCCTGTTAACTTAAAAAGTGGGCTAGGCGTGTTTTCACGATGCTTCAGAGGATCTGACTACCCATGACTCAAACCGATTCTTTGGTCCGAAAGGTTTTCGAGTCATTGAAGGTGTACCGTATGTGTGTTTCGTTACTTCAATAGGAAAACATGTCCGTGTGAAATAATGGCGTCCAACATGGTGTCAGAAATTCCGCCTTCTAGATCTCTCTATGGAACTCTCTTGATAACAATGTTCGTGCAGCAGGAAGTGTTTCCGCTTTTAAACAACAACTTAAACATAATACCCCTGACAATCCTAAAGTTCCCGTATATTCTCTTTCTGGCGAAAGGTTCTTTTCAGTATTGCATGCTCGGATCAGGAATAAATGTAGTAACCTTAAAGGTGATTTATATTCGAACCACATTAGTCTTACTCCATACTGTAGTTGCTCTTTTTCAAATGCCCTTATTTTCAAATAGAATGTGTCATAATGTTTCAGACAACAAGGACCTTTCATCCTTTAAATTTGAATACAATTCTGTACAGTGATGGATCTTTGACCGAATTAGAAAATTCACTTATTTTCAGTGCTGTTCAAAAGTTCATTAAAATCACAAAACGATTTAACAATTCCTAATGTAATCAAAATATCCATCTGTTGTTGCTTACCTGTTTCCTCGTATGCACGGCTACCATGACTAACAGATTCTCCCGACAATACCATATTTATTTATTTATTTATTTATTTATTTATTTATTTATTTCAACATATGTTTTCTATATTGTGTTGCTATTACCACGTGCATAATGAAACTGTGCATGTAACTGTAGGGGAAGGGCCGAAACTAATGTTGAGAGAACTTGTGGCCCAATCCCGTTGACTACTATTATATGCAATAAAATATGATTAAACTAAAATTAGAAATGACAAATATTAGGTTAAAAAGATAAAATCTTTCTTATTGCTGCTTTCAACATAGATTGTGGGTGCTCGTTAGAACCGGCTCAATGAGACGGTTCTAACGAGTACCCACAAGCTATGTTTTGAGCAAAAATAAGGCAGATAATGTATACCCACGTAAACCCCACCTTCCTCTGTAAAAAGTCAGGTTTAGAGGGGTCTTCATTTCACGGACTTGTTGTTATGATGTATTTTAGAATGTCAGCCGGCTCCTTCTATCGACAGTACACAAGTTTCTGGAAACTTAAGACACGTTGGCAGCAAACTGCTGTACAAATGTATACATAATGGAGTAATTGTACAGACAATTTCGAGTACGTGTATGGAAAATGGCTTATGGAACCCTTTACCCATATGCTCTTCAGGTAAGTATGTTTGCATCACGCGATCAAGTCCATGTATTAAACACCCCCGTAAACCCCACTTTATATAGAGAAAACTTGAGATTACGGGGGTATTCATTATTTTTCTTATTTCTGCTCCAAGACATAGGTTGTGGGTACTTGTTAGAACCGCCTCACAGAGGCGGTTCTAACAAGCACCCATAACATATGCTTGCAGGAAAAATAAGAAAAACTATCACGGATATTCATCAGAAAAGTAGCCATTTTGGATATTGGAAAAATACACTATGTCGCACGGGTTGTCATCATAATGGGTATTATCGACCATCATTGCCCCAGCAGTTCTCTAAAATGTTGAATTTACAGCGATTATCGAGGTATATGAACTATAAGGAAGATTTGCAAAGGTTTGCACTTATTCATCACTGCACATATATCAGAGATCAAACATTGTGCACGCATCACGGGTCAAAATGCCCTCGCCGATCGGGGCTTGAAGAAATAGATGGGCTGCATGATGCTTCCGTGCACGTAGAACTGAAATCGACTGCACAGGAGTACTGGTGCAAATGTAAATCGCTTAGAGAATCAACGCCTGCCCAGGCAAAGCGGTGCGAGTCGGACCGTCCATGCTTACAAAACATTTTGGTTCCATTGGACGGCAAGGCTTGAGCTGTCATTTCATCTCAATGTCATAAAATTGGAAGCAACGTCTTCAAAATGACATATACAGTGTTGACGGGGACGTTAAACCTCAAATCAAACACACTAAAATACATTTCGAAAGGATAACATAAATAGTATAACAGACATACTAGTGCATTATTGCAGTAATTCACCCTTTTTATTTTTATTTATTTATTTATTTATTTATTTATTTCCTTAAGCGGTTCTTACGGGTACCCATATTCAGTATTTTGAACAAAGATAACTCCAAAATGGATTTTTTTTTCTGATGAAAATTTGTTATATTCATTACGAAAACACACCTATCAAATGCACTGTAACTTTTACCGTCGAAAATACGAAAAGGTTAAGATGCAAAATTGTGATAGTGTTAATATTTCTGCTCAAAATATAGATTGTGGGTACCCGAGTTCTAGCGAGTACCCACAATCTATATTTTAGAACAAAAATAAGAACAATGAGGTTACCCCCTATAAACCCCATTTTACTATGTAAAAGTGGGGTTCAGTGGGATCACTATTATACAGGTGTGTTTTCCCGATGACCTTCTTTATGCTCTAAATGCAGGTAGTGGGTGCTCATTAGAACCGTCTCATTGAGACGGTTCTAATGAGTACCCACGACCTATGTCTTGGAGCAGAAATGTGCAAAATAAGAAATATATAATATATAAACCTGCAAACGCTAGTTTTCTCTATAGAAAATGTAGTTTAGAGGGGCTTCATTACATCACGGACTTGTGATGGGGGAGTTTTTATTACATCTATTGATTAAATTTATGTCCAAGGTAATAACGTTTATTTAAAATGGTTCGTGTTTCCTGAAAAGTAAAGGCAAGTCGAAGCCAGACATCACGTGAACAAATCCGTGAAACAAACACCCCTAAACCCCACTTATTATAGAGAAAACTGGGGTTTACTGGGGTATATATTATTATTCTTGTTTCTGCTTCAAGACATAGGTTGTGGGTACTCGTTAGAACCGCCTCAATGAGGCGGTTCTTACGAGCACCCACAACCTATATTTGCAGTATAAATAAGAAAAACATCACGGATTTTCATTAGAAAGACGCCATTTTGGAGATGTGAAAATGTCGCACGGATGTGTTGTCGTAATGATCCAGATGCAACCCCTATGAACTGTCAAACTCTACATGCAACAGAGAAAACCTGTCTTCTATGTTTGCAATGAAGTAGCAAACCGAAATGCTAAGCTACCCAAACTAACCAGAGTTTTTAAAAAGCAGAACTTGCATCGTCAGGCATTGTGCTACATGCATACTGCGCATGCACAGGCTGACATTGGCCCAGTTGTTCAAAGCATCATTAGCTTAACGATCTGGTCAGTGGTCCGTTTGTTAACTGTACTAGTAAGTACAATATCTTATACTCATTTGTGTTTGGCTGAACTAAATGTGAACAGATTTTGCGTTTGCAAAAGCTGCTCACATTTTTTGCAAAAGTGTTTAGTATATTCGCACATTTAATAATCAAAGTTTTAACGATACCATAACGCGTCATATTAATAGTTTCCTGAACTCTTGTTATAAATAAAACACACACACACACACACACACACACACACACACACACACACACACACACACACACACACACACACACACACACACACACACACACACACACACACACACACACACACACACACAAGCTTTTGTTTTGTGTTTGTTTGATTGAATAGAGGTTAAAAGTCCACGTCAGCGCTTTTTAGGTGGTTTTGGAGTCATTGCGTCCAATTTTGTGGAACTTTACCCGTCATGATTGGAATGAAATGATGTCTCAAGCCTTGTCGCCCAATATGCTAATCTGCATTGGACGACCTGACTCACACCACTTTTCCTGCGTAGGCTTGTTCTTTTCAAATGGTTTACCAGTTCTCATGTGCGGCCAGTTGCAGCTCTGCGTGGAATCATAATGCAGTCCAATCTGTTTCTCAAAGCCCCAATGGGCGGGGGCGAAAACAGGTTTTTGTTTAAAAAACAAATAGAAATAGAACGATCAAGAATCGACACAGTTAACATACATCTCCCATCAGAGACACCAAAGGGAAAGAAACACAAACATGAAACAACTAGACCCTAATTGAAACATCAATAGCGGAAAGTCAAAAGGACATTTCCTTTCCCACAAAATGGCCAATTGGCTGTTCAAAACAAAATAATATAAGCGAAACACACGCGCAAAGACAAGCCACAACATATAAAGTCGCTTTTGGTATAAAGTCGCTCATTTGCCAAAACGGACGAAATGCCGATCTAAGAACAATACCAGTGCTTCAGCTGAAGTGCACGACCCGCCGGATGCTTTTAGCTTTATGAGTGTTACCATATATGGGTATGGCGGCCATTTTGGTCATGCGACCTGGACATAAAACGGTTCCCCCAATAAATGCGCCTTATCGTAAGGAGCAAAAATATATCTTATACTTTAGTACTGTATTCTGAATCGTTTGCAGGATAAAATCCAACACAAAAGCATATGTGTCAAAGTTTTACCTAGGCACAAAGAAGGTCAAGATCAACCCAGGGTCACCATTTTAGCAATTTATGATGGGCCTACGTTCCAGATGCTATTTATCAAGTTTCGTGGAAATCTGCACAGTGGTTCTGGAGAAGACTATTTTTGAAGGGTTTTTACCAAATATTGCTTGGCGGCCATTTTGGTCACGTGACCTGGACCCCATGAGGAAATTTTGGTTTCCCCCCATCCCGTAGAGGCTCCATATGAAATTTGACTTCAATCGGCCCAACGATTTCCGAGGAGAAGCAGTTCGAAAATTTTCACATTTTTCGCCTCGACGAGGCTGTACTAAATGGAATGTAATATTTCTCAAGTTCATTGATAAGATCTCATTGATATTTATCAGTATGCCAAAAATTGTTTAAATATTCCAAGCAGTTAAGTCACTATCACCAATTTTCACAAACGGGTTACGGACGGACAGATAGACAGACCATATATGGCTTGGCGGCCATTTTGGTCATGTGTCCTGGACCCCATGAGCAATTTTTGGTTTCCCCCATCCCATAGAGGCTCCATATGAAATTTGATTTCAATCGGCCCAACGCTTTCCGAGGAGAAGCAGTTCGAAAATTTTCACATTTTTCGCCTCGGCGAAGCTATGCTAAATGGAATGTAATATTTCGCAAGTTCATTGGTTAGATCTCATTGATATCTATCAGTATGCCAAAAATTGTTTAAATATTCCAAGCGGTTAAGTCACTATCAGCAATTTTCACAAACGGGTTACGGACGGACAGACAGACAAACCATATATGGCTTGGCGGCCATTTTGGTCATGTGACCTTGACCCCATGAGCAAATTTTGGTTTCCCCCATCCCATAGAGGCTCCATATGAAATTTGACTTCAATCGGCCCAACGGTTTCCGAGAAGAAGCAGTTCAAAAATGTTCGAAAAATTTCATATTTTTCGCCTCGGCGAGGCTATACTAAATGGAATGTAATATTTCGTAAGTTCATTGGTTAGATCTCATTGATATCTATTAGTATGCCAAAAATTGTTTAAATATTCCAAGCGGTTAAGTCACTATCACCAATTTTCAAAAACGGGTTACGGACGGACCCAAAGAAGGTCAAGGTCAACCCAGGGTCACCATTTTAGCAATTTATGATAGGCCTACGTCCCAGATGCTACTTATCAAGTTTCGTGGAAATTTGCCCAGTGGTTCTGGAGAAGACTATTTTTGAAGGGTTTTTACCATATATGGCTTGGCGGCCATTTTGGTCATGTGACCTGGACCCCATGAGCAAATTTTGGTTTCCTATCCCATAGAGGCTCCATATGAAATTTGACTTCAATCGGCCCAACGGTTTCCGAGGAGAAGCAGTTCGAAAATTTCCACATTTTTCGCCTCGGCGAGGCTATACTAAATGGAATGTAATATTTCGCAAGTTCATTGGTTAGATCTCATTGATATCTATCAGTATGCCAAAAATTGTTTAAATATTCCAAGCGGTTAAGTCACTATCACCAATTTTCACTTACGGGTTACGGACGGACAGACAGACAAACCATATATGGCTTGGCGGCCATTTTGGTCAAGTGACCTTGACCCCATGAGCAAATTTTGGTTTCCCCCATCCCATAGAGGCTCCATATGAAATTTGACTTCAATCGGCCCAACGGTTTCCGAGGAGAAGCAGTTCAAAAATGTTCGAAAAATTTCACATTTTTCGCCTCGGCGAGGCTATACTAAAACGAATGTAATATTTCGTAAGTTCATTGGTTAGATCTCATTGATATCTATCAGTATGCCAAAAATTGTTTAAATATTCCAAGCGGTTAAGTCACTATCACCAATTTTCACAAACGGGTTACGGACGGACAGACAGACAAACCATATATGGCTTGGCGGCCATTTTGGTCATGTGACCTTGACCCCATGAGCAAATTTTGGTTTCCCCCATCCCATAGAGGCTCCATATGAAATTTGACTTCAATCGGCCCAACGGTTTCCAAGGAGAAGCAGTTCAAAAATGTTCGAAAAATTTCACATTTTTCGCCTCGGCGAGGCTATACTAAATGGAATGTAATATTTCGTAAGTTCATTGGTTAGATCTCATTGATATCTATCAGTATGCCAAAAATTGTTTAAATATTCCAAGCGGTTAAGTCACTATCACCAATTTTCACAAACGGGTTATGGACGGACCCAAAGAAGGTCATGGTCAACCCAGGGTCACCATTTTAGCAATTTATGATAGGCCTACATCCGAGATGCTATTTATCAAGTTTCGTGGAAATTTGCCCAGTGGTTCTGGAGAAGACTATTTTTGAAGGGTTTTTACCATATATGGCTTGGCGGCCATTTTGGTCATGTGACCTGGATCCCATGAGCAAATTTTGGTTTCCTCCATATGAAATTTGACTTCAATCGGCCCAACGGTTTCCGAGGAGAAGCAGTTCGAAAATTTTCACATTTTTCGCCTCGGCGAGGCTATACTAAATGGAATGCAATATTTCGCAAGTTCATTGGTTAGATCTCATTGATATCTATCAGTATGCCAAAAAGTGTTTAAATATTCCAAGCGGTTAAGTCACTATCACCAATTTTCACTTACGGGTTACGGACAGACAGACAGACAGACAAACCATATATGGCTTGGTGGCCATTTTGGTCATGTGACCTTGACCCCATTAGCAAATTTTGGTTTCCCCCATCCCATAGAGGCTCCATATGAAATTTGACTTCAATCGGCCCAACGGTTTCCGAGGAGAAGCAGTTCAAAAATGTTCGAAAAATTTCACATTTTTCGCCTCGGCGAGGCTATACTAAATGGAATGTAATATTTCGTAAGTTCATTGGTTAGATCTCATTGATATCTATCAGTATGCCAAAAATTGTTTAAATATTCCAAGCGGTTAAGTCACTATCACCAATTTTCACAAACGGGTTACGGACGGACAGACAGAATGACAGACTGACAGAATTACAGAATGACAGAATGACAGAATGACACGGTGATTTTAGGGCACTCTTAGAAAAAACCGACTTCAGTCGGTTGCTTTTTCTGCGGGTCGTGCAATGACGGAATATCTTGCAACTTGGTATGCGGCACCTAGGAATGCAGCAATCATCAAGCTGATCAGCCCTGTAAACCCGACTTCATAAAGAGAAACTTGGGTTCCCAGGTGTATACAATAATCTCCGTATTTTATAACAACTATAGATCGCGGGTGCTCGTTAGAACCGCTTCATTGAAACGTCCCAATGAGGCGGTTTAACAATGTCTGGACTAACATTACAAAAATTACCTGAAAAATAAAACAAAACAAGAAACAAACAAACAAACAAACAAAAACATGCCAGTTCTGGAGACATGACAGACGTCACTTTAGCAGACGAATGTGTTGCACTGGTAGATAATTTGTCCCTGTGTGTAGGCAGAAAGAAATGCATTTCAGTACATACATGTAGACTAATTTACATTTTAAAAAAAGCCCGGTTTCTTCCGAACCTTTGATTTCAAGGTGATTTATTCTGTAAACAGTACACATAATCACTAATTTGCGTTAGGCTTACGGGGAATTTGAATGGTAATACCTTCAGGGGAGGCAACTCCTGCAAAGTATTTTGTCTCCCATGTCTATAGGGGTCTACTCTTAAAGGAACGAATTTGTTCCTGAGGAGCAAATTCTTTCCTTTAAGAGTAGACCCCTTTTCAGGGAACAGGACTCATAGAAAAGCAAACAGGAAGTCCCGAGAGCTGTATCCCTTTGAACAATGGCGGAAAAATCTGCCGGGTGTTACCATTGCCCTTTACATTAAAAGTAATCTCACGGACAACAGCTGGAGTCGCCCTAAAAATTGAAAATATAGATTACAAAAACACGACTATACAGACAAAATGTAAATTTTACCGTCTAAAAAACGAAATTTTTAGATGAAATATTGTGATATTTTCTATATAAAAGTGGGGTTCAAGGGGGTCAGAGTTGTATAGGCGTGTTTTCGTGATGGTCACGGTCGGCAAAATCTCGGTCCTAATACGACGAATCAATGATAAAGTTAACCGATGTTAACAACCCCGCCTATGTCCTTGTATGCAGAAAAGCATCAGCCCGTTCACCACTGAATTGCTCCATCTTTGAAATTGAACACGTCCATTCCGGTCATATTGGGTCATTACGAAAACACGCCTATACAAAGTAATAGTAAATTTACCACCAAAAAATGAAAATTTTCAGATGAAAAAGTTCGATAGTATTCTTAGTTCTGCTCAAAAACATAGATTGTGGATATTCGTTAGAACCGCTTCGACGAGGCGGTTCTACCTACAATCTATGTTTTTGAGCAGAAATAAGAAAAAATAATGTATACCACTGCACACACCGGTTTTACTATATGCAAGTGGGGATAAAGGGGTTCAAATAAGTATAGGCGTGTTTTTGTGATGTTAGTAAAAATATATTACAGCAGATCCGAGAAACGCTACTCGCCTTGTAAACCAGGGATCTTAGGATCGATCCCGGGCTT
Source organism: Lucinisca nassula (assembly GCA_963580285.1). NCBI lineage: Eukaryota > Metazoa > Mollusca > Bivalvia > Lucinida > Lucinidae > Lucinisca > Lucinisca nassula. Next base: position 108,646,733 of record OY757021.1, on the reverse strand, counting down.
CTCCAGACTTTCGGATCAGTCTTTAAACCGAGGTTGGTCTCCGTATGACCTTAGCTGTTGGTCGGACGTAAAACTCAAACACTCACTCACATAAGATCCGATCAAAACTGAAGAGGCTATGGTGTTGACAATGTCAAAAGTAAGCATTTTTTCCAATCAAGGGGGACGTAACTCTATGATAAACAGGCTGACCTCACCGGTGTTCGAACTCATTCGAGCTTTAAATATGTTCTAGAAAGGGTTATCCTTTGGAAGCAAGGAATACACCACAGATTCGAAAAATATTGAGTGAAAATGTTGTCTGGGCCAGACTAGCTAGTTTCGGCCAATTAGGCCTCATCAGTGACCCTCAAATATTTTCAAAATTCAACAATGGAATCAATGATCCCAATGGACAAGAAAATATAAACTACACTATGATGTAGAGCAGGGATACGTTTTACGGTCGCCACACATTCCCAGAAAACATTTGTGTGAAGTTATATCGAAATCGGTCAAGAAATGTAGGCCCTATAGCAATGGAAATGTTTTCTAAAAATAGCACAGTGACCCTGAGGCCACGACCTTGAAAGTCAAAACCGCTCGAGATATTGTCATATGGAACATTTGTGTGAAGTTATATTGAAATCGGTAAAGAAATGTAGGCGCTAGAGCGATGACAGAGTTTTTCTGAAAATAGCCACAGTGACCTTGACCTTGACCTTGAGGCAAAAACATTGAAAGTCGACCTCTCTCGAGATACTGTAATAAGGTACATTTGTATGAAGCTATATTGAAATCGGTCAAGGAGTGTAGGCGCTAGAGCAATGATAAAGTTTTTTTCTATAAATAGCGAAATTGACCTTGACCTTGAGCCCATTGTAAAGCAAGCGGACCTTGTGGTTGCCATAGCAACCAAAATTTTCATTCGATTTCGAAAAAAAAAAAAAATTTCATCAAGGCTCTACCAGAGACATGCTACAGATAAGAAATGATTGAGATCGGCCTACAGGCTGCAGAGATATACCTGGTCAAATGTTTGGATGGACGGACGACGAACGGACGGACGACGGAAGACGGCTACCGTCCTATAAACTCTCCTGGAGCCTTCGGCGCAGGGGAGCTAAAATCATGGTACCCAGAGTTGTGGTTCTTGCACCAGACACGCCGTCTCAGCCTCTTGAACAATTGTGCCAGGTACCATCAATATATCTCAAAGGCTATTGGAGTTATGTTAATTACATGGTAGTCACTGTATTTTATTGAAGGGGAAGATAACTAAAAATCATGGCAACCAGAGTGTGGTTCTTGCATTGACACGTCGTCTATGTCCTGTGAACAGTTGTGCCAGGTACCATTATTATGTCTCAAAGGGTATAGAGTTATGACCATCACTAGGTAGTCACTTTATCTTATTGTAAGAGAAGACAACTAAAAAAACTAGGGCACCCAGAGTTGTGGTTCTTGGGCATGACCCGCCGTCTCAGCCTTGTGAATAATTGTGCCAAGTTTCAAGAATGAATCTCAAAGGGTACTGGAGTTATGATCCTCACAAGGTTGCGTCTACGGTCTGACGGACGCCAGGCTTATCGTTATATCCCAGAACATATTTGGTCGGGGGTAAAAATGAAGAAAAAAAAAGTACTTCTATATATTTTTGAGTTTTGGTCGACTCCATTTTTCGGCAAAAATGAATCACCAAACCGGAACTTTTTTTATTAATATATGGTGCCTAATATGATCATATATGAAAATTGAAAATTGAAAAAAAAAATCCCTATTTTTATAACACCTGTTAAAAGCAGCATTAACGACATGCAACACAGTCTGACCTAATAATGGTCTTGCCGGGTTACAAAAAACACAAACAATACGTGTAAAATCATGCCATTCCTACAGATTACTCTTTAGTATCGGGACAGAAATGTCTACATAGAAATTGTTTTTTCTTACAAATACATGCAATAAATACTGGTTGAATACAAAGCAGACCCTGAAAAAAAAACATGTGCAAATAAGACAGAAACATCACCTTTTTTTCTTTTTCCTATTCGGTATACATTTCCCCCTTTTAAATTTTGATATTACAAAAGATACAACACTGACAAGCCCAAACGTGTATGAATATTTCGTACGCGTGCCATGCATCATATTCCGGATAACACATTACTAACGGTCCCTGATTCGTTCCGTGGCAGCTGCAATAAAAGTGCACCGTCCTTTCTGGAGAACCCCTTGTGCCTGGAGGACCAATCCCTGTGCAGTTTAACGATCGCTACCACAACTATACGAGGGTAGGAAATAATCTGATGGAGCTAGATCAGGTGAATACGGAGGGTGATCGACAAGTGTGAAGCCATAGCCATGCACAGCAGCCATTGCGACAACCGATTTATGAGCAGGCGCATATGGAACAAGACCCCTTTTGTCAATTTTCCGGGTCGTTTAGCCTTTATTGCTTTTCGTAATTGTTTTAGCAGATCTGCATAATACTCCCCATTAATTGTTCTGCCCTTTTGAAAGTAATCTATGAATATTATACCAATGGCATCCCAGAACACTGATGCTATCACCTTCCCTGCAGAGGAGACGACCTTTGCCTTCTTTTGAGGGTGTGAACCAGGGTGCTTCCATTGTATGGATTGTCGTTTGGTCTCTGGCTCAAAGTGATGAACCCAACACTCGTCCTGAGTGACAAAACGGTCAAGAAAACCATTTTGGTCTGCTTCAAAAATAGCCAAGTTGGCTTGTGACAGGTTCAGTCTGGTCAAATTTTTTCAGCCTACCCTCATATTTTATACACGATTGCTGTGAAGGTTTTCGTCCTGTTAACTTAATGTGTATGTAATGTATACCTGCGAGTAATGGATCAAACGAGATAGATAGTATTAAACTCAGGACTCGAATTATTGTCCAAACAACTGATTCACATGTACCAAATATATTTAAATTTTTCAAATTTTCAAAAATACACTATGACAAGACACCAAATACAAAACAATGATCTATACTTGCATACATGTACAGTAAAACATTTTTAATTGTTACTCTCATAACGTAACGATAATTACCTTTGTCAGCTAAACAAGACAATAAAGAAAGTCGAAATTTATTTATTCTACTGGAAGATTTGTTTTTCATATTTACCTACATAAAATATACATAATGTAAGTCTACTTTGATTTACAGGCGTCTAGTTTCAGCAACTGTCATTTTGTAGCGTCAAATGCTGACGGAACAACCCTTTCGCCACTAACCAGAAAAAAACTACGCGTAAAATAGTCATACGTTTTATGAGTATAATCATTTTATTTTAATTATGGAACGATGTGTTAAGTAAATGTATTCAAATGTATACTGACATATGTATTCACACTGACATATCCTACTTACCTTTGGTATAGCCATTCGTCAACAATGCAGTATGTTCCACGTTATCTTTACAGGAGATGACCAATATAAGCCAAAGTGCTTTCTGTCAAATCCTGTTCTCATTTTGTTTGTATTGTTCAATGTATGGTATTGTCATTTAATAAATACTGTTTAAACCAAGTAAATGTTTTCAATTGTTTGTTTTATCAGGTTTCGTACAATAATCATAAATTTGATAATAATAATAATAATAATAATAATTTAAAACCAGTTTCACTAAAATTAGTCCGGTTGACGCGGATTGATTAGCAAGGATATAACACGTGGTCAAAATGTAACTAAAATTGAAGTGAAGGCAATGATTAGAATACAAATAATCCACAACTCCCATCAGAGGCACCAAAGGTTTTGTTTTGTTTGTTTGTTTGATTTGAGGTTGAACGTCTCCGTCAACACTGTAAAGGTCATTCTGGAGACGTTGCTTCCAATTTTGTGGGACTTTTACCCAACATTGAGATGAAATGACATCTCAAGCCCTGTCGCCCAATGACACCAATTGGGTTTATTAGCATGGACGATCCCCCTCGCACCGCGGTTCCTGGACAGGCTTAGATCCTCTAAGCAGTTTACCAGTACTAGTGTGCGGGCCGGATTCAGCTCTGCGTGGAAGCATCATGCAGCCCATATATTTCTTCAAGCCCCTATGGGCGGGGGCCACAGAGGCACCAAAGGTAAATAAACACAAACATAACATAGCTAGTCCATATACTCGACTATAAAAAAGATATAATCGATGCACACATTCAAATACGAACTATAACAAAAATTCTTACACAGCGCGCCTATAAAGGCAATGGAAAATAACGGTGTTTTATTCTACAACAAATCACGGCAAGGAAGAGCGTGACGAGTGACGTCATTAAAAACTGCCAATTTATGACGTCACTAGTCGATTTCCTTGACTATAGACGGTGTAACATCATATTCTCGCATCGAAAACGTTATAAAATGCATGTGTTTCAGTCGATAATTTTAGAGGGATTTCTTCTAACTATGGCGAAAAGTAATGAGATTTTGAAGGAAACAACAACATTATTGCCAATTTTCAGCCTGCTAGAATCTAAAGAGATCAGCTCTAGTTTGTGGTTTGTTGAGTAATAAATTACAGTTTGTCGGTCAGTTGTAAGTAGACAAATCACGCGCGCTACGCACCCGTGATTTGTCTACTTTACAACTGACCTCCAAACTGTGATTTATTACTTAACAAATCACAGCTAGAGCTGATCTATTTCTTAAATAAACCACGACAGAAGAAAATAAGAACCGTGGAAAGTTGTTCACTAGGGGAGGGCTTAAACCGATTTTATGTGGCCGCAATTCTCGCACTAACGTCCGCGATTTGAACCAAATACTTTGTTAAGTCCACATGAAGGCTTCCTAATCAGTACAACATCCCAAAGAAGACAAAAATCAATTACAAACAACCACCAAGATGAAACAACGGTGTGGATTCGACAGCAAGAAATAACTGAAATACTGGTGCAAATGAAAACCAACAGACAGATCCCGATGGACCCGACCAGAGACAGAGCAACAGGTACCAACCACCATTACATACAATTTAATTTTAATTCTGTGTAAGCTTTGTTAGAGGGCCTTCATGCGGTTTATTTGCCTAAATCGCAACGGAATTATAGGCGAGGATCGCGGTTGCGTAAAAACGATTAAAAACCCCACGTTTCAAGTCGGTTCGTCTAATTTATTTTTGTTATAGTCAGTCTTTGAGCGTGTGTATCGCTAATATATTTTTTATTTTTGTGGGAACGTAACTGTCCTCTTGGCTTTCCGCTATTGATGTTTCCCTTAGGGTCTAGTTATTTCATGTTTGTGTTTCTTCCCTTTGGTGTGTCTGATGGGAAGTGTGGGTTAATTGTATCGTTTCCTGATCATTGGCTTCACTTCTATTTTACTCTGGGACCCTTTTAGATGGGTGGAGTAAGTTAATTGTATCGATTCCTGATCTTTGTCATACTTCTACTTTGACCCATCGGCGTGCAATTAAAGAGGGAAGTAACGTTATCAACCATGATTGAGTTACTACCATGTATGCAGTTTGTCATATACCATTTATTTTGTACCCAGTCTATTCAATATCGAAGAATGATTTTACGAAATTGGTCGCTGAAATCATTTCAAGTATATAGTTTTATGTACTTATTGTCTACGCCCATGGGCTTGGACTATATTAAGGATAGCTTTTGCTGCGGAAGCATTTAATAAAAGGTCATTTTGACTGGTTTTCTATTGACGGGTTTCACTTTTCATAGACAGGACTATTTTCAATCTGATTACCCACAGGACATCCACACGCTCGTTACACTGCAACACCCCCTTGCCTATTAATACCCGATATTTGTCGGAACGCTGCCCGGAACGGAGCGTGGTAACTCAGTGGTTAGTAGTAGACGCCCTTGGTTCGATTCCCGGCAGCGGTAATACAATTGTGGTATCCGAACATTTCCCATTGGCATCATTTGCATGGATTAATGCCACAAAGTGCAGCGTCGTTAACAGGTGGCCCCTGTGCAGGCAGAATCATCCCCTGTGCAGGTAAAAGATCCCTACCGCAATTGCATGGTTCCTGTGTAGGCTTTTATCATGCAAATCTGGAGCGTATATATTGGACACCTGCCTAGAATGTCTGCCAGAGCATATGGCAGTATATTGAGAAAGAAAGAAAATGTATCACTTGTAATGCATAATTGCTCTCACACTTGCGAAATAAATATACATTCGTGGTTTACATGATGTTGACTTCGCCCTCATCTTGTTCGTCACACATCTAGTTCTTACTGCTGTGAAGATTTTTTTATTTGTCATAAGGTTAATCTAGAACGTGAAATAATCTAGAATGTGAAATAAATATGTTAATGAAATGAAGGAAACCATAAATGTAGCATGTAGTGCAAGTAGTTGTAAGTGAAAGATCGGTAGTTTTTTATGTCACATTGGAGAGAACATTTAAAATTCTTATTTGTAATCTGTGGCTGGTATACACTTACATATTAACTGGCATATTAATACAACATACGCATGATAAGTTTTGTCATTTTTGTACTGCTCAGATTGATGCGTGCTAAGCGTAACTTAAGCTTTTTATGAAAGCTAATACTTGGTTATCTTAAAATTCGGTTTCCGATAGACCTTGATACAGAAGGGATTGAAGTCCAACTTTAAACTCCACGTCGTCCAGCATTTATTAGGACCGGACACAAGACCTGGATTGACGATCTCGTTATACTATGTGTAGGAAGAAAGGTATTTAGTTATTTTTAAATAGGGAATACTTGGATGTTCGATAAATTGTAAGATCTGGATACATATTCGTCACAAATTTCGCTGTCACATTTTACTGGTATATTTCTAAATTGCCACCTTCATGGAGGAAACACATGTGAAAACGAATCTGGTATACTGAATTGAGACGTTTGTTACCTAAGAGCTTTCTCCGTGTCGCTAGTTTATTACGTGTCCATGTAACAAGCAGATTTTATGAAAAGAATTTGCACTCTATGAGACAATTTCATTTTCCTGGTAAAAGCAAAATACAAGAAATGCATTATTTCCTATGATCCTATTTACTCTATAAGATTTGTCGTGCCGCTTAAGTCGGACACATGTAAATCAGTGGATACTATTTGTCTCATATGTGCACTATCCGAGTACAGAGCAAAAAGTGCTGATCACATCACGAAAACACGCCTATATAATTCTGACCCCTTGAACCCCAATTTTATATAGTAAAACTGTGGTTTCCGGGGGTATGCCTTATTTTTCTTATTTCTGCTCTAAAATATAGATTGTGGGTACTCGTGAGAACCGCCTCGATGACAATTTTTCATCCTAAAATTTTCATTTTTTCGGCGATAAAGGTGGCAATGTATTTGTATAGGTGTTATTGCGTAATGAAACTGCGCATTTGTGCAGAATGATCTGCACCTTTATATTCTCGAATGATCAAAGCTTGCTTTCCCGTGGAATGGCTTTGTAAAAATGTTTTCAGCTTACAGCATTTCTGTTGCGCTAGCATTTCTGTTCTTTCTTGCTGTAGAGTCCCCACCGTTGTTTCATCTCTGTTGTTGTTTGATTTTTTTTGTTCACAGAGATGTTGCACTGATGAGTTAGGAGGCCTTCATGTGGACTGAACAAAGTATTTGTCTTAATCGCGACGGAAGTAAGGGCGAGGATTGTGGCCACGTAAAATCGATTTAAGCCCCCAAGTGGAATTCGTTTCCGCTGACCGTTCCAATGCGGTTCTTCTGTCGCGGTTTATTTTTGTTATGATTTATCTTTGGGTGTTTGTGTCACTTATATTATTTTGTTTTGGATAGCCTTTTGGCCACTTTGTGGGAAAGTAACTATCCTTTTGGCTTTACGCTGTTGGTGTTTCCGTTGGGGTCTGTTGCTTCATGTTTGTGTTTCTTTCCCTTTGTTGTCTCTGATGGGATTTGTGGGTTAATTGTATCGATTCCTGATAATTGCCTCTACTTCTATTTTACAGTTTCAGATTGTGGTGAGCCTTCTACACAAGCGAATAGTCATCTGCTCCCAGGTTACACAATAGCTGGTAGCCAGAGGCAATATGTTTGTAACAATCAACACGCGACTACCTCTAATAGTGACGTCAGCAGCATGACAGTGACGTGTCTATCATCTGGTGATTGGACGCCGACAAATTTTCAGTGTGTGATTGGTATGTGGAGAAATTATCTTTCTATACGTAAAGTTCTGGGACCAGGTGTTCAAAGCATCGTTAGCTTAACAAGCTCCTTAGCGGTCATATTGTTAACTTGTCTAGCAAGTTTGATATTTAAAATTTTGGTATTTTTGCTGAAAAATGTGAGCAGTTTGCAAAAGCTGCTCACATTTTTTCAGCAAAAATACTGCCATATTTGCCAAAGTTGCTCACATTTTTTCAGCAAAAATATTACCATATTTGCCATAATAAATGATCAAAGTTTTAACGATACGTTAACTAACGGTGTCGTTAGTTTTGAACAACTGGCCCCTGGTTTCGCTCTTCGGTTGCATGGCGCTGGGCTCGACTTCGGAATCTATGTAACTCGCTTCCGAAATCTATTAAATTCACGACGGGTGGAGACTGATATTTCCTCGGTTCGACCCTCCGACAAATAGTTTTCTTGTGCCCTGACGTCGGATTGTTGTTTAGTCCTCAACCCTGATTAATGGTAGTATTAATGTATACATGATATGCATTTTTGTTTACTCACGGTTGAGCTATAACATAGCAGTGAAGGCAATGAAAGCCCCTACAAGGATCAATTATTAGTTATAGATATTATGTTTGATATTTCACTGAGAATGAGGGCGAGGGTTGGAATTACATATACTCCGGAGTTGAAGCCCCCACCCCCACCACCCCGGCAAAAAGGTTTTACTACAAGGTGGTTCTTCTGCCGCGTTAAATGTTTGTTATGGTTTGTCTTTGGGTGTTTGTGTTGCTTATATTATTTTATTTTGGATAGCCTATTGGCCAGGCCATTTTGTGGGAAAGTAACTGTCCTTTTGGCTTTCCTCTAGTGATGTTTCCATTAGGGTCTGTTGCTTCATGGTTGTGTTTCTTTCCTTTTGGTGTCTCTGATGGGAGCTGTGGGTTAATTGTATCGATTTCTGATCATTGCGTCCATTGCCTTTACTACTGACCGTCATTAGTGGGGCTGTTCTTTTGCAGTTTTGCAGTTTTTCACTTGTTTTTTCGCTTTGTGCCGTTGTTTCATGGTTCGTCTGTTTTTGTGTGTGCCCGAGTGTCACTTACTTTCTTAATTTGATTCTGATGGCTGCCTTCTTTGATTCTTGCCTTTCCTGAGCAACCTTTTCTTACCAGTTGGCATACCACAGCTCTTTCCTTTGTGCTGAGCGGTAGCGGTGAAACATCTTCCCGAGCTGCATTGAATACTGTTATTTTTTCTATTTTCAGGGATAACATTTTATAATCTTTGATCGCACTCCTACTCTCTTTGCCATGACCCCATATACCGTGTTGAATATTAAATGCTTTCCGACGTTTTTACCTCCGTTTATAACACTAACACACTTGTTATTCAGCCACCAAGTTTGCTGTCTGTGTTACAGAAGGCCAAGACAAGCTTCCTACGTTATATTGGTTACCTAAACTTCATAAAAGACCATACAAAGCACAGTTTATTGCAAATTCAAGCTATTGTACCACAACTGAACTCTCCAAATTATTAACTACATATTTTGACTGCCATCAAAAAGCATGTACTAAAATATTGCGACAAAGTCTTCGAAAGTTCAGGTAGAAATTTCTTTTGGTCTATAAAATGTTCTAAAGAAGTTTTAAATAAATTGAAATTCAGGCGTTTTCATGCTTCAAGTCTGTCTACTTAAAATGTTTCACCCTTTACGCAACACTTCCTCATAATCTTATAAAAGAAAAAAGTTTAGGAATTAATTGCGAAATATAAACGCCATAGGATGGCGCACGAGGAATATCACCATCCAAAAAAGGAAAATTTACAATCTCAAAATCAAAGTCATCGCGTTTATCATAAATTTTGTACGAAACAAACCCATCTGCAATAGATAGATGTAAATCCAAAAACTGGACCTCGGTATCAGAAGAATTTGCTTTACTTAACTGAAGTTCTGGGGGGGGGGGGGGGGTAAATCTGACTGATCAAACCATCGAAATAGGTATTATCAATATTAAATAAATCATCTAAATATCTAGAAGTGGAGCTGAAAGCTTCAATAATTTCAGATTGGTTATCAATGGAAAGCGACAACATGAAGTATCTTTCTTAACAATACAAGGACAGATCTGCCACAAGAGGCGCGCAGTTCGTACCCATCGGAATACCCACAATTTGTCTAAATAACTTAGTACCGAATCTAATATAAATATTGTCAAGTAGAAAGGTGAGGGCATCACACACTTTCTGACATGACCAAAGAGTATAATTCTTATGCTCTTTAGAAGTGAAAAATGCATTTCTGACAATACATGCAATATAGAGAGAATCTTCTCTGTGAAAAGCCCATTCAATTAAATCATTCAGTTTTTCTTTTATAAGATTATGAGGAAGTGTAGTGTAAAGAGTGGAAAAATCGTAAGTAGACAGACCTGAAGCACGAAAACGTCTGGATTTCAATTTATTTAAAACCTCAATTGATTTTTTTATAGACCAAAACAGATTTCTGCCTGATCTTTCATAGACTTTATCACAATATTTAATCACATGCGTTTTAATAGCAGTAAGACAGGAAGTTAATAATTTAGAAAGTTCAGTGGTAGTGCAAGAGCTAGAATTTGCAATTAACCGTGCTTTGTAAGGTCTTTTATGAAGTTTTGGTAACCAGTATAGCGTAGGAAGCTTCTCTTGGCCTTCGGTAACACACACAGCAAACTTTGTGGCTGAATGGCAAATATGTGCATCTACTATTGCTCTCTCTTCAGCTAAAGGCTGAAGTTCATAGGCCTAAGTACCACCAAGCTCCTGCTTAAGCGTGTTAACATAGTGGAGCCGTCAAACAACGACGCCGTTGTTAGCGACCTTGTCTGCAGGGGCCAATACAAACTTCTTATGAAATTCTTGAATACCTAGTTTAAGATGACGTAAAGACGTCTTAGGCTTAGGAGGTAATAAGTTAGTATTTTGAGAATAGAAAGAAATACGTTTATTCACTAGTTTTAAAATGCTAAGTTTCCAGTCCTTAAGGGCTTTATGCTCAACATACTCTCGCTTACACTATCGATTACCGAATTCATTCAAGGAAGCAGCAATTTCATCTCTACATTTACTGAAATCAATTTTAGAAGGAAACCGATATTTCGGTCCTTTAGAAATTATATTCCTTATCCTAGAATCAGGAATAATTTTCAAATTGCCAGTTATTACATGACCAGCAGCAGGATACCAATACACTGAGGTTTTAAAATCACATGAATCAGGAGTATTAGTATCAATATCAAAATCTGAAACAAGCTTATTGAAATTAAAAATGATAGATCTGACAGGTTTGTTATATTTATAGCAAATTATAGGTGTTTCAGTATTTTGAAAATAAGCAGGAATGGAAGAAAGCACCGAGCTCTCACGGAAGATACTGGGCAAATCTATAAAATCCATACCCTTATTAATGAAGGATATTTTGAAGAAATGGCGTTTATGAATAATTTCAGAATCAATGTAAGGACGGATAGTATGCTGAGTATAGCCTCTAGTTAAGAGAGCCGCATCATATAACTGATTAGAACCATCGTAGAGTTTATTCGCCTCGGTGTCCAGAAGCCGTAAAACAGAAACGGGTGATGAACTTAAAAATGAAAGCATAGAGTGGCGTCCATAATTTAATAATATAATTGACAATCACTTCAGTCCAGTATTGTTTCGTTTAAACGCACGTAATTTATGTTTAAAGTTACCATTTTTCCTGATGCCATGAGATCTAGTTCTGCGTTTTCGACATTCCAGGAGCGAGAAAATATCAAAGTCCGGCATTCTGGAAATATTACCCTCAGATCAATGTTGTCATTAAATCCTATCACCTTTCATTCGAAAATGCGTTCATCCATCCAAAAGACGCAGTATGCATCATCGCATTTCAAAGTGCAAATCTAACAGGAGTGGTTGTTGTAAACACCTTTGCTATAATTATTGTTTCACTTCACCTGTCAATGGAAGAACATTTTCTGCGAAAATCCATTCTGATATAGTCTGATATTAAAAAATAGGTTATTACACGAATTGTGGCGTTGCATATGCAGGTCAAACTAAGCGCGCATTGAAAGCTCGCTTTGGAAAACACAGTGGTTGGCGTAACAAAACAATAAAAAAATAATTAATTAAATAATTGAATTTCTCGATACTGTAAACGTACCGGTTACTCGTTGAACCATGAAGCTATTAGTTTAAACTAATTAATGTAAGTGCGATGAAAGCTTCAAGCTTATTAAATCGCTCTCGAACACTCATTCCGTGTGTTTTCACGCGCGCAAGAGGGAGAGAGGCAGTGGCTTTTACACCACTGCTATTCATTTACACCTCCATTCAGGGGGACAGTGACATTTTGTGTCTTGCCCAAGGACACGTCTCGATATCGGTGGCCGGATTCGAACGCACAACCTCTCGATCATAAGTTGAACGCGTTAACCACTGCGCTATCGAGGCTGAACCCGGATGAGATTATCCACGACCAAAAGGGTACTGACAAACTTCACAATGTCAAAAGGTTAGAGCCTGGGCTGAGTTGGACTGAACATCTGCAAGCACCATTCCTTCTATGTTTAAATGACACTATTTTACATGGCGACAACATAATATCTAAATTACCTAGAGAAGGTCTTGATCACATGGTTCTCCTGTGAACCGTAATGTTAAATAAATATTTCACCTAACTATGACTCTTTACGAAATGGATACAACTCTGCAACGGTCTAGGCAACAATCTAAGCTTGTGTTTCTTTCTCTCTTTCAGTTTCCACAAAACGTAAATTGGACAAACAAGTTGATTTTAGTATGATTCTAAGCACCAGTCTTATAATGCGTTACTTCTTATTTGTTGTTATACTCGACATGCTTTACGCTCTTGCATCGAGTCCGAGATTAATCATGTGAGACATGTTCTGAAACTTCATTTTGATACTTCAACGATTTACCCAGCACAATTAGAGATATGAAACTGGACGTGAAGGCAATGGACCGATACAATTAAACTACAGCTCCCATCAGGGACACCAAAGGGAAAGAAACACAAACACGAAATAACTAGACCCTAATGGAAACATCAATAGCCGAAAGCCAAACGGACAGTTACTTTCCCGAAAAAATGGCAAATCGGCTATCCAAAACAAAAACTATAAGCGATACACACACTCAAAGACAATCCATGACAAAAATAAACCGCGACGGAAAAACCTTCCTGGAACGAGCAATCATCGCCCTTACTTCCGACGCGAATTATATAAAAAATAATTTGTTCAGTCGCATGAAGGCCACATAGCTCATCAGTGCAATATCTCCGAGAACACAAAAGTCAAACAACTACACAGATGAAATAACCGTGAGGACTCGACAGCAAGAAACCACTGAAGTGCTGAAGCAAAAGAAAAACAACATTTAGGATCCGGAGTGTCCGACCAGAGACAGAGCATCTGGCGCCAACCAACATTACATAAAATTAAAATTATCTCTAATTCTCAGTAAGCCTTTACACTGGAACCGTCATAGAATCTGAGACCTGACCTTTCGGTGTGCAATCAAAAAGGGAAGCAAAGTTGTCTACCCTGATTTGGTTACTAGTATGCATGCAGTCTGTCGTATAACACTTATGTTGTACCCAATCATTTTATATCGAAAACTAGAGCCAGTGTTTATAAAACCTAGTGCCTCCATCTTCTTGACCCTTACACTGCTTGCTCGTTACAGTTATTGAGATATCTATTTTTTATTTGGTTGCAATGTTGAAATTCTCAAAGGATCATAGTACAAAAAAAAAACAAGAACAAAAATCTATTTCTTTCAAAAGTCGATCCGATCATCTTGTCATCGTCTCCAATGAGTCTGTAAAGTTTCAGGGCAACAGCTGTAATGGCTTTTGATATATCTTGCTTACAAGCTTAAAATGCCCAAAGGGTCATGACTCAAGAAAAAAAAAAAAAGATTTGGATTTTTTCCCAAAGTTAATCATCATCCAGAACCGATCTGTAAAGTTTCATGGCAAAAAAACAAACAAATAGTTTTTAGATATCTTGCTTACAAGCTTAAAGTGCCAAAAGTTCCAAAGGCCATAACTCAAGTAAAAAAATCAGATTTCGTCCAAAGGTTAATCAATTCATCTTCATATTATCCCCCAATCAGTCTATAAAGTTTCCGGGTAATAGTTGTAATGGTTTTTGAGACATCTTGCTTACAAGCTTAAAATGTCCAAAGTTCTAAAGGGCCATAACTCAAGAAATTGTTTTGGATTTTGTCCAAAAGTTAGTCAGTTCATCTACTCATAATCTCGAATCAGTTTGTAAAGTTTCAAAATAGAAGTGGAGGCAATGATCAGGAATCGAATCAGTCAACCCACAGCTCCCATTAGAGACACCAAAGGGAAAGACGCACAAACATGAAACAACAGACCCGAATGGAAACACCAACAGCGGAAAGCTAAAAGGGCAGTTACTTTCCCACAAAATGGCCAATAGGCTATCTAAAATAAAATAAGCGACACAAACACCCAAAGACAAACCATAACAAAAATAAACCGCGACAGAGAAACCCCTTCAAGGCTATAGCTCAAATAGTTTTTGAGATATCTTGCTTACAAGCTTAAAATGCCCAAAGTTTCAGATGGTCATAACTCAAGGTAAAATATTTAGATACTTTTCAAAAGTTAACCATTTCATCTTCTAATCATCCCCAATCAGTATGTAAAGTTTCAGCATAACAGCTCTAATACATTTTGAGATATCTTGCTTACAAAATTAGTTATCTTGCTTACGCCCAAAGTTTCAAAGGGCCATAACGCAAGTAAATAAAGTCTGATTTTTCAGAAGTTAACCAGTTCATCCTCTTCCTCAATCAGTCTGTAAAGTTTCAGCACAATAGTTCTAATGTTTTTTTAGATATCTTTCTTACAAGATTAGATATCTTGCTTACAAGCTTAAAACGCCCAAAGTTTCAAGGGCCATAACTCAAGTACATAAATTCAGATTTTTTTTTTCAAAAGTTAATCAGTTCATCTTTTTATCGTCCCCAATCAGTCTGTAATGTTTTCGGGCAATAGCTGTGATGGGTTTTGAGATAACATGCTTACAAACTTAAAATGCCCAAAGTTACAAAGGGTTATAACTCAAGAAAAAATCGGATATGTTTCCAAAAGTTAATCAGTTCATCTACCTGTCATCCCAAATCAGTCGGTAAAGTTTCAGGGCAATAGGTCAAATCGTTTTTGAGATATCTTGCTCACAATAGCTCTTATACTTTTTTTAGATGTCTTGCTTACAAGATTATATATCTTGCTTACAAGCTTAAAACGCCCAAACTTTCAAAGGGCCATAACCCAAATTAACAAATTCAGATCTTTTTTTCAAAAGTTCATCAGTTCATCTTCTTATCATCCCCAAACAGTCTATAAATTTTCAGCGTAATAGCTTTAATGGTTTTGGAGATATCTTGCTTACAAGATTAAATATCTTGCTTACTAGCTTAAAACGCTCAAAGTTTCAAAGAGCCATAACTCGGGTCAATTTATTTTTCATAAGGAACCCATATATGAAATTTCAAAAACCTAGCATGCATGGTTCAAAAGTTATGCTGTGTACTAAAAAGCGGGACCGATGGAAAGACGGAAGGACGGGAAGAAGGACGGACGGACGAACATGGCAAACGACATAAGCCCCCAAAACTTCTTCGAATTTGGGGCATTAAAATTGAAGGCAATAATCAGTAATTGATAAATTTAATCCACAGCTCCCATCAGTGACACAAAAGGGGGAAAAAACATGTATCAACTAAAACCCTAATGGAACCATCAATAACAAAAGTCAACAGGACAGTCACTTTCCCACAAAATGTCCAATTGGTTATCAAAAAGAAACAAATTCAAGCCATACACACACTCAAAGACAAAGTATAACAAAAATAAATCGCGAGAGACGAACCGCCTTGGATCGATCAGTGGAACGAATTCCAACGCGGCGCTTAAATAGATTCTACGCGGCCGCAATACTCGTCCTTACTTCCGTCGCGATTAAGACAAATAATTTGTTCAGTCCGTATGAAGGCCTCCTAACTCATCAGTGAGAACACAAAAATCAAACAACCACAGAGATGAAACAACGGTGAGTACCCGACAGAAAGAAACCACTGAAACGCTTGAGCAAAAGAAAACCAACAGTTAGACTCCGATGGACCCAACAAGAGTATCAGGCATCAACCAACATTGCATAAAATTAAATTCCTTCTAATTCTCTGAAGAGCATAAAATTATACTTTATGGTCATGTCAGAAAGTGTGTGAAGCGCTCACCTTTCTACTTGACAATATTTACATACAATTTGGTACTAAGTTATTTAGAAAAAATAGAAATGAAGGCAATGATCGGGAATCGATACAATGAACCCATAGCTCTTATCAGAGACACCAAGGGAAAGAAACTCAAACATGAAACAACTAGACCCAAATTGAAACATCACTAGCGGAAAGCCAAAAAGATCGTTACTTTCCCGAAAAATGGCCAATATACTATCCAAAGAAAAATAATATAAGGGATACACACACTCAAAGACAAGCCATAACAATATAAACCACGACAGAACTACCGCCTTTGAACGGTCAATGATACGTATTTCACTGGGGGGGGGGCTTTTTTACGCGACCGCAATCCTCGCCCTTACTTCCGTTGCGTTTTTTTTCAGTCCACAAAAAGCACCCCCCCCCCCAACTCATCAGTGCAACATCTCTGTGAATACAAAAATCTATCAATCACACAGATGAAACAACGGTGAGGACTCGACAGTAAGAAACCATTGAAATGCTGGAGCAAAAGAAAACCAACAGTTAGACTCTGATGGGCTCAACCAGAGATGGTGCCTTTAGCACTATTCTAGATAATTGGGTGATTAATCAAAAATTGACAATATCTATTTCGATGGTATGATCAGTCACATTAACTTCCCAGAACTTCAGTTAAACAGAGCAAATTCTTCTGATACCGAGGCCCCGTTTTTGGATTTACATATGTCTTTGTAGGTAGGTTTGTTTCATGAAAATTTATGATAAACACGATGCTTTTGATTTTGAGATTGTAAATTCCTTTATTGTATGGCGATATTTCTCGGGCGGCATCCTAGCGCTTTTATATTTCGCAATTAATTCGATTTCCCAGAGTGTCTATTCATGTAACTGACTCCAACACTTGTAATAAAATGTTAACTGCTAAACTTCTTAATCAGGGTTATCGATTTCATAAACTTCGCACAGACTTTTCAAAATTTTATAGACGTTATTCCGATTTAATTTCAAAATTCAATGTTGGCCTTTAATCTCTTCTGCAACGAGGTCGATCGGCACCCGAGTTGTATGGTGAATTAGTATATAAATTCAGAAAAAAAAAATAATTGCAATGACTTCAGTACCCAATTTCATAAAATCATTCTTCGATATAAAAAGATTGGATACAACATAAATGTTGTACGACAGACCACATGCATGGTAGTTAACCCAATCACGGTTTACAACTCTGCTCCCTTCTTTACTTCTATGATGGTTCCAGCCTAAATGGTTACTGAGGATTAGAGAGAATCTAATTTTATGTAATGTTGGTTGGTGTTTGATGCTCTGTGTCTGGTTGAGCCCATCGGAGTGTAACGGTTGGTTTTCTTTTGCTCCAGTATTTCAGTGGTTTCTTGTTGTCTAGTCCTCATCGTTGTTTCATCTCTGTGGTTGATTGCTTATTGTGTTCACGGAGATGTTGCACTGATAAGTTTGGAAGCCTTTATGCGGACTGAACATGGAAGTCAGGGCAAGGATTGTGGCCATATAAAATCGATTTAAGATCCCCCACCACAAGTGGAATTCGTTTCACTGACCGTTCCAATGCGGTTCTTCAGTCATGGTTTTTTTTTGTTTTGGCTTGTCTTGGGGTGTGCGTATCTCTTATTAGCTCACCTGTAACGTAGTGACAAGGTGAGCTTTTGGGATCTCTTTTTGTCCGCCGTCTGTCCGTGCGTCCGTCCGTGCGTCCGTGCGTGCGTCCGTAAACTTTTTCTTCAAACAACATCTCCTCCTAAACCACTGATCGGATTCTGACCAAACTTCATAGGAATATTCCTTAGGTGGTAACCTTTCAAAGTTGTTCAAATGGTTCCGGCCTGTTGCTCATCTTGGTCACATGAGCTAAAAATAGATTGTTTTACTAAAAAAAATCAAAATCTTCTTCTCTGAAACCGCATGGCCGAGGTCTTTGATATTTGGTATGAAGCTTCATCTAGTGGACCTCTACCACGATTGTTCAAATTATAGTCCTTGGGCCAAAAATGCCCCTGCCCCGTGGGCCTTTGGTTTTACATAGGCTTATATAGGGGAAATCTTTAAATATCTTCTTCTCTGAAACCACAAGGCCCAAGTCTTTCATATTTGATGTGAAGCTTTATCTAGTAGACCTCTATCAAGATTGTTCAAATTATAGCCCTAGGGCCAAAAATGCCCCTGCCCCGAGGGCCTTTGGTTTTACATAGGCTTATATAGGGAAAATCTTAAAAATATTCTTCTCTGAAACTACACGGCCCATGTCTTTGATATTTGGTAGGAAGCTTCATCAAGTGGACCTCTATCAAGATTGTTCAAATTATAGCCCTGGGGCCAAAAATGCCGCCGCCCCGGGGCCCTTTGGTTTTACATAGGCTTATATAGGTAAAATATTTAAAAATCTTCTTCTCAGAAACCACAAGGCCCAGGTCTTTAATATTTGGTATGAAGCTTCATCTAGTGGACCTCTACCAATATTGTTCAAATTAAAGCCCTTGGGCCAAAATTCCCCCCACCCCGGAGGCCTTTGGTTTTACATAGGCTTATATAGGGAAAATCTTTAAAAATCTTCTTCTCTCAAAACCGCATGGCCCAAGTCTTTGATATTTATTGTGAAGCTTCATCTAGTGGACCTCTATCAAGATTGTTCAAATTATAGCCCTGGGGCCAAAAATGCCCCTGCCGCGAGGGCCTTTTGTTTTACATCTTTAAACATCTTTTTCTCTGAAACCGCAAGGCCCAAGTCTTTGATATTTGGTGTGAAGCTTCATCTAGTGGCCTCTATCAAGATTGTTCAAATTATAGCCCTAGGGCCAAAAATGCCCCCGCCCGGTGCCCTTTTGTTTTACATTGGCTTATATAGGGAAAATATTTAAAAATCTTCTCTGAAACCACAAGGCCCAGGTTTTTAATATTTGGTATGAAGCTTCATCTAGTGGACCTCTACCAAGATTGTTCTAATTATAGGTCTAGGGCGAAAAATGCCCCAACCTGCAGGCCCTTTGGTTTTACATTGGCTTATACAGGGAAAATCTTTAAAAATCTTTTTCTCAAAAATCGGATGGCCAAGTTCTTTGAAATTTGGTGTGTAGCTTCATCTACTGGACTTCTACCAAGAATGTTCAAATTATAGCCCTTGGGTGAAAAATGCCCCCGCCCCGGGGCCCTTTCATTTTTACATTGTCTTATATAGCGAAATTAAAAAAAATGTTCTACTCTGAAACTGCAAGGCCCAGGTCTTTGATATTTGGTGTGAAGCTTCATCTAAATTGTTCAAATTATAGCCCTAGGAAATAGAAGTCAAGGCAACGACAACCTTTGAAAATCTTTTTGTCTGAAAGCAGAAAGCCAAGGTCTTTGATATTTGGTATGAAGCTTTGACTTGTGGATTTCAACCAAGATGGTTCAAATTATAGCCCTGGGGGCAAAAATGGCCCGCGCCGGAGACCCCAAGGTTTATATAGACTTATATAAGGAAAACGTTTAAAAATCTTGTCTGAAACCAGAAGTCTCCGTTCTTTGATATTTGGTTTGAAGCTTCACCTTTTAGACCACTACCAAGATTAATCATATCATAGCCCGGCGCCAATAATGGCTGTCCCAGGGGCCCACTTGATACCCTACGGATCAGGTGAGCGATCCAGGGCCATCATGTCCCTCTTGTGTTTTATATTAGGATCACTTTTTGTATGTCATCCGTGCGTAAACAATTTGTCCAAATGACATCTCCTCCTAAACTACTGAACGGATTTTGACCAAACTTCACAGGAATGATCCTTAGGTAGACCCCTTTCAAAGTTGTACAAATGGTTCTGGTCTGCTGGACATCTAGGTCACAGGAGCCAAAAATAGATTTTCTTCAGCGAAAACTTACAAATCTTCTTCTCTGAAACCACAAGGCACAGGTCTTTGATATGTGGTATGAAGCTTCATCTAGTGGACCCCTACCAAGATTGTTCAAATTATAGTGCTTGGGCCAAAAATGTCCCCACCCCGGGGCCCTTTGGTTTTACATGGGCTTATATAGGGAAAATCTTTAAAAATCTTCTTCTCTGAAATCTCAAGTCCCAGGTCTTTGATATTTGCTATGAAGCTTCATCTAGTGGACCCCTACCAAGATTGATCAAATTATAGTGCTGGGGACAAAAATGCCCCCGCCCGGGGCCCTTTGGTTCTACATGGGCTTATATAGGGAACATCTTTAAAAAATCTTCTTCTCTGAAACTGCAAGGCCCAGGTCTTTGATATTTGGTATGAAGCTTTATCTAGTGGACCCCTACCAAGATTGTTCAAATTATAGTGCTGGGGCCAAAAATGCCCCCGCCCCGGGGTGTCTTTGGTTTTACATGGGCTTATATAGGGAAAATCTTTAAAAATCTTCTTCTCTGAAACTGCAAGGCCGAGGTCTTTGCTATTTGGTATGAAGCTTCATCTATTGGACCCCTACCATGATTGTTCAAATTATAGTGCTGGGGCCAAAAATGCCCCCGCTCTGGGCCGTTTGGTTTTACATAGGCTTATATGGGGAAAATCTTTAAAATCTTCTTATCTGAAACCGTAAGGCCCAGGTCTTTGATATTTGGTATGAAGCTTCAGCTTGTGGACCTCTACCAAGATTATTCAAATTATAACCCTGGGGCCAAAAATGCCCCCGCTCCGGGGACCTTTGGTTTTACATAGACTTAATAAATTATTAACGGCTAAACTCCTTAATCAGGGTTATCGGTACCATAAACTACGCAAAGCCTTTTCAAAATTTTATAGACGCCATTCTGATTTAATTTCAAAATTCAATATTGGACTCAAATCTCTTCTGCAACAAGGTCTATCGGAACCCGAATTTTATGGTGACTTAGTATATAAATTCAGAAAAATATATAACCGCAATGACTTCAGCACCCAATTTCGTAAAATCATTCTTCGATATAAAAATATTGGGTACAACATGGATATTATACGACAGACTGCATGCATGGTAGTTAACCCAATCACGGTTGGCAACTTTGCTTCCCTCTTTAATTGCACGCCGGTGGGTCAGGCCTCAGATTCTATGACGGCTCCAACGTAAAGGCTTATTGAAAATTAGAGAGATAATGTTGGTTGGTGCCTGATGCTCTGTCTCTGGTCGGGCTCATCGGAGTCTAACTGTTGGTTTTCTTTTGCTCCAGCATTTCAGTGGTTTCTTGCTGTCGAGTCCTCACCGTTGTCTCACCTCTGTGGTTCTTTGATTTTTGTGTTCACGGAGATGTTGCACTGATGAGTTAGGAGGCCTTCATGCGGACTGAACAAATTATTTGTCTAAATCGCGACGGAAGTAAGGGCGAGGATTGTGGCCACGTAAAATCGATTTAAGCCCCCCAGGGGAAATCTTCCACTGACCGTTCCAAGGCGGCTCTTCTGTGGCGATTTATTTATGTTGTTGTTTGTTACTTACTGTGTGTATCACTTGTGTCTTTTGGTTTTGGATGGCCATATGGCCATTTTGTGGGAAAATAACTATCCTTATGGCCTTCCTTTGTTTAGGTTTCCATTATGGTCTGGTCTCTTAATGTTTGTATTTCTTTCCCTTTGGTGTCTTTTATGGGTGGAGTAAGTTAATTGTATCTATTCCTGATCTTTGTTTTACTTCTACTTTTTATGTAGGGAAAATTTTGAAAAATTCTTCTTCTCTGAATCCACAAGGCCTATGTCTTTGATATTTGGTATGAAGCTTCAGCTAGTGGACCTCTACCACGATGGTTCAAAATATAGCACTGAGACCAAAAATGCCTTCGGCTCGAGGCCCTTTGGTTTTACATAGACTTATATAGGGAAATCTTTAAAAATCTTCTATGAAACCACAAGGCATAGGTCTTTGATATTTGGTGTGAAATTTCATCTAGTGAACCTCTATGAAGACTGTTCAAATTATAGCCCTGGGGCCAAAAATGCCCCCGCCCGAGACCCTTTGGTTTTACTTAGACTTAAATAGGGAAATCTTTAAAAATCTTCTCTGAAACTGCAAGGCCCTTGTCTTTGATATTTGGTATGGAGCTTCATCTAGTCGACCTCTACCAAGATTGTTCAAATTATAGCCCTCGGGCCACAAATGCCCCCACCCCGGGGCCCTTTGGTTTTACATAGAGTTATATAGCGATAATCTTTGAAAAACTTCTTCTCTGAAACAGCAAGGCCCAGGCCTTTGATATTTGGTGTGATGCTTCATCTAGTGCACCTCTATCAAGATTGTTTAAATTATAGCTCTGAGTCCAAAATGCCCCCGCCCTGGGCCATTTGGGTTTACATAGGCTTATGTAGGGAATTTCTTCAAAAAAATATCTTCTTCTCTGAAACCGCAAGGCCGTGGTCTTTGATATTTGGTGTGTAGCTTCATCTAGTGGACCTTTGCCAAGAGTGTTCAAATTATAGCCTTTGTTGATATTTGGTATGAATCTTCACCTTTATGGACCTCCCTCAACATTATGCACATTATAAATAAGTTCTGAATAATTAGATCCTTAGGAAGCAAAGAATACACCAAATAAACGAAAATATCAGACTCGGTTTTATTGAGTCTGTTCAGTATCAGTACTGAAATGTGCAAAACTGGCCACGCCCTCTAGCACCGGCTTAAGCAGAACTCTATTTTCAAAATGATTCCAAATGAGTTCAATGATCCAAAATGACCAGAAAATATAATCTGCACTATGATGTCAATAATGGACCTCCCCGGGGCCCTCTTGTTACTCTATTGATAAGGTGAGCGATCCAGGGCCATCATGGGCCTCTTGTATTATTTTGCTTTGGATAGCCAATTGGCCATTTTGTGGGAAATTAGCTGTTCTTTTGGCTTTCCGCTGGTAGTGTTTCCGTTGGGGTCTGGTTGTTTCGTGTTTGTGTTTCTTTCCCATGGAGTCAGTGATGGGAGTTGTGGGTTAATTGTTTCGATTCCTGATCATTGCCTTCTCTTCTACTTTTCACAGACTTTGTCGCAATATTTAATCACATGCACTTTGCTGGCAGTAAAACATGAAGTTAATGATTTAGAAAGTGCTTTGATGGTACAATAGCTTAACTTGGCAATAAACCCTACTTTGTAGTGTTTTAATGAAGTTTAGGTAACCGATATAACGCAGCAAGCTTGTCATGGCCAACTGTTACACATACGACACACTTGATGGCTGAAGTTCTTCCACAAAAACGCGGCAATCATGTATAATGACTATAACGGTGTAAACTAATTTGTCTTTGGGTGTTTGTGTCACTTATATTATTTTATATTGGAAAGCCTATTGGCCATATTGTGGGAAAGTAACTGTCCTTTTGGCTTTCCGCTATTGATGTTTCCATTAGGGTCTGTTGTTTCATGTTTGTGTTTCTTTCCCTTTGGTGTCTCTGATGGGAGTTGCTGGTTAAGTGTATCGATTCCTGATCATTGCCTCCACTTCTACTTTTTATCATGGCCTCGCTATTACACATCAGTTGGTGCATGCATTTCTGCTTACAATTCCAGATTGCGGGGAGCCTTCCACTTCAGCGAACAGTCATCTACTCCCAGGCAATACAGTAGCAGGTAGCCAAAGGCAATATGTATGTAACAATCAATACGTGACTACTCCCGATAGTGATGTCAGCAGCATGGCAGTGACGTGTCTATCATCCGGTGATTGGACGCCGACAAATTTTCAGTGCGTGATTGGTATGTATAGAAATACTCTTTTATATGATCCAGTACATGACAAAACCTACAATAAGTCATGTGCGCCCAGCGAAGACTAAGATCAGCCTGCGCATCCGCGCAGTCTGATCAGAGTCTTCGCTGTGCGCTCGTAAGATAGCTATCTTCGCTGTGCGCTCGTAAGATAGCTAAGGGCCCATTGATCCTTCATGCAGCAAGAAAAGTCTCTGGTTAGACTATATGGATGCGCAGGCTGATCTGATTCTTCGCTGGACGCATATGTCTTATTGTAGGTTTTGTTGTGCGCTGGTTCATATGTAAAGTTCTGGATTGTGATATATCTACACGAACTGTTGGAACTAATGTTTCATCGGGCTTCTATTGAGTTTATGAACACCTTCTTAAGTTAAGCCGAATTCTGTGTACAGACTTTATCATGGTCTGCCACTTACATTTCGGGTGGTGCATGTATTTCTGCTTACAATTCCAGATTGCGGGGAGCCTTCCACTTTAGCGAACAGTCATCTGCTCCCGGGTAACACAATAGCAGGTAGCCATAAGCAATATGTATGTAACAATCAACACGTGACTACTCCCGATAGTGACGTCAGCAGCATGACAGTTACGTGTCAATCATCCGGTGACTGGACACCAACAGACTTTCAATGCGTGATTGGTATGTAGAGAAATTATCTTATATGTAAAGTTCTGGATTGTGATATCCCTACACGAGTCTTGGGAAGATATTTCACTAGGCCTTCTATGATTTTCTGAATTGATTTTAAGCCATAGAATGGATGTTTATCATGGGCGTTTATTTGATATATAGATGGTGGTACACATTCAACAGTTTAGGATAAACCCCAATATCAGATAAATAGAATACATGCTAAGTATGATGCTAAGTTAGGACAGAAAAATCCCAACTCGTCGGTTCAGCTGTTAGCTTACAGAGTTTCCCACCTGTCTGTCGGAACGTGTTGTCCACTGAACTACAATGATCGTTTTTATGGTCACATACACTCTAAAAATGACGATTCTAATGCTGCCTTTTTCGTCAAGGAAGCTGGAGAAAAAAGAGGCCAAAAAGATAACTTTGGAACCAAAATGTTTAATTATGAAAACGCATACACACACTTATGGTTTTTATTCAGAAATACCAACAGTTAGACATATTAACTTCTGAATAACTATTTTGCCGTTTGACCAGCGTACGGCGCTAATGTAAAAACCGAGATTTTCCGATACATTAGGTTAAGGTAACCGATATAACGCAGCAAGCTTGTCATGGCCAACTCTTACACATACGACAAACTTGGTGGCTGAAGTTCTTCCACAAAAGCGCGGCCATCATGTAAAATGACTATAAAGGTGTAAACTAATTTGTCTTTGCGTGTTTGTGTCAATTATATTACTTTACTTTGGAAAGCCTTTTGGCCATTTTGTGGGAAAGCAACTGTTCTTCTGGCTTTCCGCTATTGATGTTTCAATTAGGGTCTGTTGTTTCATGTTTGTGTTTCTTTCCCTTTGGTGTCTCTGATGGAAGCTGTGGTTAATTGTATCGATTCCTGATCATTGCCTCCACTTCTACTTTTTATCATGGCCTCGCTATTACACATCAGTTGGTGCATGTATTTCTGCTTACAATTCCAGATTGCGGGGAGCCTTCCACTTCAGCGAACAGTCATCTACTCCCAGGCAATACAGTAGCAGGTAGCCAAAGGCAATATGTATGTAACAATCAACACGTGACTTCTCCCGATAGTGATGTCAGCAGCATGGCAGTGACGTGTCTATCATCCGGTGATTGGACGCCGACAAATTTTCAGTGCGTGATTGGTATGTATAGAAATATTCTTTTATATGATCCAGTACATGACAAAACCTACAATAAGTCATGTGCGCCCAGCGAAGACTAAGATCAGCCTGCGCATCCGCGCAGTCTGATCAGAGTCTTCGCTGTGCGCTCTTAAGATAGCTAAGGGCCCTTTGATCCTTCATGGAGCAAGAGCAGTCTTTGGTAAGACTATATGGATGCGCAGGCTGATCTGATTCTTCGCTTGACGCATATGTCTTATTGTAGGTTTTGTTGTGCGCTGGCTCATATGTAAAGTTCTGGATTGTGATATATCTACACGAACTGTTGGAACTAATGTTTCATCGGGCTTCTAATGAGTTTATGAACACCTTCTTAAGTTAAGCCGAATGCTGTGCACAGACTTTATCATGGTCTGCCACTTACATTCCGGGTGATGCATGTATTTCTGCTTACAATTCCAGATTGCGGGGAGCCTTCCACTTCAGCGAACAGTCATCTGCTCCCGGGGAACACAATAGCAGGTAGCCATAGGCAATATGTATGTAACAATCAACACGTGACTACTCCCGATAGTGATGTCAGCAGCATGACAGTTACGTGTCAATCATCCGGTGACTGGACACCAACAGACTTTCAATGCGTGATTGGTATGTAGAGAAATTATCTTATATGTAAAGTTCTGGATTGTGATATCCCTACACGAGTCTTGGGAAGATATTTCACTAGGCCTTCTATGATTTTCTGAATTGATTTTAAGCCATAGAATGGATTTTTATCATGGGCATTTATTTGATATATAGATGGTGGTACACATTCAACAGTTTAGAATAAACCCCAATATCAGATAAATAGAATACCTGCTAAGTATGATGCTAAGTTAGGACAGAAAAATCCCAACTCGTCGGCTCAGCTGTTAGCTTACAGAGTTTCCCACCTGTCTGTCGGAACGTGTTGTCCACTGAACAACAATGATCGTTTTTATGGTCACATACACTCTAAAAATGACGATTCCAATGCAGCCTTTTTCGTCAAGGAAGCTGGAAAAAAGAGGCCAAAAAACGATAAACTTTGGTTCCAAAATGTTTAATTATGAAAACGCATACACACACTTATGGTTTTTATTCAGAAATACCAAAAGTTAGACATATTAACTTCTGAATAATTATTTTGCCGTTTGACCAGCGTACGGCGCTAATGTAAAAAAACCGAGATTTTCCGATAAATTACGTTAAGGTAACCGATATAACACAGCAAGCTTGTCATGGCCAACTCTTACACATGCGACAAACTTGATGGCTGAAGTTATTCCACAAAAGCGCGGCCATCATGTATAATGACTATAACGGTGTAAACTAATTTGTCTTTGGGTGTTTGTGTCACTTATATTATTTTACTTTGGAAAGCCTATTGGCCATTTTGTGGGAAAGCAACTGTCCTTCTGGCTTTCCGCTATTGTTGTTTCAATTAGGGTCTGTTGTTTCATGTTTGTGTTTCTTTCCCGTTGGTGTCTCTGATGGAAGCTGTGGTTAATTGTATCGATTCCTGATCATTGCCTCCACTTCTACTTTTTATCATGGCCTGGCTATTACACATCAGTTGGTGCATGTATTTCTGCTTACAATTCCAGATTGCGGGGAGCCTTCCACTTCAGCGAACAGTAATCTACTCCCAGGCAATACAGTAGCAGGTAGCCAAAGGCAATATGTATGTAACAATCAACACGTGACTACTCCCGATAGTGATGTCAGCAGCATGGCAGTGACGTGTCTATCATCCGGTGATTGGACGCCGACAAATTTTCAGTGCGTGATTGGTATGTATAGAAATATTCTTTTATATGAGCCAGTACATGACAAAACCTACAATAAGTCATGTGCACCCAGCGAAGACTAAGATCAGCCTGCGCATCCGCGCAGTCTGATCAGAGTCTTCGCTGTGCGCTCTTAAGATAGCTAAGGGCCCATTGATCCTTCATGGAGCAAGAGCAGTCTCTGGTTAGACTACATGGATGCGCAGGCTGATCTGAGTCTTCGCTTGACGCATATGTCTTATTGTAGGTTTTGTTGTGCGCTGGCTCATATATAAAGTTCTGGATTGTGATATATCTACACAAACTGTTGGAACTAATATTTCATCGGGCTTCTAATGACTTTATGGACACCTTCTTAAATTAAGCCGAATGCTATGTACAGACTTTATCATTGCCTGCCTCTTACATTTCAGGTGGTGCATGTATTTCTGCTTACAATTCCAGATTGCGGGGAGCCTTCCACTTCGGCGAACAGTCATCTGCTCCCGGGTAACACGATAGCAGGTAGCCACAGGCAATATGTATGTAACAATCAACACGTGACTACTCCCGATAGTGACGTCAATAGCATGACAGTTACGTGTCAATCATCCGGTGACTGGACACCAACAGACTTTCAATGCGTGATTGGTATGTAGAGAAATTATCTTATATGTAAAGTTCTGGATTGTGATATTCCTACACGAATCTTGGGAAGATATTTCACTTGGCCTCCTATGATTTTCTGAATTGATTTTAAGTCATAGAATTGATGTTTATCATGGGCGTTTATTTAATATATAGATGGTGGTACACATTCAACAGTTTAGGATAAACCCCAATATGAGATGAATAGAATACACGAATGATGCTAAGTTAGGACAGAAAAATCCAAACTCGAGGGTTCAGCTGTTAGCTTACAGAGTTTCCCACCTGTCTGTCGGAATGTGTTGTCCACACTGAACAACAATGATCGTTTTTTGTCACATACAATCTGAAAATGACGATTCCAATGCAGCCTTTTTCGTCAAGGAAGCTGGAGATAAAAGAGGCCAAAAAACGAGAAACTTTGGTACCAAACTGTTAAATTATGAAAAAGCATACACACCCACTTAAGGTTTTTATTCAGAAATACCAAAAGTTAGAGACATATTAACTTCTGAATAATTATTTTGCCGTTTTAAAAGCGTACGGCGCTAATGTAAAAAAAAAAAAAAAACAAAAAAAACAAGAATTTCCGATACATTTGGAATAGTCGCGTAAGAGTTCCTCGTATGGTAGCAGATGTGAGGCAGATTTCTGTCTCGTACTGGTTCCATTGTGGGAACTATTTCGCTACTAGCGAGCAATTTATGGGGAGTATCGGTCTTATGGCTAATTGCACTTGAGAAAATTGTCTTGACATATTTGGTGCACCTGTTTCGTCTTTCGATGTGTACTTCTCAAAAGCAAACTGCCTACTGTATAAACCATGTGAAAAATAGAAGTGAAAGCAATGATTAGGAATCGATACAATCAACCCACATCTCCCATCAGAGACACCAAAGGGAAAAAAGCACAAACATAAAATAACAGACCTAATGGAAACATCAATAGCCGAAAGCCAAAAGGACAGTTACTTTCCCACAAAATGGCCAATAGGCTACCCAAAAGAAAATAATATAAGCATCAATCTCATCCAAAGACAAACCATAACAAAAAAACCGCGACAGAAGAACCGCCTTGGAACCTTCAGTTGAAACGAAATCCACTGGGGTGGGGGGGGGGCTTAAATCGATTTTACGTGGCCACAATCCTCAACCTTAATTATGTCGCGGTTTAGTCAAATGAATTGTTCAGTCCGCATGAAGGCCTCCTAACTCATCAGTGCAACATCTCCGTGAACACAAATAATCAAACAACCACAGAGATGAAACAACGGCAAGGACTCAACAGCAAGAAACCACTGAAATGCTGGAGCAAAAGAAAACCAACAGTGAGACTCCGATGGGTCCGACCAGAGATAGAGCATCAGGCACCAGCCAACATTAACTTGAATTAGATCTTTCTAATTCTCAATACGCCTTTACACTGGAATCGTCATAGAATCTGAGGCCTGATCCACCAGCGTGCAATTAAAGAGGGAAGCAAAGCTGCAACCGTGATTGGGTTAACTACCATGCATGCAGTCTGTCGTATAACATTTAGCTGGTATCCAATCTTTTTATATCGAAGAATGATTTTACGAAATTGGGTGCTGAAGTCATTGCGGTTATATATTTTTCTGAATTTGTATTGTAGGTCAGCATAAAAATCGGGTTCCGATAGACCTTGTTGCAGGAGAGATTTAAGTCCAATATTGAATTTTGAAATTAAATCAGAATAACGTCTATAAAATTTTGAAAAGGCTTTGCGTAGTTATGGTACCGATAACCCTGATTAAGAATTTCAGCCGTTAACAATTTATTACGAGTGTTGAAGTCAGTTACATGACTACACACTCTGGAAAATCGAATTAATCTCGAAATATAAACGCCATCGGATGGCGCACGAGGAACATCACCATCCAAAAAAGGAAAATTTGCAATCTCAAAATCAAAACCATCGCGTTCATCATAAATTTTGCACGAAACAAACCCATCTAAAATGGATACGGTAGATGGAAAAACATAAACGGGGCCTCGGTATCAGAAGAATTTGCTTTATTTAACTGAAGTTCTGGGGGGGGGTAAATTTGACTGATCAAACCATCGAAATAGGCATTATCACTATTTAATAAATCATACAAGTATCTAGAAGTGGAGCTGAAAGCTTCAATAATTTCAGGCTGGTTTTCAGCACAAAGGGACATCATGAAGTCTCTCTCATAACAAAACAAAAACAAATCAGCTACGAGTGGTGCGCTATTAGTACTCATCGTAATACCCACATCTTGTCTAAATAACTTAGTACCAAATCGTATATAAATATTTCAAGTAGAAAAGTGAGAGCTTCACACACGTTCTGACATGACCGTAAAGTATAATTTTTATGCTCTTCTGAAGTGAAAAATGCATTTCTTACATTGCATGCAAGATAGAGGGAGTCTTCCCTATGAAATATCCATTCCATTAAATCATTAAGTTTTTCTTTTATAAGATTATGAGGAAATGTAGTGTAAAGGATGGAAAAATCATAAGTAGACAGACTTGAAGCACGAAAACGCCTGGATTTCAGTTTATTCAAAACTTCAATAGAATTTTTATAGACCAAAACAGATTTCTGCCTGATCTTTCGAAGACATTGTCGCAAATTTTTATCACATATTTTTTGATGGCAGTCAAACATGAAGTTAATAATTTGGAGAGTTCAGTGGTGGTACAAGAGCTTGAATTTGCAATAAACCGTGGTTTGTATGGTCTTTAATGAAGTTTAGGTAACCAATATATCGTAGGGAGCTTGTCTTGGCCTTCGGTAACACAGACAGCAAACTTGGCGGCTGAATGACAAATGTCGTCATAAACTAAAGCCCTCTCTACAGCTAAAGGCTGAAGTTTATAGGCTTTAGTACCACCAAGTTCTTGTTGAAGACTGTTAACATAGTGAATCCGTCAAACAACGGCCACATTGTTAGCGGCCGTATCAGTTGAAGCCAAAACAAACTTCCTATGAAATTCTTGAATACCTAGTGTAAGGTGACGTAAAGATGTCTTATGTTTAGGAGGTAATAGGTTCGTAGTTTGCGAATAAAAAATGCGTTTGTTCACTAATTTCAGAATGCTAAGTTTCGATTCATTAAGAGCCTAATGCTCAACATACGTTCGTTTACACCATCGATTACCAAATTCATTCAAAGCAGCAGCGATTTCATCTCTACACTTATGGAAATCAATTTTAGAAGGAAATTGATATTTCGGTCCTTTAGACACTATATTGCGTATCCTAGGATCAGGAATAATTTTTAAATTGCCAGTAAAAATATAACCAGCAGCCGGCTAACAATGCACTGAATTTTTACAATCACATGTAACAGGAGTGTTAGTGTCCATATCAAGATCAGAAACAAGTTTATTGAAATTAAAAATGATAGATCTTACAGGTTTATTGTATTTATAGCAAATAATGGATTTTCCAGTATTTTGAAAATAAGCCGGAATGGATGGAATAACCGAACTGTCCCGGAAGATACTAGGTAAATCTATGAAATCCAAACCCTTATTAATGAAGGATATTTTGATGTAAAACCATTTGTGACTAATTTCAGAATCGATGAAAGGACGAAGAGCATGCTGAGTATAACCTCTACAGTGGAACTTCGATGGCTCGAACACCGATGGCTCGTTTACCATGGCTGAGTCGAACCCGTTCTTGAGCCCCTAGGGAAATCCTCTACATAAGAAATACTGGGAGATAATTTAGAAGATTTTAGTCTTTTATCTTGCAAATGTATGCTCTGTGTACTCATTAGAATCGCCTCGATGAGGCGATTCTAATGAGTATCCACAGCATACATTTTCATTATAAAACACAGAAAAGATACCCAAAAGTATACCGTGTACCTCCTGGCAATCTCTCTCAGTGGCTCGAACTACCCCTGACTCGAACAGATTTTCGAGGTCCCAAAGGTGTTCGAGCCATTGTAGTTCGACTGTAGTCAAAAGAGCAGCGCCGTATATCTGATTAGAACTATAGTATAATTTATTGGCCTCGGTATCCCGAATCCGTAGTACAGAAATGGGTAAAGAACTTAGGAAAGCAAGCATAGAGTGGCGTCCATGATTCAATAATATTATGGACAGTCACTTCAGTCTGGTATTGTTACTTTCAAAAGCACGTACTTTACGTTTATAATTGCCATTTTTCCTGGCGCCGTGCGATCTAGTTTTACGCTTTCGACTGAAACCGGCCGCGGAAGCTCAGTCGGATGCGCGTCTGACTGGTGATCAGGACGACGCAAGTTTGATTCCTGCCGGGGTCGGCGACATTCTTTCGTGAAGAATGATCATGAAAACTTTTCTTCCGTCATTCTCTTCATTCTGCGAATTCAAGAAGGGCAGTTATCAGTTTCTGGCGAAAGAATGTGCACAGTACTGGTTAACTGCTTACGCATAAGCCTGCCCAGGAAAAGTGTGGATAGATCAATTAACCGGCTCAAAAATGACCTATATAGTGTTGACTGGGCCGTTAAATTCCAATACAGACAAACAAAAACATAAACCATGTGGCCAGTGCCTGTGCTTTTTATAGATTCCTGAAAGTTCCTGAATGCAGACGTTACTCATCGTCTATAACTTGCCTATATTTTAAGCGCCTGGAAATATGCTCTAAAATGCATTGTAATTATAAATCAAAATAGTGGCCTTTTCAGAATATTTCAAATAGACATTTCTAACATGGACTGAGAACGGAGTTACTGCCCATTTGGCTTTCCGCTATTGGTGTTTCCAATAGGGTCTAGTTATTTCACGTTTGTGTTTCTTGCCCATTGGTGTCTCTGGTGGGAGTTGTGGGTTTATTGTATCGCTTCTTGATCATTGCCTTGACTTCTATTTTGGGAGTTTGAATACGATCCATCCGCTTGGGCCATACCAACGTTATTTGTTTCAATATCTAATATATGCACCCAGTTAAGTGGAAACCAGTGACGAGATTTTTGTTCTCGCTTCACTGGCCTTTAAAGATTTGTTTCACTTATTTCGAGCCGATTGTCATTCAGAGGTTGGCAAAAGCTGAAGTACCCGTAGAATCAACAACCTGACTTTACGTTGCAGAACTTGGTATCTCACGTTATCCCCGAGCGAGGCTCCAACTCAGAGTTTAAGGGAATGTCCTCTTACCGACGAGGACCGATGACTGACGAGATAAAATTCCAATGTCCATACGTAAACTTTCTTATGTCATATTAATTACTCTTTTAGCTGCTCTGGGCCAAAGGATCTTAGGGAGCTTAAAGAATGGTAGGCCTCCGTTGTCCTTTCGTCCATCAGCTATTCTTAAATGCGGTCTTCTCTGAAACCACGTTGCCAATTTTAATTGAATTTCATAATCAACCTCCTGGTAATAGGGGACAGAAAGTTTGTTCGAATCGTTCAGGTCACATGACCAAAACAGCCATTATGCCCAAATATGAAAAATAAACTTTAGACATCTTCTCGAGAACCACCTATGTCGATTATTAAAAAACTTGGTGGTAGCATTTATCGGGGGACTGAGTCCTACTAAGTTTTCAAAACTGATTACACTATTTTACGCCAAACGTCAGATTCGGTTTCGTAGACAACTCAATGGGAAAAGGGTAAAACAATGCATTTTTTAAATATTGTGGCTATGATATGCAAATAGGCAATTGATGTTCACGTATGCTGAACTCGCATATGCAGCCTCCAGACAGCGGCTAAACAGAAGCTTGCTCGATTGTTCTAGGTTACATGTCTAAGATGGCCGTCATGGCCAAATATGGTACAAACATTACAAAATGTTTTAATCCGGAACCATTGGACATATTGTCTTGAATATTAGTATGTAGCATTGGGTGATTTCCTTATACAATGTTTGCAAAAATGATGGACCTAGCTTAACATTAACCTATTTTACTGAAAGATTAAAAGGTAATTGAATGAGACAAATGTCAAACAATTTATTTTCCCGGATGATATTGTGGTCTTTACCATAAGAGTACGTAAACTTGAAAGTATATGAATGCTTAAGGTCAAATTTATTAAGCGACCTTGGCTCATGGTCGTTTGGATCAAAGGTCCGTTAACATTTCAAAATACAGTTTCTCTGCAAACCCCTGTTGGCAATCCCAATTCAATTTCACCAGAATGTGGGTGAACAAAGTTTGCTCAACCGGTCCCGGTCACATGACAAAGATGGCCGTAATGGCCAAATATGTTGAAAACCTTAACCATCGTCTTCTCCGGAACCACTGGGCCGATTGTCCTCAAACTTGGTATGGGGCATTGGGTGACTGAGTACTACCCGGATAGAAGTGAGAGGAGTGATCGGGAATCCATGAAAGTACCAACACCTCCCATCAGAGACATCAAATGGAAAGAAACACGAACATGAAATAAATAAACCATAGTGAAAACCTCACAAGTGGAAAGCCAAAAGGGCATTTTTCGGCAAAATGATCAAACCAATAGTGTTCCAAAATAAACATATATAAGCAATACGTACAGGCAAAGGCAAACTATAACAGAATTAACCAATACAGAAATTCTCAAAATGTTTGCCAACATGATGCCCCTATGGTGTTCTTTACCTATTTTATAGCAAGGTTAAAATTAGTTCCTTAGTTTTTACAATGGGGATAGTTAAACAATGCAATCTTTCAAATATGTTGTGGCCTTTGACATTACAGTAGGCAGAATGTATGTCTGTGAATGTTAAAGGTCATGTATAATGACTATAAATGTGTAAACTAATTTGTCTTTGGGTGTTTGTGTCACTTTTATCATTTTATTTTGGAAACCTATTGGCCATTTTGGGTAAAAGTAACTGTCATTTTGGCTTTCCGCTATTGATGTTTCCATTAGGATCTGTTGTTTCATGTTTGTGTTTCTTTCCCTTTGGTGTCTCTGATGGGAGCTGTGGATTATTTGTATCGAATCCTGATCATTGCCTCCACTTCTACTTTTTATCATGGCCTGGCTATTACACATCAGTTGGAGCATGTATTTCTGCTTACAATTCCAGATTGCGGGGAGCCTTCAACTTCAGCGAACAGTCATCTACTCCCAGGCAATACAGTAGCAGGTAGCCAAAGGCAATATGTGTGTAACAATCAACACGTGACTACTCCCGATAGTGATGTCAGCAGCATGGCAGTGACGTGTCTATCATCCGGTGATTGGACGCCGACAAATTTTCAGTGCGTGATTGGTATGTATAGAAATACTCATTTATATGAGCCAGCGCATGACAAAACATACAATAAGTCATGTGCGCCCAGCGAAGACTAAGTACAGCCTGCGCATCCGCGCAGTCTGATCAGAGTCTTCGCTGTGCGCTCTTAAGAAAGCTAAGTGCCCATTGATCCTTCATGCAGCAAGAGAAGTCTCTGCTTAGACTATATGGATGCGCAGGCTAATCTGATTCTTCGCTGGACGCATGTGTCTTATTGTAGGTTTTGTTGTGCGCTGGCTCATATGTAAAGTTCTGGATTGTGATATATCTACACGAACTGTTGGAACTAATGTTTCATCGGGCTTCTAATGAGTTTATGAACATCTTCTTAAGGTAAGCCGAATGCTATGTACAGACTTTATCATGGCCTGCCTCTTTCATGTCAGGTGGTGCATGTATTTCTGCTTACAATTCCAGATTGCGGGGAGCCTTCCACTTCAGCGAACAGTTATCTGCTCCCGGGTAATACAATAGCAGGTAGCCACAGGCAATATGTATGTAACAATCAACACGTGACTACTCCCGATAGTGACGTCAGCAGCATGACAGTTACGTGTCAATCATCCGGTGACTGGACACCAACAGACTTTCAATGCGTGATTGGTATGTAGCGAAAATCTCTTATATGTAAGGTTCTGGATTGTGATATCCCTACACGAGTCTTGGGAAGAGATATTTCACTAGGCCTTCTATGATTTTCTGAATTGATTTTAAGTCACAAAATGGATGTTTACCATGGGCGTTTATTTAATATATAGATGGTGGTACACATTCAACAGTTTAGGATAAACCCCAATATGAGATGAATAGAATACACGAATAATGCTAAGTTAGGACAGCTACTTTTAAATGCGGTCTTCTCTGAAACCACATTGCCAATTTTAATTTAATGTCATATGCAACCTCCAGGTAATAGGGGACAGAAAGTTTGTTCGAATGGTTCAGGTCACATGACCAAAACAGCCACCATGCCCAAATATGGAAAATAAACTTTAGACATCTTCTCGAGAACCACTGGGACGATCATTAAAAACTTGGTGGTAGCATTTATCGGGGGACTGAGTCCTACTAAGTTTCAAAAATAATTACCGTATTTTACGGCAAACGTAAGATTCGGTTTCTTAGACAAATCAATTGGAAAAGGGTAAAACAATGCATTTTTTAAATATTGTGATCTATGATATGCAAATAGGCAATCGATGTACACGTATGCTAAATATCCGGTCAATGACATTTCAAAATACACTTTCTAAAAACCAAACATATATGCAGCCTCCAGACAGCGGCTAAACAGAAGCTTGCTCGATTGTTCGAGGTTACGTGTCTAAGTTGGCCGTAAAATATGGTACGAACATTACAAAATGTTCTTCTCCAGAACCATTGGACATATTGTCTTGAATATTAGTATGTAGCATTGGGTTACTTCCTAATACAATGTTTGCAAAAATGATGGACCTAGCTTAACATTGACCTATTTTACTGAAAGATTAAAAGGTATTTAAATGGGACAAATGTCAAACAATTTATTTTCGCGGATGATATTGTGGTCTTTACCATAAGAGTACGTAAACTTGAAAGTCTATGAATGCTTAAGGTCAAATTTTTTCAGCGACCTTGGCTCATGGTCGTTTGCATCAACGGTCCGTTAACATTTAAAAATACAGTTTCTTTGCAAATCCCTGTTGGCAATTCCAATTCTTTTTCACCAGAAAGTGGATGAACAAAGTTTGCTCGACCGGTCCAGGTCATTTGACCAAGATTTCCATCATGGCCAAATATATTGAAAACCTTAAGCATCGTCTTCTCAAGAACCACTGGGCTGATTGTCCTGAAACTTGGTACGGGGCATTGGGTGACTAAGTACTACCCAGATAGAAGTGAGAGCAGTGATCAGGAATCTATACAAGTACCAAACACCTTCCATCAGAGACATCAAATGGAAAGAAACACGAACATGAAATAAATAAACCATAATGAAAACCCCACAAGTGAAAAGACTAAAGGGCATTTTTCCGACAAAATGATCAAACCAATGGTTCTCCAAAATAAACATATATAAGCAATACGTACATGTAAAGGCACACTATAACAGAATTACCAAGACAGAAGTTCTCAAAATATTTGCCAAAATGATGCCCTTATGGTGTTTTTGACCTATTTTATAGCAAGGTAAAAATTGGTTCCTTAGTTTTTACAATGGGGATAGTAAAACAATGCAATCTTGCAAATATGTCGTGGTCTTTGACTTTACAGTAGGCAGAATGTATGTCTGTGAATGTTTAAGGTCAATGCCAATCGGCGACGCCCCAAAGAAGCTTTGATTGCAGGTCCATTGACATTTCAGAGGCCAAAAGTAGCTGGGCCAGTTTCAGATACATATTGCAGGCAACCTTCAGACAATGGGGGAAGAAAACATTGATGGAATAGTCCAGTTCACATGATCAAGCTGGCCACAATGCCCAAATAAGGTAAAAACCTACACAATGCTTCTTCTCCAGAACCACAGAGTCGATTGCCTTGAAACATGGATGTAGCAATTGCTGACAGAGTACTATCAACTTTGTTCAGATGATAAACCTAGATTGACCTTCATGTATTTAACGACACAGTCATCTGTGGTTCCTTAGGCTTTTCAAGAACGATGCATTTTCAACCCCCGACCGAATAGGTTCGGGGGATATAGCGATCAGCCTGGCGTCCGTCCGTCTGTCCGTCCGTGCGTCCGTAGACGCAACCTTGTGATGGCCATAACTCCTATACCCTTTGAGATTCATTGATGGTTCTTGGCACAATTGTTCACAAGGCCGAGACGGCGTGTCATGCGCAAGAACCAGAACTCTGGATGCCATACTTTTTTAGTTATCTCCCCTTTTAATAAAATAGAATGACTACTTTGTGATGGCCATAACTCCAATACCCTTTGAGATATATTGATGGTACCTGGCACAGTTGTTCACAAGGCTGAGACGGCGTGTCATGCACAAGAACCACACCTCTGGTTGCCATGGTTTTGGAGTTATCTTCTCTTCCAATAAAGTGACAACCTTGTGATGGCCATAACTCTTATACCCTTTGAGTTTCATTGATGGTTCTTGGCACAATTGTTCACAAGGCTGAGACGGCGTGTCATGCGCAAGAACCAGAACTCTGGATGCCATACTTTTTAGTTATCTCCCCTTTTAATAAAATAGAATGACTACTTTGTGATGGCCATAACTCCAATACCCTTTGAGATATATTGATGGTACCTGGCACAGTTGTTCACAAGGCTGAGACGGAGTGTCATGCACAAGAACCACAACTCTGGTTGCCATGGTTTTGAAGTTATCTCCCCTTCCAATAAAATAGAGTGACAACCTTGTGATGGCCATAATTCTAATACCCTTTTAGATATATTGATGATACCTGACACAGTTGTTCACAAGGCCGAGACGGTGTGTCATGCACAAGAACCACAACTCTGGGTGCCATAGTTTTTTAGTTATCTCCCCTTCCAATAACATAGAATCACTACCGTGTGCTGGCCACATCTCCAACACTCTTCGAGATATATTGATGATACTTGGTACAGTTGTACATGAGGTTAAGCAGGTGTGTCACGTGCAAGAACCACAACTCTGGGTGCCCTGGTTTTTTTTAATTATCGCACAAGAACCACAACTCTGGTTGCCATGGTTTTGGAGTTATCTCCCCTTCAAATAAAATACAGTGACAACCTTGTGATGGCCATAACTCTTATACCCTTTGAGTTTCATTGATGGTTATTGGCACAATTGTTCACAAGGCTGAGACGGCGTGTCATGCGCATGAACCAGAACTCTGGATGCCATACTTTTTTAGTTATCTCCCCTTTTAATAAAATAGAATGACTACTTTGTGATGGCCATAACTCCAATACCCTTTGAGATATATTGATGGTACCTGGCACAGTTGTTCACAAGGCTGAGACGGAGTGTCATGCACAAGAACCACAACTCTGGTTGCCATGGTTTTGAAGTTATCTCCCCTTCCAATAAAATAGAGTGACAACCTTGTGATGGCCATAATTCTAATACCCTTTTAGATATATTGATGATACCTGACACAGTTGTTCACAAGGCCGAGACGGTGTGTAATGCACAAGAACCACAACTCTGGGTGCCATAGTTTTTTAGTTATCTCCCCTTCCAATAATATAGAATCACTACCGTGTGATGGCCACATCTCCAACACTCTTCGAGATATATTGATGATACTTGGTACAGTTGTACATGAGGTTAAGCAGGTGTGTCACGTGCAAGAACCACAACTCTGGGTGCCCTGGTTTTTTAATTATCTCCCCTGACAATATAACCTTGTGATGGCCATAACTCAAATACCCTTTGAGATATATTGTTGGTACTTGGCACAATTGTATACAACATTGAGATGGCGCTTCATCCTAAGAACCACAACTCTGGGTGCTATGATATTTGAGTTATCTCCCCTTCCAATATAACAGTATGACAACCTTGTGATCATCGTACCTCCTATACCCTTTGAGACATATTTGTGGTACTTGATGCAGATGTACATGAGGTTAAGCATGTGTGTCATGCTCAAGAATTTCAACTCTGGGTGGTCTGGTTTGTTAGTTATCTCCCCTTGCAATATAACCTTGTGATGGCCATAACTCCAACACCCTTTGAGATATATTGAAGGGACTTGGCACAATTGTATACAAGGTACAGAATGGATTTCATGTGCAAGAACCACAACTGTTGGTGCTTTGGTATTTGAGTTATCTACCCTTTCAGTATAACAGTATGACCTGCTTGTGATCACCATATCTCCAATACCCTTTGAGACATATTGAAGGTTACTTTATACAGAAATACATGAGCTTAAGCAGGCATGTCATGCGCAAGAACGAAATTTCTGAGTGCCCTGGTTTTTTAGTTATCTCCCCTAACATTAAAATCTTGTGATGGCAATAACTGCAATACTTTTGTGATATATTGCTGGTTTAATTCTGTTGCACTTTCTATTGGTGAACAATCTTCTGAAGGCCATATTGGCTTTTGGTCGGGGGATTTGCCATCTCTTGCGATGGCTATTTTTTCAAAAAGCTATAGCGGGTTTTGACATAGGAGTAGGTACCAATTATCTATGTATATGAATGCCAAATATCAAGGTCATTCGACGACTTTGGCCAAAGGTCATTTGGATTGCAGATCCGTCTATATTTTAAAGGCAATTTTTCTTAAAACTGGGTCTATTTCAATTAAATTCCATGTGCTACATCTTGTCAATTGTGGAATGAAACCTTGATTGAAAAGTCTAAGTAACAAACCAAAGAATGCCACCATGCCTAGATATGGTAAAACTGTGAAAGATCTACGTCTCCGGAAGAGCGGGTCCAAATTTCCCGAAACATTTTATGCAGCATTAAGTGAAGGAGTACTACATTTTTTAATAATGACACTATTTGACCTTGACCAACTACCGAAGACGGTCTTCCCGGTTTGCCTCTTACCCGATTAAAATCCCCTAAATAACAGACTCTGATGTCGAGATTGGGATACACGGGCATTCAAATCTAACACTCCTTTACAAATACAATGTAGACTTGACGGCCGAAAAAACAACACGAAAATTAAAAGATGAAAAATAAGTGATACCTTTCTAATGTCTACTTAAAATATAGAGTCTAAGTACTTGTTAGGACCGCTTCGGTGAGGCGGTTCTAATGGGTGTAACAACATTTTTTTAACAGAAATGGAGGCAATGATCAGGAAGCGATACAAATAACCCACAGCTCCCATCAGAGACACCAAAGGGAAAGAAACACAAACATGAAAAAACAGACCCCAACGGAAACACCAACAGCAGAAAGCCAAAAGTACAGTTACTTTCCCACATTATGTCCAATAGGCTATCCAAAATAAAATGATACAAGGATTGTGGCCACGTAAAATCGATTAAAGCCCCTAGTGGAATTCGTTTCCACTGACTGTTCCTAAGCGGTTCTTCTGTCGCAGTTTATTTTGTTATGGTTTGTCTTTGGGTGTTTGTGTCGCTTATATTATTTTATTTTGGATAGCCTATTGGCCACTTCTATTTTGCAAAGGTCAGGCCATAGAAACCAATTCCACTGGGTTGGGGTGCTTAAATCGATTTTACGTGGCCACAATCCTCTCCCTTACATCCGTCGCGCGTTTAAGAC
Organism: Lucinisca nassula; assembly: GCA_963580285.1. Classification (NCBI taxonomy): domain Eukaryota; kingdom Metazoa; phylum Mollusca; class Bivalvia; order Lucinida; family Lucinidae; genus Lucinisca; species Lucinisca nassula. Next base: position 108,605,003 of record OY757021.1, on the reverse strand, counting down.
AAATAATTTGTTCAGTCCACGAAGGCCTCATCAGTGCAACATCTCCGTGAACACAAAAATCAAACAACCACAGAGATGAAACAACGGTGAGGCCTCGATAGCAAGAAACAACTGAAATGTTGGAGCAAAAGAAAACCAACAGTTAGACTCCGATGGGCCCGACCAAAGACAGAGCATCAGGTACCAACCAGCATAACCCTTTACGTTGGAACCGTCATATAATCTGAGACCTGACCCACTGGCGTGCAATTAAAGAGGGAAGCCAAGTTGTCAATCGTGATTGGGTTAACTACCATGCATGCAGTCTGTCGTATAACATTTTTGTTGTACCCAATCTTTTAACATCGAAGAGTGGTTTTACGAAATTCGGTGCTGAAGTCATTGCGGTTATAAATTTTTCTGAATTTATATACTAAGTCACCATAACACTCGGGTTCCGAAATATAAAGCAGAAATAAAAAAACTAATGTTTACTCATGTGAACCCCTGTTTTAAAGGGAATCAATATTATTTAGGCGTGTTTTCTTGATGAGTCTGGATTGATTATAGACTTTGTAATTCATAGCTAACGAGCTTTAAACTATAGTTGAAATCAGCCACGGGTCTTGTTTAGTTTGATCTCGCTCTGCCTAAATCTAGTGTGAAACAAACCCACAATACAGAGAGAGAGAGAGGGAGAGGGAGAGAGAGAGAGAGATCGACCTAGTACTAATGTGAAGTGAAACCACAATCCATTACTGTTGCGTACAAGTGGATGTAGTTTCATGAGAATTTTGACGCAATCAGCCCTACAGACCGGAACAGATACCTATTGAATACCTAGAAGGCTCATCGGGACCTACAATGTTTGCTTTTCTATTTACACCTAAATGTCAAAATTGAAAGTGTGTGTGTGAATTCGGGTTTAACGTCGCTTTCAACAATTTTTCAGCCATATCATGACAGTGTCTGGTTGTGACAGGCTGCCTCGCTGAAGTATCATGTCCCAGACACATTACATGATACCACACCCAGACACTGACACTGGGTCGACCAGTCCTAGCTCTACCCCGTAAATCTGAGTGCCAAGCGAAGAGCAGCTAGTACCATTCTTAACGACTTTGGTATGTCGCGGACCGGGATCGAACCCGTGACCTCCCGTTCCCCGGAGCGGACACTCTACCAACTGAGCTATCGGGGCCGGTCAAAACTGAAAGGGGTTACTACAGAAACTCAATGGTGACATGGTTAAAAAGATTCGGCTAAACTAAATGATTGAATGATTCAAACCCCCTTTAGCAAAGTTTCAAACTAGAATTGGGGCAATGATCAGGAATCGATACAATCGATAGAACCAAGCCACAGTTCCCATCGGAGACACCAAAGGGAGAGACACACAAACATGAAACAACAGACTCTAATGGAAACACAAACAACGGAAAGTCAAAATGACAGTTCCTTTCCCACAAAATGGCCAATAGGCTATCCAAAATAAAATAACCCAAGCGACACAAACACCAAAAGGCAAACCATAAAAAATGAACTGTCAGCGAAAACGAATTCCACTGGGGGCTTAAATCAATTTTACGTGGCCACAATACTCGCCCTTACTTCCGTCGCAAATAATTTGTTCAGTCCGCATGAAGGCCTCCTAACCTGCTCAACCCTGCTCCGGATATGTCCTTCCAATGAGTTATTACACTTTGCTACTGAAACAATTCCAGCCGAACTTTAATAGCTCGAATATTTTGCATCACGAAAACAAGCCTATGTAATTTTGAGCCCTATGTATTTGTAAAGGCACGTTTTCTTAATCGGAACCTTGATAGCTTGAACTGCTTAGGTATCACCGATGTGCCTTCTTTTATTTGGTAAATTAGAAGCGAAGGCAATGACTTGGGTTTACAGGGGTAAACCATATTTTCTTATTTCTGCTCTAGAATATAGATTGTTGGTACTCGTTAGAACATCCTTGATTACGAAAACCCCACAATCTATATTTTGAGCTCATATAAGGAAAATATCACACTTTTTCATCTGAAAACTGTCGATGTTTCGGCGGTTAAGTTTACAATGTATCGGTTTAGGCACGTTTTCGTAAAGAGAACCACGAAAAGGGTAGCTTGAACTGCTTCGGTATCACCGTTGTGCAAGGTCATATGCACAATGGGAATGGCGAGAGGATATATTTTCGGTCCACTACAAAATAAAGAAATGTTGAGTGTACGCCTCATTGATGCGATAATAATGTGAACACATATAATACCTTTTAAAGAAACAATCAGAAAAATCACCCCAAAATATCCCAAATACAAATTCGAATTATTTGTTTCTATTATGTCATGTCGAGACGGCCTGTTTACCTAACCAAATTGGGCAGGCTTTTATTTGAAATAAACGTGTCATTCTCTCCCTTCCGCTGATTCAAGAAGGACAATTGTCAATTTCTGGCGAATGAATGTGCACTGTACGGGTTAATCACATACGTATACGCTTGCACAGGAAAAGTGTGGAAAGGTAAATTGCCCGGCTCAAACATGTCCTAAATAGTGTTAACTGGGCCGTTAAACTCCAATCGAACAAACAAATCAAACAAATTCGTGTTCCGAACATAGGTTGTCGGTGCTGGTTAGAACCGCCTCATTAATGCGGTTCTAGCGAGTACCGAACTACTACCTACATCTTGGAGCAGAAATAAGAAAAAATGTATACCCCGTAAATTAAAGTTGGGGTTTATGGGGTTTCAATTCACAGACTAGTTCACGTGATGTTCTGATTCAGAAAAGGTCCTACAGTCCTATGTAAATTCGACCTGCCAACAGCTTCACATGCGCGTTGGTGTGGTTAATTAGACTCGTAGGGAGAAACGCGGAGAACTCAGAGTTAAAACCTGACCCTCAGTGCTGCATTTTAACAGGATACTCTGGTTTACGCTCAAGTCAATTTAACACATTCTAAAGGCCCCCAGTTCAATCCCGGGTTCCGGCACCACATGTGGCGAAGACAAAGAATTGAGGTAGAGCAAACAACTAGAAATGTCATCTTCACCACAGAAAATATATAATAATTATGTTTTAGTAGAATATTTGTTCCACACTATAGAAGTAACTGCTTGTAAAGTAAAGTATATTACACATCCCTTTGTGACTGTACTGTATTGTTCAGTACTTCTGCAAACATAGGCTATCTGTGTCCTGCTCTATGTCTACCGCATACACAGAAATTCTTTATCCTGCACTTAAATATCATTTTATCCTAAAATGCCTTTAGCTGACACTTTCAGGGAATCGGTCTATATGTGTGTGCTTCTGTACCTCTGGCCCACTAGTTGCTAACGTCATAATCACTCCCGACGTCAACGTAATATCACCTTACGTCAAAAGACGTCAAAGTCACTTAAATAGTGTACTTTAATAGCCTGAATATTAATTTATCTCAGAAGGAACTTTAAGTGTTTAAAAATAGGGAAACATTTGAAGAAATATTGAAAATTACATAAGAAACTTAACCATACATATAAACTTAGTATTAAATTCGCGGTATCCGAGACAATTCATAAAGAAGCGCCGAACCAAAAATGGGATACTATCTTGGGCACCAAGCAAAGTTTAAGATCAGGCTATGCATCGCGCCTTCAGAGGATTCACAGTCGTCGTTTTGTAACGTTGAGAACATCCAAGTTTGTAACTCCGCTCTCAAACATCTAAATCTTGGTACTAAATATCTAATAAGAACGTGAATTCCGCGAATATCGTGTTATGTTCACATCAAAGACGGTCATTTATAGAAAAAAATAATTAAGGACAACGACGCCATGTAGCATAACGCGACCAAAACAAAACAGTTTGCATATCGTGATATGAAACAGAGGTTTTGTTTTGAGTAAAACTTTCGGTCCATTCGACAATGAATATCCTTTTTTTGCAGCTTGCGACGAACCACCAACGAAAGAGAATGCAAATATTTCTCCAGCACCGGCTTCTGGGTTAAATGTTGAGGGTGATATACGGACTTATTCATGTGCTGATAGTTATGGCGCAGCCGCCGGAAGTGATGATGGAGAGGTCACTTGTGGAAGTGATGGTAATTGGTCTGATAGTACGCTAGTTTGTCAAATAGGTAAAGGATTTGACCAGTTTCCTTGTGACAACTCATCTGTGTCGTTTAATACAATTTATGATGAACCAAGACATGCCATTATCTACACTACAGACTGTAAACATTAAGCTGACCCACTTGCTATGGTCGTTTTATAGAAATTCGTTTTTGTCTAATTAACATGTTAAGCTATCCTCATATTGTATGTTGATATTGCTGCATATTTCACACCCTTTTACACTGTCTGTGACTTTCCATTTGCTTTCATATAAAATGAGACCATGCCGAAAAAGAGACAAATCTAGCAGAAAGCATAAATGCTGATGAAAAGCACTTTTCCTCGAGCGAATTTTTTTTAACGTTGACTATAATAAGGGAGACGAAATATTTCTGCAAGGGTGTGGTATTTCATTGTTTACTGGCCAACCAAACATTGCTGTTCGACTTTCACATACCCATTATAGCTCTGTAAGCCCACTGTGGAACATATCCGAGAACACAAAAATCAAACGAATACAGAGATTCTTCAACAATGAGGACTCGACAGCATGAAATGATTGAAATGCTTGAGCAAAAGCAAAATCAACAGCTAGTCTCTGGTAAGAGATACAGCCTCGGGCACTATTCGTCATTGCTAAAACAGTTAAAGCAAGCCTCTCAGCCGAAATTGTCTTAGAATCTGAGGCTAGACCCGCCGGCGTGCAACTGAAAGGGAAGCAAAGTTATACACCGTGAATAATAGAATTGAAGGCAACGATCAGAAATCGATACAATTAACCCACAGCTCCCATCAGAGACACCGACGGGAAAGTAACACAAACATGAAAGAACAGACCCTAATGGAAACATCAATAGCAGAAAGCCAAAAGGACAATTACTTTCACACAATATGGCCAATTGGCTAACCAATCCAAAATAATATAAGCGACACAAACACCCAAAGACAAACCACAATAAAACACAAACCACGACAGAAGAACCGCCTTGGAACGGTTATTGAAACGAATTCCAATGGGGGTGGGGCTTAAATCGATTTTACATGGCCACAATCCTCGCCCTAAATTCCATCGCGATTTAGACAAATAATTTGTTCAATCCGCATAAAGGTCTCCTAACGCATCAGTGCAACATCGCCGTGAACACAAAAATAAAAAAACACAGAGATGAAACAACGGTGAGAACACTAAGTCTATTGCTTTGAACTTGTGGTAATGGGATTGGACGTGGGTATCGATAAACGAAACATAGGTCCTATATCTATCATCCGGACATGCTCTCCCTTCCGCTGATTCAAGAAGGGCATTGTCAGTTTCTTGCGTAAGAATGTGCACTGTACTGGTTAACCGCTTACGTATAAGGAAAAAAATGGATAGGTAAACTGAACAGTTCGCCACATGGTTTGGAAAATATAAGCAGTTGAAAAATTTAACAAACACATACTAAAATTTTTTTAACATAAAAAGTCCGTAACCTTGATCTTGAGGCCATGGACATGGGCTGGTGAAATGCCAAACAAAATTCTGGACCTCTACCCATCATCATACCAAATGCCAACCAACTCCAAGATATTAATGTAAAAAAGGAGCTTTCGAAAGCTTTAACGTAAATGAGGAAGCGAGGCCAATTCCATCGCCAATGCAAACGACGTCGCGAACGCCATCGCAGACACCAGCATCGACGCCGATGCCGGATACAGTGCAATTTCTCTTAGTGGATTTCGTCCAGATGAGCGTTAACTCCTGCTTATTTTCAAAATACTGAAACACCTATAATTTGTTATAAATATAACAAACCTGTTAGATCTATCATTTTTAATATCAATAAACTTGTTTCAGATCTTGATATTGATACTAATATTCCTGATTCATGTGATTGTAAAAACTCAGTGTATTGGTATCCTGCTGCTGGTCATGTAATTACTGGCAATTTGAAAATTATTCCTGATTCTAGGATAAGGAATATAAGTTCTATAGGACCGAAATATCGGTTTCCTTCTAAAATTGATTTCATTAAATGAAGAGATGAAATCGCTGCTTCCTTGAACGAATTCCGTAATGGATGGTGTAAGCGTGAGTATGTTGAGCATAAAGCCCTTAAGGACTGGAATCTCAGCATTTTAAAACTAGTGAATTATCGCATTTCTTTCTATTCTCAAAATACTAACTTATTACCTCCTAAGCCTAAGACGTCTTTACGTCATCTTAAACTAGGTATCCAAGAATTTCATAAGAAGTTTGTTTTTGCCCCTGCAGACAAGGCCGCTAACAACGTCGTCGTTGTGTGACGGCTCCACTATGTTAACACGCTTAAGCAGGAGCTTGGTGGTACTAAGGCCTGACAGTCTACATATTTAATTTATCTAATTACATGACGTAATGCAAACTGTAATATGTAGTACGTCAGTCAAACTAACCGCATGCTTAAAACTAGATTGAACGAGCATAATCGTAGAATGAGTAAGCCTAAGAAAACTGACACTTTCTTGTACCGTCACTTTCGACGTACAGGTCATTCTGTAAATAACATTGTTATACAACCAGTGGAAAAACTTTATTACGATGCTAATTCTACAGCTAGATTCAAAATCATCGAAAAAACATGAGGCTGAACTGAAATGGATTAAATCTTGACAGACCCCTTTTCCATTGGGATTTAATGACAACATTTATCATGAGGGTAAAATTTCCAGAATGACTGACTTTGATATTTTCTCGCTCCTGGAATATCGAAAATGCAGAACTAGATCTCACGGCACCAGGAAAAATGGTAACTTTAAACGTAAATTACGTGCGTTTAAACAAAACAATACTAAACTGAAGTGACTGTCAAATATATATTATTAAATCATTGACGACACTGTATGCTTTCATTTTTAAGTTCATTACCCGTTTCTGTTTTACGTCTTCTGGACACCGAGGCGAATAAATTCTACGATAGTTCTGATCAGTTTTATGATGCGGCTCTCTTAACTAGAGGCTATACTCAGCATACTCTCCGTCCTTACATTGATTCTGAAATTAATCATAAACGCCATTTCTTCAAAATATCCTTCATTAATAAGGGTGTGGATTTTATAGATTTGCCCAGTATCACTTGTGTCTTTTTATTTTGGATGGCCATATGGCCATTTTTATGGGAAAGTGACTGTCCTTATGGCCTTCCTTTGTTTAGGTTTCCATTATGGTCTGGTCGCTTAATGTTTGTGTTTCTTTCCCTTTGGTGTCTTTGATGGGTGGAGTAAGTTAATTGTATCGATTCCTGATCTTTGTTTTACTTCTACTATGAACTTAAGCCTTTAGCTGAAGAGAGAGCTATAGTAGATAAACATATTTGTAATTCAGCCACCAAGTTTGCTGTGTGTTACCGAAGGCCAAGACAAGCTTCCTACGCTATATTGGTTACCAAAACTTTATAAAAGACCTTCCTTACAAAGCACGGTTTATTGCAAATTCTAGCTCTTGCACTACCACTGAACTTTCTAAATTATTAACTTCATGTCTTACTGCTATTAAAACGCATGTGATTAAATATTGTGATAAATAAAAATCAAAAATGAGTTCCTTTAAGAGCAATGAAAACATTCATAAGAAAGAAGATGGGCCATACTACGTAGTTTCGGCTAATAAAACCTCATCAGTGACCCTGTAATGATCCGACAACGAAAGCCAGAGGAAACATACTGCAATTTTGCGAATTTCGAATAGGCAGTCGATTCAAAGACTGATATAAATCAAAATGGGGTCCAAATAATTAAAAACCTGTCTAGAATATGAGTCTAAACCAATATTTTATTTCTGATTTCTCAGAATATTCACGCTGATCTCAAAGGACCAAAAGTCTTTGAAAGATCAGGAAGAAATCTGTTTCGGTCTATAAAACATTCGAATGAGGTTTTAAATAAATTTAAATCCAGACATTTTCTGCTTCAAGTCTGTCTACTTACGATTTTGCCACTTTTTACACTACACTTCCTCATAACCTTATAAAAGAAAAGCTTAATGATTTAATTGAATGGGCTTTTCACAGAGATGATTCTCTTTATCTTGCATGTAATGTCAGAAATGCATTTTTCACTTCTAAAGAGCATAAGAATTATACACTTTGGTCATGTCAGAAAGTGTTTGATGCCCTCACCTCTCTACTTGACAATATTTATATTAGATTCGGTACTAAGTTATTTAGACAAATTGTGGGTATTCCGATGGGTACGAATTGCGCACCTCTTGTTGCTGATCTGTTCTTGTATTGTTTTGAAAGAGACTTCATTTTGTCGCTTTCCATTGATAACCAATCTGAAATTATTGAAGCTTTTAGCTCTACTTCTAGATATCTAGATGATTTATTAAAAATTGATAATACCTATTTTGATGGTTTGATCAGTCAGATTTACCCCCTAGAACTTCAGTTAAATAAAGCAAATTCTTCTGATACCGAGGCCCCGTTTTTGGATTTACATCTATCTATTGTAGATGGATTTGTTTCGTGCAAAATTTATGATAAACGCGATGACTTTGATTTTGAGATTGTTAATTTTCCTTTTTTGGATGGTGATGTTCCTCGTGCGCCATTCTATGGCGTTTATATTTCGCAATTAATTCGATTTGCTAGAGTGTGTAGTCATGTAACTGACTTCAACACTCGTAATAAATTATTAACGGCTAAACTCCTTAATCAGGGTTATCGGTACCATAAACTACGCAAAGCCTTTTCAAAATTTTATAGACGCCATTCTGATTTAATTTCAAAATTCAATATTGGACTTAAATCTCTTCTGCAACAAGGTCTATCGGAACCCGAATTTTATGGTGACTTAGTATATAAATTCAGAAAAATATATAACCGCAATGACTTCAGCACCCAATTTCGTAAAATCATTCTTCGATATAAAAAGATTGGGTACAACATGGATATTATACGACAGACTGCATGCATGGTAGTTAACCCAATCACGGTTGGCAACTTTGCTTCCCTCTTTAATTGCACGCCGGTGGGTCAGGCCTCAGATTCTATGACGGCTCCAACGTAAAGGCTTATTGAAAATTAGAGAGATAATGTTGGTTGGTGCCTGATGCTCTGTCTCTGGTCGGGCTCACCGGAGTCTAACTGTTGGTTTTCTTTTGCTCCAGCATTTCAGTGGTTTCTTGCTGTCGAGTCCTCACCGTTGTCTCACCTCTGTGGTTCTTTGATTTTTGTGTTCACGGAGATGTTGCACTGATGAGTTAGGAGGCCTTCATGCGGACTGAACAAATTATTTGTCTAAATCGCGACGGAAGTAAGGGCGAGGATTGTGGCCACGTAAAATCGATTTAAGCCCCCCAGTGGAAATCTTCCACTGACCGTTCAAAGGCGGCTCTTCTGTGGCGATTTATTTATGTTGTTGTTTGTTACTTACTGTGTGTATCACTTCTGTCTTTTGGTTTTGGATGGCCATATGGCCATTTTGTGGGAAAGTAACTGTCCTTATGGCCTTCCTTTGTTTGGGTTTCCATTATGGTCTGGTCGCTTAATGTTTGTATTTCTTTCCCTTTGGTGTCTATTATGGGTGGAGTAAGTTAATTGTATCAATTCCTGATCTTTGTTTTACTTCTACTTTACCCCCCCCCCCCCAGAACTTCAGTTAAATAAAGCAAATCCTTCTGATACCGAGGCCCCGTTTTTGGATTTACATCTATCTATTGTAGATGGGTTTGTTTCGTGCATTATGATAAACGCGATGACTTTGGTTTTGAGATTGTAAATTTTCCTTTTTGGATGGTGATGTTCCTCGTGCGCCATCATACGGCGTTTATATTTCGCAATTAATTCGATTTGCTAGAGTGTGTAGTCATGTAACTGACTTCAACACTCGTATTAAATTATTAACGGCTAAACTTCTTAATCATGGTTATCGGTACCATAAACTACGCAAAGCCTTTTCAATATTTTATAGACACCATTCTGATTTAATTTCAAAATTCAATATTGTACTTAAATCTCTTCTGCAACAAGGTCTATCGGAACCCGAATTTTATGGCGACTTAGTATATAAATTCAGAAAAATATATAACAGCAATGACTTCAGCACCCAATTTCGAAAAATTATTCTTCGATATAAAAAGATTGGGTACAACATGGAAGTTATACGACAGACTGCATGCGTGGTAGTTAACCCAATCACAGTTGGCAACTTTGCTTCCCTTTTAATTGCACGCCGGTGGGTCAGGCCTCAGATTCTATGACGGTTCCAACGTAAAGGCTTATTGAGAATTAGAGAGATCTAATTCAAGGTAATGTTGGTTGGTGCCTGATGCTCTGTCGGGCCCATCGGAGTCGAACTGTTGGTTTTCTTTTGCTCCAGCATTTCAGTGGTTTCTTTCTGTCGAGTCCTCACCGTTGTCGCACCTCTGAGGTTCTTTGATTATGTGTGTTCACGGAGATGTTGCACTGATGAGTTACGAGGCCTTCATGCGGACTGAACAAATTATTTGTCTAAATCGCGACGGAAGTAAGGGCGAGGATTGTGGCCACGTAAAATCGAATTAAGCCCCCCAGTGGAAATCTTTCCACTGACCGTTCCAATGCGGATCTTTTGTGGCGGTTTAATTATGTTGTTGTTTGTTACTTACTGTGTGTATCACTTGTGTCTTTTTATTTTAGATGGCCATATGGCCATTTTGTGGGAAAGTAACTGTCCTTATGGCCTTCCTTTGTTTAGGTTTCCATTATGGTCTGGTCGCTTAATGTTTGTGTTTCTTTCCCTTTGGTGTCTTTGATGGGTGGAGTAAGTTAATTGTATCGATTCCTGATCTTTGTTTTACTTCTACTTTACCTATACATAATGTATATTTGTTCATCTGCATGTGTTTTTATGCATTCAAATTCCATATACAATGTTTGAAGCATATGACGAAATGCGTATTCTTTGGTCAAAGATCGACATCTCTAGCGATCGTACGCTCGTAAAGTATGATTTTGATCCGATTGGAATCATAATGATTTGCAACTTATGCATTTTACAACGTAGTATGAGCATGATGAATGTTTTCTGTTTTCCTTTTTACTGTTGTGTAAATGCCTCATAAATTGAAAACTGTTGATTTTCTATCGGTGCCATTTCCAGAATAATTTCTGATATGTTTGCCAATGGAAAGCCATAGGAAGACTTCCAAAACCTCGGACATACCCTTCCCGGCATTTACACCTTTTCTTCGTTCGGGTCGATGGGTATGGTGGGCGAAGCTTGCTTACCAAGTAATGCTTAATATCCGCGGACGCCTGATTACACTCTTCTGGAGTCCATGTCTGTTGATCCGAACATTGATATTTGCCATTTTGTCTATGGATTTACGATTTTGGATTAACGCTTTGGTACTATGACCTAAACTACTTTTCACCATATTGGGATTACTTTATTTTGTTCTCAAGTAAAGACTTTCGAAAGATCAAACTCACTGTATATAATAACGGAGATCCTGCTTGCACATGTGTGTGTGTGGGCGCTGATCTCACTCTACATTTTGGTTAATCTTTCTCTTACACTGCGAGTAATTAAACAGCACTGATGCTTTCTCTTAAGCTCACATGTGGTCCGAGTGAGAGATCTAATGATTAAGAGTATGCCAATGAGGCTCGCTTGTGTTTTTTGCCTTTACAACTCAATTTTGCTCATACATGTACATTAATATGGGAAAATTGCCGGGCAAGCAATTCAAGGCTACATATAAAAAATAGAAGTGGAGGCAATGAAAGTCTCATCTCCAACTTGGAACAAAACTGCAAAATTCTCCAGATAATCCGCGAAGTTAGTACAGACATGCAACCTTGGTATCTTGTTAAGTCAACTGTACACCCCGAAGGTAGCTGGCCCCCGTGTTCTAATGGGTAAGAGAGCTGACTCTTAATCATCAGGTCATTAGGTATCGCCACTGTGGTTTGCGCCTGGATCAGCCACATGTGAGACGAGGCGGTTCTAACGAGCACCGACAATCTATATTTTGAGCAGAAATAAGAAAAAATTCATACTTTTTATCTTAAAATTTCATTTTTTTCGGCTGCAAATTTCGCACTGTATTTGTGTGGGCGTGTTTTGGTAATGACGGGTCGTAAATCCACTATACCGAAGAGAACGGGCCTCCGTGTTTTAATGGGTAAGAACCCTGACACTTAACCATTAGCCTCTCACCGCAGTATGCACCTGAAACACTTTCTCCGGTTTTAGCCCACCTCTTATTAACGACCAGCTTGTAATTAGAGAAATAATCTTGAAACGACGGCAAAATCAAATCTCCAATAAAACAGAGGAACAAAACGAGGGTGATGGAAGTAGAGAGCATCATCAAGGAATGGACGGTGTTTCAGGACCCTCTTGGGGCAGCGAGGGCAGACAGATGGAGAGATGTTATTACAAAGTAATCCATCGTGCCCCAATAACCTCCAAAAGCTTAATGAACTGAGATAAGATAACATACAACTCTCCTGAATCAATATTGCTAGCCTATGAGTAACGCTAGTTAGTCCTTCCATCTGGGTTCGGGCCTCGTTCAAGTTGTTTGATCTGCGGTGTCTAACTGTTCTTTTATGTTTTTTGCTCCGGCATTTCAGTGGTTTCTTGCTGTCGAGTTCTCGCCGTTGTTTCATCTCTGTGGTTGTTTGATTCTTTTTTGTTCAAGGAGATGTTGAACTGATGAGTTTGGAGGCCTTCATGAGGACTGAACAAATTATTTGTCTAAATCGCGATGGAAGTTAGGGCGAGGATTGTGGCCACGTAAAATCGATTTAAGCTCCCCAATGGTGTTCGTTTGACTGACCGTTCCAAGGCGGTTCTTCTATCGTGGTTTATTTTTGTTATGGTTTGTATTTGAGTGTTTGTTTCGCTTATATTTTTTTGTTTTGGATAGCCAGTTGGCCCTTTTATGGGAAAGTAAATGTTCTTTTGGCTTTCCGCTGTCGATGTTTCTACTAGGGTCTGTTGTTTCATGTTTGTGTTTCTTTCCCTTTGGTGTCTCTGATGGGAGCTGTGGTTTAATTGTTTCGATTCCTGATCATTGCCTGCACTTCTATTTTGTATCACAGGCAATTTTTATCTTCGATGTGTGCAAAATATCTTCTACATTAGTTTCATCAACACAATCGTAATTTATTGATGCTATTGGCAATCTGCTCAATCCATCTGCGTTTGTATGGCTCTTAGTAATCTTGTACTCTATGTCATCATTGAAACCTGCGAGAAATAATGTATATCTCTGTAATCTAGCAGCTATTTCTACTGGTATGCTCTTACTGGGACTGAAAATGGATGTTAATGGCTTTGTCTGTCAACAACATAGATTTTCTGCCAAACAAGTAAGCATGGATCTTTTCAACTGCCAAGAAAATCGCAATTGCCTCTCGATCAATTTGTGCATAATTTCTCACAGCCTTCGTAAGCGATCTTGACAAGAACGCGATAGGTTTTTCTGAACCGTCGGCAAATATGTGAGATAAAACTGCACCAAGTCCGTAGGGTGAGGCATCGCAGGCAAGTCTCACTGGTGCATTCGGATCGTAATGCGTAAGCATAGGCTTTGATTTTATCATCTTTTCCACATTTTCAAACGCTTTCTGACACGAGTCAGACCAAAACCATTTTCTACTCTTTCCTAACAAACAATTCAATGGTTTGGTCACGGTTGCTAGGTTCGGTAGATAGCGGTTGTAGTAATTTTCTAAACCCAATAATGATCTCAGTTGCGCAACATTTTGTGGCACAGGTGCATTCAGCACTGTATCTACATTGTCTTTCATTTTCTATAATCGAATCTTATCAATTTCGTGACGGCAGTAAGTGACACGTTCTTACATAAAACTACATTTGTCAATGTTAACCCTCAGTTCGTACTGCTCTAAACGTTGTAATACCATATCAAGATTGCAAAATGTTCAGTGTCATTTTACCAGTTATGATCATCATTACGAAAACTCGCCTATACGAATACATTGTAAACTTTAACGCCGAAAAACACGAAAATTTTGAGATGAAAACTTGCGATATTTTTTTATTTCTGTTCAAAATATAGATTGTGTGTACTCTTTAGAACTGCCTCATTGAGGCGGTTATAACGGGTACCCATAAGCTATATTTTAGAACAGAAATAATAAAAATAAGGTTTACCCCTGTAAACCCCAGATTTACAATATAAAAGTGGGGTTCAAAGGGATCAAAAATATATAGACGTGTTTTCCTGATGATACAATACACCAGGCAGCCCTTGAAGAATCGTATCAATTGTTCTCTGCCAAATCGATGGTGCTGGTGAAATACCGTATATCATCCTATTATAGCGGTATAAACCTCTATGGGTATTTATGGTAAGCAACGGCTTAGATTCATCATTTAATGGAAGCTGTAAATAAGCTTGTCTAAGATGCAGTTTTGTAATTTGTCCCTCCTGCTAGGTTAGAGAAAATGTCATCAGGTTTGGGTAGAGGATATTAATCAAACTGTAATGCCGGATTCAGTGTTACCTTTAAAATACCACAGATTCGAACAGAAGAATCCTTTTTCGGAATCGTTACTATCGGTGTTGTCCATTTACTAGTTTCAACACTATACATATTGCCCTGTTTTTCAAGTTTAACAAGTTCTGCCTCAACTTTTGGTTTTCCCGAATATACCATAGGCCTTGGCTTCATGAATTTAGGTGTTGTATCAAGCTTAAGGTGTGAAGAAGCTTTTATACCCTTAACACTTCCAATATCAACCAACAAAAAAAAAAAAAAAAAAACACTAGGGTTACGCTTTAAACTTTTATCTAAATTTTCACTATTTTGATTACTTGGTGAAATTTGGTGTAAACATTTAATAATTTTCCAGTTCGACTGAATGTTCTGTAACCACTCGCGACCAAAAAACGCTGGCCTCCTCTCTCTATAACATATAGATTTAGCATAGCACTTTGACCTTCGTATTCGACTTTAACTTCAAATACTCCTTACGACACTACTTTTTCACCAGAATATGTTTTCAATGTTACACCCGTACTGTTTTACGCAATATTTCCAAAATGGGTTTTGTTGTCTCTCTAGGAAATCACTGAATCGGCTAATCCTGTGTCAAGATCAAATTTGAAAGTTTTCTAATTTACACGGGGTGCAACCCATGTCATATCTGATATAAACTTTCTTTACTTGACACTGTTACATTCTACAGAAAGAGAATAAATAAATAAATCTTCATCACTGTCAATTTTGTCAACTGAGTGTACTTTCTTTTTCTTTTCAGTTTGTTTCATTAACAAACAAGCACGTTTGATATGTCCCTTCTTTGAGAAAGCGTGACAGGTTTCATCTCTGAACTTGCATTTATCCGGTGTATGGTTTGTTCCATTGCACCTGTAACATGGTTTCCTTGGCGGCTTTTGTTTCTGGCGTAAATCTGACCTTCGCCCTTTTGAAACTTTGTGTACCGTAGCCTCGTGCTGTGTAGACTGGAGCTCTTTCGCATCTTTTGCTACCGTTTCCATAGCTACTCCCATTTCAAGATCTTTCCCCAATGTTAGGTCAGCCTCAGACAATAGTCGTTTTTGGATGTTCCCAGCACGAAGTCAACAGACAATCCCGTACACTAGCATTCAAATTTGTCCCAAAATTGCAATATTCCGCAAGTCCGCAAGATATTGCATCACCGTCTCTCCATCGTGCTGATTTCGCTTATGAAAATGAAAACGCTTAGCAATAATTAATGGTTTTGGCGACAAATGATTCTTTAACAAAGTAGAAGTAAAACAAAGCCGTTAAGTCATCATAAGATTGTGTAGATGGCCTGTGTGGAGCCGTTAAGTTCCTTAGCAAACTATAAAAAAGGAGAAGTAAAACAAAGATCAGGAATTGATACAATTAACTTACTCCACCCATAAAAGACACCAAAGGGAAAGAAATACAAACATTAAGCGACCAGACCATAATGGAAACCTAAACAAAGGAAGGCCATAATGACAGTTACTTTCCCACTAAATGGCCATATGACCATACAAAATTAAAAGACACAAGTGATACACACAGTAAATAACAAACAACAACATAAATAAATCGCCACAGAAGAGCCGCCTTGGAACGGTCAGTGGAAGATTTCCACTGGGGGGCTTAAATCGATTTTACGTGGCCACAATCCTCGCCCTTACTTCCGTCGCGATTTAGACAAATACTTTGTTCAGTCCGCATGAAGGCCTCCTAACTCATCAGAACCACAGAGGTGAGACAACGGTGAGGACTCGACAGCAAGAAACCACTGAAATGCTGGAGCAAAAGAAAACCAACAGTTAGACTCCGATGAGCCCGACCAGAGACAGAGCATCAGGCACCAACCAACATTATCTCTTTAATTCTCAATAAGCCTTTACGTTGGAGCCGTCATAGAATCTGAGGCCTGACCCACCGACGTGCAATTAAAGAGGGAAGCAAAGTTGCCAACCGTGATTGGGTTAACTACCATGCATGCAGTCTGTCGTATAATATCCATGTTGTACCCAATCTTTTTATATCGAAGAATGATTTTACGAAATTGGGTGCTGAAGTCATTGCGGTTATATATTTTTCTGAATTTATATACTAAGTCACCATAAAATTCGGGTTCCGATAGACCTTGTTGCATAAGTCTTTCCACCGAGGAGAGTTAGTAAATCTAAAACTTTCTTTCCATTTGCTATTTCATTTACAGCAAAATATTCCTCAAGTCTCTCTTTGTAACTTGACCATTTTTCTATCCCCTCATCGAACGTTTCTATCTTTCCGACATATCCTTCCATGATTATTAACAACGAAACAAATCTCACAGTTTATTCAGTCATACACGTGTAGAAAGTCTTTGAATTGTTATCCATTCAAAAGTGAAAGAATAAAACAGAAAAATTCCACTATCTCGTCGCCAATTTGTTATGTTTTTTATAAAAAAAAGAAAGAACACCTTGTCTGCTAAGAATATATTTTAATACTACCCAGCAAGCTACCAGAGAGAAACAGAAACAGTATTATCCAATTAACGATAGGAAACTCCCACACTGTAAGATAAGGGTGTAGTCTGTTATAAAGCAAATGTGCTCATTAGGCATTGAAGCATACACCACATGAGACACAAAAGGGAAAGAATCACAAACATTAAATAACTAGACCGGAAAGCCAAAAGGCCAGTTACCTTCCCACAAAATGGTGAATTGGCTATCCCAAACAAAAATAATATATACGAAGTACACACTCAAAGACAAACCATAACAAAAATAATCCGCAACAGAAGAACCGCCTTGGAAGAGTCAGTGAAAAAAATCAATTAGGGTGAAGGGAGGCTTAAAGCAATTACCGTACATTTGAAACAAGAAAAAAGCGCCCAGTGCAACTGCTGTTTCCTGGAGCAAAAAAGCTTTATCCACATTGCCAAGTACTTGTTTCTACTCAGAAAAAAGTCCCGCATGGAAGATTAGTACTAGTTTACTAAATATGTTACCCTTGAAAATATAAAGTCGATTATTATCATTATTATTATTATCCAAGCCAAAAGGGCGGCGTCTTCAGACTTCCTGTTGGGCATAGGTACTGCAACAAATGTATTTCTGGCGTCCCTGCTTAAAACATGTCTAAGAGAATTTATTTTTTTTTAACAAAAATTCTTTCTCTTTTATGTCTATCATGCTATCGCTATTTATTAAAAAAAGCAACATAAAGCATTTGGGGTCAGTGTTTGAGCAAGAAGCAATATGTCAACTAACCAGGTTCATTCTTAAGTGTTCATATCTTATATGTTGGTTATGAAATGTAGTTCTGTTTTGTAAGTATGTAATATTTTCTACATCCCCGGCACTTAATAAATGAATTTTAATCATCATGCACATGGTCGCTATCTAGCGTACTAATGAATAAATAAGTGAGACAGAAACGTTTCCCTTTAACTCTATATACTGTGTCGGGCCGCTTAATTCGGACACCGGTCAATCAGTTAATGCTATTTGTCCAAAATATGTACTATCCGTTACGCGAACACAAAGGTATTGATCAGCCTGCACAGATGCACAGATTGATCTGCACTGGTCTGCACCTGTGTAGTTCGCGAATGAACAAAGCTGCTTTTCTCATGGCATGGCTCTTTTTAACCCTTTTTGTACCAAATGGATTCTTCCTCCTTATATATAGCATGAGTGCATTTCAAAATTTAGGGATGTCAGGTTGTTTTTTCTTTAAAATTGATTAGGAAAATGGCTGAACTTTTAGCAAACAGGTGAGGCCCTGATCAGACGCCGCGTTCTGTGGCGTCTGATCAGGGCCTCCACTGTTTGCCACGGTGCCCGTTTAGGGGTTTCCGGTCTGAAAGAGGTTAATGTTAGCAGCTCAGTTGTTTCTGCTTACAGTATCTGATTGTGGTGAGCCTTCTACACAAGCGAACAGTCATCTACTCCCAGGTAATACAATAGCTGGTAGCCATAGGCAATATGTGTGCAACACTCAACACGTGCCTACTCCCGATAGTGACGTCAGCAGCATGACAGTGACGTGTCTTACATCCGGTGATTGGACATCGACAAATTTTCAGTGCGTGATTGGTATGTAAAGAACTTATCTTTCTATATCTAAAGTTCTGGATTGTGATATACCTTCTCGATTATTTAGGGAACTGATATTTCATCGGGCTTCGTTTGATTTTATGAAAATCTTAAGTTAAGCCGATTTTTTCTACTTACAATGCCAGATTGCGGGGAGCCTTCAACTCCAGAGAACAGTCATCTACTCCCAGGTAACACAATAGGAGGTACCCAAAGGCAATATGTGTGTGACAACCAACATACGACTACTCAAGATAGTGACGTCAGCAGCATGACTGTTTCATGTCTCTCATCCGGTGATTGGACGCCAACCAACTTTCAGTGCGTGCTGGGTATGTAGAGATATTATCTCAGATATGTAAAAGTCTGGTTTGTGATATGCCTACCCGAGTCTTTGGAACTAATATTTCATAGGGTTTATTATGATTTTCTGAATATCTTCTTAAGTTCACAGAATGGACATATTTCCGGGGCGTTTATATAGACTGTGACACACATTTACCACTCCAGGGTAAACATCAATATCAGATAAATAGCATACGTCAATGTAGTCTAGCTCGTAGACCTTGATGTCATATTTACCAATGACCAACCTTCCAGGTGTTTTAATCTTGTCTCAGACTTCCCAAGATAAGACAAGTTGCTATCAGAGAGGGAAAAAGAAGTAAAAACAAATATAGAAGAATATTACATATTAACTTTAAAATATGATATCCGACTAGTAGCTAGCCTAACGTCAATGATGCTAAGTGGTGACAGAAAAATCTCAAACCTGGGGTTCAGAGATCAGATTGGAAACTAGGCCTTATCGGGTTTCCCATGTGACTGCTGGACTCGAGGGTTGGGATTTTCTGCACACACTGAACACCAATGACCGTTTTTATTCCTTACATACAATCTGAACAAGACGGTTTGATTGCAGTCTTGTTCTCATCTCGTGAACAAGTATGTGAAACCAAGACCCCCTAAAGCCCACTTTAATACAGCAAACTGGGGTTTACGGGGGTAAACATTATTTTCCTTATTTCTGCTCCAAGACATAGGTTGTGGGTACTCGTTAGAACCGCCTCATTGAGGCGGTTCTAACGAGCACTCACAATATATGTTGAAAGCAGAAATAAGAAAGATGTTACAATTTTTACCTAATGTATGTAATTTCTGACACCATGTTGGACGCCATAATTTCACACGGACATAATTTTCCTAATGAGGAAGCTGCAGAAAAAAAGAGGCACAACCAAACCTTTCAACGAAGTGGAAAATCTTTGACCAAAGTTTAATAAAGAAAACGCATACCCACACTTGAGGATTTTATTCAGATACAACAAAAGGTATAGAAATTTAAACTTCTGAATAATTAGTTTGCTGTTTTATCAGCGAATGGTGCTAATGTAGAAAGCCGACGTTTTCCGAGTAATTTGGAAAAGGTGCGTGTGATTTTCTTCTTAAGAATTGTACCTTTCGAACGCAAAGAGCCAAATCAGCCCTTTTTTCATACTGCCTTAACCGTGTGACCAAATCCAGTTCTTTATTTCGATTCCCTAGAGTTCCAGAATGCACACTAGCTATATTTTTACGTGCTTAGGACGTGTTTTGAAATGTATATAAATCAAAACAGTGGCCTACCTCCAATATTGCAAATAGACAATGATCACTAGGACGGAGAACGGACTGGGACCATCCCAAAGTTGTTTTCATATCGCATTTTCGAATTCAGTTGAGTGGAAACCACTGACGAAAGTTTGGTTTTAGTTTTACTTCCATGCAGTTTGTACATGAATGATTAACCAGTAGGGTGTACATTCTTCTGCCAGAAACTGCAAGTCGCCAGTCTTGAATCAGTAGAGAGGGGAGAATAACCATAGATGCGATTGCGTACTAAATCTCCCGAAAATAGTATTGCTGTTATCGAACCCGCGACCTCCTGATTACCAGTCAGACGCGTATTCGACCTAATCATCGAGTCCAGCAAGTTCGAATAAGCCATTGTAAACGTGCCAGCCGTGGTTGAGTTACTGTAAGTTCACTGTATTTTCCATTACAAAACCACGCCAATACAAATACATTGTAAATTGTTCCACCGTAAAAGAATATTTTCAGATGAAAAATTGTTATTTTTTTCTCATTTCTGCTCAAAACATAGTATGAAGATACATGTTAGGACCGCCTCGACGGGGCGGTTCTAACGAGTACTTACAATCTTTGTTTTTGAGCAGAAATAAGAAAATAGTGTTTACCCCTGCAAACCCTAGTTTTACTGTTTAAAAGTGGGGTTTAAGGGGGTCTAAATTATATAGGGATGTTTTCGTGATGTCTGAAAAAAATGACACACTTGCATAGATGTTGTGTCGTAACAAAATTAAGCTGAACCATTAAAACTGTTCTACAAAAGCCGTAAGCCCCGTGTGACATTTGCACATCGATACATACTGATTCAGAAAACATCTTATAGGTACAGGTAAAATAGTTGTTTTTTTTTGTTTCTTTGGGTGACAGGGCTTGAGATGTCATTTCATGACGGGTAAAAGTCGCACAAAATTTGAAGCAACGTCTCCAAAATGACATATACGGTGTTGACGGGGACGTTAAACCTCAAATCAAACAAACAAAACCAGGTAAAATGGAAGTGAAGGCAATGATCAGAACTCGATACAATCAACGCACACTTTCATCAGAGACACTGAAGGGAAAGAAATATCAACATGGAATATCTAGAGCCTAATAAAAATAACCATAGCGGAAAGTCAAAAGTACAATTACTTTCCAACTCTATCCAAAATGAAAAAGTGATACGCGTTACACATATTCAAAGACAAACAATAACAATAACCGCGACAGAAGAACTGCCTTGAAACAGTCAGTGAAAAGTATTTCATTTGCGGGGCTTAAATTGATTTTACACGACCGCAATCCTCGCCCTTACTCTCGTCGCGGTTAAGACAAATACACCACGAAACAACCGAAATATTTACCAACATACGCCCCTCAATGAACAACGCTAATCGGCTGCCCAAACCAATAAGAAATCAACAAGAAACATGAAGACGAACGGGTCTCCGTCGCCTAGTGGATAAGAGCGCTGACTCTTCATCTATAGGTCTTTCTTCGCTTTAAGTTCCAGCCTAGCTCGGGTCACATGTGAGATGCCAAGTTCTGCAACGGAAGGTCAGGTGGATTTTCTCCGGATACTACTATGTCTCTTACCTATTATTAATGATCGGCTGTATAAGAGTGAAATGATCTTGAAAGACCCGTAAAACCAACCCCACCGCCGAACAAAAAACTAAAAAGAAACGAAAAAAAAAAAAAAAAAAAAAAGAACACACAATCAATTATGTAGACGGCGTACAAGAACAGTAATCAACAACAAAAGAACCGCATTTACGCGGCCACAATCCTCGCCCTTACTTCCGTCGCGATTTAGAAAAATCATTTGTTTATTCCAAATGAAGGCTTCCTAACTCATCAGTGCACCATCTCCGGGAACACAAAAAATAAATACTGCATATATGAATCAACGGTGAGGACTCGGCAGAAAAAAAAAACACTGCAAAAACTGACAAGAAAACCAACAGTTAGACTCCGATTGGCCCGACCAGAGACAGAATATCAGGTATCAACCAATATTTCATAAAACGGAATTTTAATTCTAAGTAATCCTTTACATTGGAACTGTCGTAGAATCTGAGACCTGACCCACCGGCGTGCAATTCAAAAGGAACGCAGAGTTGTCTACCCCTAATTTTGTTAACTACAATGCATGTAGTGTGTCGTAGAAGATTTATGTTGTACCCAATTTTTTTTACCGAAGAATGATTTTACGAAATAGGGTACTGAAGTCATTTCAAGTATACATTTTTTTTCTGAATTAATATACTAAGTCACCATAAAGTTTGGGTTCCGATAGACCTTGTAAGTCAAACATTGAATTTTGAAATTAAACCGGCATGACTCCTTTAAAATGTAGACATGGCTTTGCGTAGTTTATGATACCGATAGCCCTGACTAAGCAGTTTAACAGGTAGCGATTTGTTATACCCCCGCAAACGAAGTTTGAAGGGGGTATATAGGAGTCAGCTTGTCGTCTGTCGTCGTCGTCGTCGGTCCTTTACAAAAAACTTTAACATTGCTCATAACTTCCTTATTCTTTGACCGATTTCTTTAATATTCACACACCACACACCTTGCCACTAGTACTTAAGATTGATATACACAAACCTGACCTTGACCTTTACGTTGACTTTCCTCAAGGTCAAATGCGGGGGTATAATTGGCGCCCGTTAGGCGGCAGCTCTAGTTATGACTGTTGAAGTCAGTTACATGACTAGTCAACCTGGCAAATCGAATTAACTGCGAAATATAAACGCCATAGGATGCGCATGAGGAACATCGCCATCCAAGAAAGGAATATTTACGAGGACTGTTCAAATATGAATACAAGTAGAACGTTTTCTCATGCACTAATGCGAAAATCACCTGGAAATAAATATCACAGGGTAGAAAAACATTTTACCTATACATTGATACCAAACCTGTTAAAATCTTTGCACTTTAGCCATGTATACTGTTCGATAAACACTGTCTACTCTTGTATACTAATACAAAACATGGTTGGAAGAAGGTCAGAGTACGCCGTTGAAATACGGTCCTATATTAAGAATCGTTGTATTCTTGGTATACGGTGCAAAGACATTTTTGATGAAATATGTTCGGTTTATGGGCATAATGAAATGTCTTTTCCGACAGTTTTTCGTTGGTGTAAGAAATTCAGCTGTTGGCTAGGCTCAACAGAAAATGCACCACATGATCGTCGGCCGAAAAGAGCAACATCTGCCAAGATGGTTGCAAGAGTATAAAAATTGTTGCTACCGATGCACGATACACCACTAGGCAAATAGCTAGTAGGGTTGGCATCTCATTAGGAGCAGCTCATACAATTCTGAAACGGGATTTGAAAATGAGAAAGATCTGTGCTAGATGGATTCCCCATCTGTTGACAGATGAGCAGAAAAAGACACGCGTTCAGTGCGCCAAGAAGTTGCTTAAAGAGTTTCCAAATTACAATGCACCGTCTTTCGCTAATGTCGTCACAGGTGACGAGACATGGGTTCACTTTTTTGAGCCAAAACGAAAGATTCAGAACAAAATATGGGCAACAAAGTATTGCAAAAGACCATGCATTGCAAAGCGGACCATGAGCGTCAAGAAGGTAATGTATGCCGTATTCTTTTCAAATCAGGGCCCTGCCCTAAAGGCAAATCTGTAAATGCGAAGTTTTACAAGAATAAAGTTCTTCGAAAATTGAAGAAATATTTCAAAGAACGAAGACCCGCAACTGGTTTGGCCAATGTCAGATTGCTACATGACAATGCGTCATCGCACAAGGCATTCATTGTGCAAGACTATCTGAAGCAGGAAAAGGTTGTTGAACTCCCTCGCCCCCCCCGTATTCCCCAGACCGTGTCCCGTGTGACTTTTTTTGTTCCCGCGGCTGAAAAATACCTTTCTGGTCGAAAATTTGTACAGCGCAAACACCTCGGTTCTGCAATATTCCAGTGCCTTCATAGTATACCTCGAAAAGACTACCAAAATGCATTCAATGATTGGATCAGAAGACTGAAAGTTTGTAAATCTGTTAAAGGGGAATACTTTGAGGGGACAAAATAAATTTTTCATCGAAATCTATCACGGAATCATTTTTATGTGCTTAGTTGCATTCATATTTGAACAGTCCTCGTACAATCCCAAAATCAAACTAGTCTCCTTTATATTAAATTGTGCATGAAACAAACCCATTTCATCACGAAAACACGCCTATATAATTTTGACCCACCAGAACCCCACATTTATGTAGTAAGTTCGGGTTTACAGGGGTAAAACCTATTTTTCTAATTTCTGCTCAATCTATTTATGAGCAGCATCAAGGAAAATACTCCTATCACAATTTTTCATCTTGAAATTTTCTCTTTTTCAGCCAAAAAATTCACAATCTACCTGTATATGCGTGTTTTCGTAATGTACAATTTCGACCAGCCCACAGCTACACATGCGCGTTGGTGTGGTTAATTATCTTTGGCTGGCGAAAAGCGGAGAAGACAGAGAGAAAACCTGTCCTTAAGCGCTGCATTTGTACAGGGTACTCTGGTTTTCGCTCAAGACAATTTAACACATTTTTTGATATTTATAAAAATATGGGGCCGCGCCGACCGACAAGTGGGATTCTATGTTGCGTGTTTCAGATAAGCCTATGCATCCGCACAGTCCCAGCCTTTACTGTGTGTTTTATCGATGCCCAGTAAATTCACTGTAGGAGAAGACTTCCAGGAACTCACCTGTTGCGAAGTCACCAAGAAGCTCATATAAGGCAAACTCCAGGGCACTCGCCCATTACGAAAGCACGCTTATACGAGGGATGATCAATAAATTCAAGAACTTTTGCTATCACTTAATAATGAAAAACGATACTCTTGAATACTGTTTATTATTTCTCGACATAGGATTCCTTGACCTTGATACACTTTTGACATCTGTTCATCCACGTGCCAAACGCGTGACGTAAGCCGTCACGTGAACACTCCCTAAGCGCCACCGTTATAGCAGCCCCTAGTTTATCTCGCGTCTCATATTTTACTCCACGCAGCTGATCCTTCACATTTGGAAACAGGAAAAAGTCACAGATAGCCAAGTATGGGCTATAAGGTGGATGCGGTAGAGTTTCGATACGCAGTTCCTTGAGGGTGGACGTCACAAGTTGACTCACGTGCACTGGAGCGTTGTCCTGGTGCAAAATGAACCCCGACCTTACAAGTTGAGGACGTTTATCTCGAATAGCTCTCTGCAACTGAAATTTAATTAGATGTGCGTAGTATTCACTATTGACTGTAGTTTTAGCTGGCACCATGTGATTCAACACAATTCCTTTTGTGTCACAGAATATGATGGACATAACTTTACCCACTGACTTGGAAAGTCGGGCTTTTACAGGCGATGGCGACGATGCATGCTTTCACACGGAACTATGTTGCTTGCTTTCCGGCTCAAAGAAGTGGAACCATGTTTCATCACATGTTATTATTTTATTCAGGAACCCATCACCTTCCTCTGCTTATCGGTTGAGAATATCTCGACAGATCTGTTTCCTTACTCTCTTCTAAGCATGCTGAAGTAGACGGGGTACCCACCTTGCACAGACGCGGCTTAATTCAAGCTTTTCCGTCAGAATCTCTTTGGCTGTACCATAACTTAAGTTAAAGTCCTCCGCTGCATTTCTAACAGTCACTAGCCTGTCTTCCATTACGTATTGTTCAATGGCATCACAGTTTTCCTCTGTAGTATACTTCACAATGCGGCCAGATCGGGCATCATCTTTGGTTGATGTTCTTCCGTCACTGAAGCGATGCCACCATTTATGAATACAAGATTTCGAAAATGCTGCTTCTCCGTATACTTTTTGGAGATCCTTTTTGATTTCGCTCATAGTATTCCCTAATTTTACGTAGAATTTAATGATAGTCCTGTGTTCTGCAACAACGTCGTCAGCCATTTCTGAACGGTAAACGTAAAGTATGCCGTCGAAAATATGACGTCATTGAACAACTAGTGACGTCATGAACCTAATACCTTGATGACGTTGTCCGTAACGTGCTATTCTAATGACCATATAAATTTTATTGCGATTGGTTGTATATTAAAAAAGTTATAGCAAAAGTTTTCGAATTTATTGATCACCCCACGTACAAAAACGATATAAATTTTACCGCTGAAAAAAACGAATTTTTTAGTTAAAAAATTGTGATATTTTTCTTATTGCTGCTCAAAATATAGATTGTGGATACTCGTTAGAACCGCCTCAACGATGAGGCGGTTCTAACAAGTACCCACAATCTATATTTTAGAGCAGAATCGAGGCGGTTCTAACAAGTACCCACAATTTATATTTTAGAGCAGAAATAAGAAAAATAATGTTTACCGCTGTAAACCCCAGTTTTTCTATATTGAAGTAGGGTTTGAGGGGGTCAAAAGTATATAGGTGTGTTTTCGTGATGCCTGAGGCGACGTCTTCACGGTACTTACCCGACACGAAGAACTCAGGGAAGTCACCTGCGAAGAAGTCACCAGGGTACTCTCCTGAGAGGAGTCACCCCGGGGTTCTCATAAGAAAATCATAATTCGGAAAAATTAGACCAGCTGTAGAAGTGAATTTTTGCATAATAAGTAATGAGTTCTCGGTCACGTGTTACTTGATATATATCACTTGCTCCGACGTTCAGTTTTAGTTAGATGTTTGTTTCTCGCAATCTGCTCTCGTGATATGATCGTCGTTACTAATGACATCAAGACCGAGGTTTTGTTATACAGTATGGCATTTCTAGGGTTGATAAAGCACTCTTTGTGTCGTACACTTGCGTACGACATTCCGCTGTGGTTTCTGTTTTGCTAGATAAGTCAGTTGGTAAGATTGAAAACATCCCAGCTCGTAATTGGCCTTTCAAACTTGTTAATCCTAATTCGGTCTTCTTGAACTACGAGTATGTCTAATAGGAACACAAATTACGCGAATATATTGTTTTGTTCATATCAATGACACTCATATTTAGACAAATAATTTAAGGACGGTAACGCCATGTAGCATAAACTCACCAAATAATCAAAGTACTGAAAGTACTAATAGAAGGTGATGGTAGAAAAAAGTTAGTTTTTACACTGGGCCATTTCATTTCATTATCTTTTTTTTTTTTTTAATTTTTACAACAGTCAATGGTTATGTATGATTGTAGTAACGCGAGGAGCAGACATATGAAATGTCAAAAACAAAACTGAGGATCGAACGGTGCATGTTGTGAATCCCTTCTTGTGTCAATGAGAATAATTCTGGAGACAATTATATACATAGACTCCAGCAAACAAGATAATTTACTAAACACTATATACGTGCTAGCAAATGGCTTCCTTACACCAACGGCCTCAGCCCATAGGGGCTTGAAGAAATATATGGGCTGCATGATGCTTCCACGCAGAGCTGAATCCGGCCCGCACACTAGTACTGGTAAACCGCTTAGAGGATCTAAGCCCTTCCAGGAACCGCGGTGCGAGGCGTACCGTCCATGCTAATAAACCCTATTGGTTTCATTGGGCGACAGGGCTTGGGATGTCATTTCATCTCAATGTCGGGTAAAAGTCCCACAAAATTGGAAGCAACGTCTCCAAAATGACCTTTACAGTGTTGACGGGGACGTTAAACCTAAAATCAAACAAATAAAAATTTCTTACACCAATATTCCGGGACACTGGCTGGTTTTTATCTGAGGCTTCGATCACAAGTTTAAACGTTTGTAGGTTGCTATGTTTTGTCAAGTGTTTGAAAGACGTCCGACGCCCCAGTGAAAACTGGATTAAACAAGAGGGCCATTATGGCCCTGGAACGCTCACCTGATCCGAATTGTACAGATAAAGTGGTAGGTAATATAAGGTGGAGTGGATGGTTTGAGCCATTTTGGTTGAGAGTGACCAAAAACATTCCTGTGAAATTATTTCATTAGTAGTACATCACGTGAACATGTCCGTGAAATGAAGACCCCTCTAATCCAACTTCATTTCTGCTCAAAGACATAGGTTGTGGGTACTCGTTAGAACCGCCTCATTAAAGCGGTTCTAACGAACACCCACAATCTATGTTTTAATCATTGTTAAGAAAAATATCACGGATTTTCATCAGTAAAGTAGCCATTTGGGGATGTAAAAATGCACTATTTCGCATGGGTGTGTTATCGTAATGAGAAGTCAGTTTAAAGCTTGTTTATTGTTTGGTGGCTTTTATGTTCAGTGGAGCGAACCTATTTTGAGCAATTTTGTCAGAGGGTCACCCATGGAACATTCCTCCCAAATTATTTTCTTTCTGCATGAGGATGAAAAGTAGAAGTAAAACGAAGATCAGGAATCGATACAATTAACTTACTCCACCCATCAAAGACACCAAAGGGAAAGAAACACAAACATTAAGCGACCAGACCATAATGGAAACCTAAACAAAGGAAGGCCATAAGGACAGTTACTTTCCCACAAAATGGCCATATGGCCATCCAAAATAAAAAGACACAAGTGATACACACAGTAAGTAACAAACAACACCATAAATAAACCGCCACAGAAGAACCGCCTTGGAACGGTCAGTGGAATGATTTCCACTGGGGGGCATAAATCGATTTTACGTGGCCACAATCCTCGCCCTTACTTCCGTCGCGATTTAGACAAATAATTTGTTCAGTCCGCATGAAGGCCTCCTAACTCATCAGTGCAACATCTCCGTGAACACAAAAAAAATCAAAGAACCACAGAGGTGAGACAACGGTGAGGACTCGACAGCAAGAAACCACTGAAATGCTGGAGCAAAAGAAAACCAACAGTTAGACTCCGATGGGCCCGACCAGAGACAGAAGTCTTCAAAGTTCCGTTCTAAAGAGCTGACTTATATGTTACTATCTGGACATTTTCCGGACATTGAGGGTCATGTCCTAGTGCATGGAGATGAATTTGCTCAGCTTCACGTAAACAAGTCCGTAAAATGCCCCCCCCCCCCCCCAACCACACACCCCCCACTTTATATGGGGAAAACTGGGGTTTACGAGGGTAAACATTATTTTTCTTATTTCTGCTCCAAGACATAGGTTGTGGGTACCCGTGTTTTGAACATTTATATAAAAAATATCACGGCTTTTCATCAGAAAACTAGCCGTTTTGGAGATGTGAAAAATGCTCTATGTTACACGGGTGAGTTATCGTAATGGTCGAACTTACAATGCCTCGCTGTGACAATTGGCGGGGGTGGTGGTGGTGGTGGTTGTGGGGGGGGGGGGGGGGTGTGGGCGTGGGGGCAAAATTGTCATAAAATGCTAGACATATGAGTCATTGGTTCCCTTTGACAATACAGAGCTAACTTGTATGTCACTATCTGGACATATTGTGGACATTGAGAGTCAGGTCCTAGTGCAACAAAGGGAAATAAAGATGCTCAGTTTTATTAATATTGTCACATGGTGACAAAGTGGGTTGGTTATGTGTCAGTGGTTCCCTTTGATAATACAGAGCTGACTTGTATGTCACTGTCTAGGTACTTTGTGGACATTGCGGGTCAGGTCTTAGTGCAGCAAAAAGAGATGAACCGGCTCAGCCTTAACCCTATAAAAACCAGTGGGCTCCGGACAGGTCCAGTTTTGACCCGATGTGGTTATAATTTGGACAATCTTGGTAGAGGGCAACTAGAGGAAGTTTGATTCCAAATATCAAAGACTTGGACCTTCTGGTTTCAGACGAGAGGGTATTTAAAGGTTTTCAGTACGTAAGTCTATGTGAAATCAGTGGGCCCTGGGGCGGAGCCATTTTTGACTCCAGGGCTTTGATTTGAATAATCTTAGTAGAGGTCACCCGCATGAAACTTCTAGCAGAATATCAAAGACCTGGGCCTTGGTTTTTTTAGAATAACATTTTAAAGGTTTTCCATATATGGCTATGTAAAACCGGTGGGGCCTGAGGCGGGGCAACCTTTGCCCCCAGGGCTATAATTTACACAGCATAGTAGAGGACAACCAGATAAAGCATCATACCAAATATCAAAGACCTGGGCCTTCTGGTTTCAGACAAGAACCTTTTTAAATGTTTTCCATAAATATGTCAAAATAAAACCAGTGGGCCCCAGGGCACGTCCATTTTTGACCCAAGGGCTAAAATTTGAACAATCTTGGTAAAGGTCTGGTAGATGAATCTTCACACCAAATATCAAAGACCTGGGTCTTGCGTTTTCAGAGAAGTTTTTTTAAGATTTTCCCTGTATATCCCAATGTAAGACCAAAGGGCACCCGGGGGTGGGCGGGGGGGGGGGTGCAATTTTGACACAAGGCCTATAATTTGAAAACCTTGATATAGGTCCACAAGACGAAGCTACATACCAAACATCAAATATCTGAGATCTGAGGCTTATGGTTTCAGACAAGAAGATTTTTAAGATTTTTCCGCGAGATGCCTATGTAAAACCAGTGGGCTACAGGGCGGGGGCATTTTTGGTCACCGGGCTATAATTCTAACAATCTTGATAGAGGTCCACTAGACACAGCTTCATATCAAATATCAAACACCTCAGTCGCCTGGTTTCTGACAAGAAGATTTTCAAAAGGTTTCCCTATATAAGTCAATGTAAAACCAAAGGGCCCCGGGGCGGGAGCATTTTTGGCCCCAGGGCAATAATTTGACGTCGGAAAGTCCATTGGTCTCATAGTGTGACAAGGCTTTAAATGCCATTTCATCACAATGTTAGGTAAGAGTCCAACGAAATTCGAAGCACGTTTATACAGTTTTGTTTATTTGTTTGATTTGAGGTTTATTGCCCCGTCAACACTTTATAGGTCATTTTGGAGACGTCGCTTCCAATTTTGTCGGACTTTTACCCGACATTGAGATGAAATGGCAGCTCAGCCTCTGCCGCACAATGCAACCAACGAAGTTTATATGCATGGATGGTCCAACTCGCACCACTTTTGCCTGGGCAGGCTTAGAATCGGCACTTTTAAGCTGTCTACCAGTACCCATGTTCGGTCGAAACCAGCTCTGCGTGGAAGCATCATGCAGCCAAATCTGTTTCCTCAGGCCCCCGGTGGGCGGGGCCGTTATACAGTCTTGACGGGGACGTTAAACGTCATATCAAACAAATCAAATACACCTCAGTAAAAAAAGGGAAATATTCAGATACAGAAGAAGAGGAAACAAAATCTGATATTTTCTGACCTCGGCTCAAAAAAAATAAAAAATAAAAATAAAAAAAACAAGCACCCACCGCCCGGAATAAATATGTATTACCCCGTACTATAAACGTTAAGATTCAGGAGTTTAAGTTATAAAGTCATATTTTCCTGATGGTTCACAGAAATATATCCATGTAACAGTGAATCGGCCCCTGCCCATCGGGGCTTGAATACATATATGGGCTGCATGATACTTCACGCAGAGCTGAATCCGACGCGCACACGAGTACTGGTAATCCGCTTAGAGGATGTAAGCCTGCCCAAGCTAAGCGGTGCGCAGGAGTCGGACCGTCCATGCTTATAAACCCTATTTTTTCATTAGGCGAAAGGGCTGGAGATGTCATTTCATCTCAATGTCGGGAAAAAGTCCCACAAAATTGGAAGCAACGTCTCCAAAACGACCTTTACATTGCTGACGGGGACGTTAAACCTCAACTCAAACAAACGCAACAGTGAAGGTAACTTCGCTCTATCCGCCCCGCCCATAGGAGCTTGTAGAAATATATGGGCTGCATGATGCTCCCACGCAGAGCTGAATCCGGCCCGCACACTAGTACTGGTAAACCGCTTAGAGGATCTAAGCCTGTCCAGGAACTGAGGTGCGAGGCGGACCGTCCATGCTAATAAACCCTATTGATTTCATTGGGCGACAGGGCTTGGGATGCCATTTCATCTCAATGTCGGGTAAGGGTCCAAAAAAAATGGAAGCAACATCTCCAAAATGACCTTTACAGTGTGGACGGGGACGTTAAACCTCGAATCAAATAATCGCTCTATCTGTAGTATAGCAAGTCGTAGTATTCCATTCATACTGTCAACTCATTCATTGAATTATTAATCCGCGATCTAGATTTCGAGCGAGTTCAGTTGACGTACTAGAGTCAACAAGAGTTGACTTGCTCCAAACCCGCGCCGTGTAGGAATATTGCGACTGCTAGAGTTAGCTTGTATTGGTATAAGAGTTGGAAGCCTTGTTTAGTAACAACGATGACGGTGGAAGGTGGAAAAATTGTTAGTTAAATGCAATCCGAAAATCGATTATTTCCAACTTTTTGAAATTTTGGCCACGTGTTGGAAAAATCACGTCCAACTTGAAAACATGTTTATACTTTCGATTTACTCGAGGGCAAACGATGACATTTTCTTGACGTCAGTAGAGTTCTGAATCTGAATCTGAATCGTTACTGGTGACGCATCAACTCTAATAGTGCGGTACGAGCCATAACCCGTGTGTTTTTGGTGTAACTATAGTTAACTCTAGAAAGTCAACCGAACTCGCTCTTAATAACTAGGCCAGGTCAGCTGCGAAACGAGACCAATTTCAAATCTATATCCAATTTATGACATTTAACCCTGGAGTTCATTGTTTGTGTATTTTGCATCCACAGTTTTTTTTTTTCAATCTGCATATTATTTTCACATATCAAATGATACAGGCGCGTCTCTTCACTGATTTATGAGGACCTATTTTTCTTGAAACAGAGGAGTGATGCGGTATCAAGGGAATTCTTTGGAGTGTTGCCATAAGAAGGTGAGACCTGAAAGGTCATCACCTTCTAAAAACGGCTCACTGGAGGATGTTATAGTGAAACTCATGTTCAAAAACTATTTGAACGTCATGGTATGAAACAGAGATTTCGACTTGAGTAAAACTTCCGATTCATTCGGTAATGATTATATAATTTTTGTAGCTTGTTACGAACCACCAACGATAGAACATGCAAATATTTCTCCTGGACCGGTTTCGGGGTTAAATGTCGAGGGCGATATACGGACCTATTCGTGTGCTGATAATTATGGTGCAGCTGCCGGAAGTGATAATGGAGAGGTCACATGTGGAGATGATGGTAGTTGGTCTGCTAGTAATCTTTTTTGTGTAATAGGTAAAGGATTTGAACATTATTCTTGTGACAACCTAATTGTATCGTCAAATTAAGTCACCAACTTCAAAGACGTTGGAGGGGCATACTGCTTCTGGGTCATTCTTCCGTCCTTCCGTTTAGCATGTGATGCATAGCATAACTTGAGAACCGTGTATGCTAGGATTGTGAAATTTCATATATGGATACCTCATAGAAAAATAGCTGATACGTATTTTTGTCTCATCCGGATTATGCCCATTTCAAGAGTTATTGCCCTTTGAAAGATTATTTGATAAAATCTTGTCAGCAAAATATCTCAAAAACAGTTGGTGCTGGAGTTATGAAATTGGTTTTATAGATTGGTGGTGCTCAGTAGATGACCTGATTAACTTTTCACTGAATTCCGAAAAATACTTCATGAGTTATGGCACTTTGTCACTTTGGATATTTGTACATTGTATGCTTTGTGATGCATATAACTTGGTATGTAGCATTGTGTGACTGAGTACTAGCACATTTGCAAAAATGATGACACTCGGTTGACCGTGACCTATTTTACATAAAAGTTAATTTAATTCATTAGGCTTTTAAATGGTAAAAAGATGAAAAATGCATTTTTGAAACATATTGTGATCTGTGACATGAGAATTGATACAAAATGAATGCTTATTCGGCCACTTTCATTTAAAGTTTATATTCAGCCTTAGGACAGTAAGGGAACTAAAATTTATTCAAATGTTCCGGGTCACTTGGCCAAGATGGCCGCCATGCAAGAATTTGGTATAAAACTTAAAAAGCTTCTTCTCCACAACCACTACGCCGATTGTTATGAAATTTGGCATATAACATTGAGTGACTGATTATGTGCAAAAAAGAAGTGGACGCAATGATCAGGAATCGATACAATTAACCCACAGCTCCCAGCAGAGACATCAAAGGGAAAGAAACACAAACATGAAACAACAAACCCTTATGGAAACATTAATAGCGGAAAGCCAAAAGGACGGTCACTTTCCCAAAAAATTTCCAATTGGCTATCCAAAATAAAATAAAATAAGCGACACAAACACCCCAAAACAAGCCATAACAAAAATAAACCGCGACATAAGAACCGCCTTGGAACGGTCAGCGAAACGAATTCCATTGGTTTGCAACAATAATGACACAAGGGTGACCGAGATCTATTTTATGTTGAAGTCAAATTGGTTCATTTGGCTTTTAAATGTTGAAAAGGTGGAACAATGCATTTTTGAAAAAAAATATTGTGGTGTGTGAGTTAAGAATAAATACAAAATGGAGGTTGATGGTCAAGGTCATTTGATGACCTTGGCACAAGGTCACTTGGATTGCAGGTCCATTGACATTTCAAAATGCATTTTGCCTGATGCATTTTTCGAAAAATATTATGGTCTATGGTAATTATGCGAATAGGTAAAAAATGAATGTCGATGGATGCTTAAGGGCAAGGTCATTCGGTGACCTTGGCCCAAGGGCACTTGTATTGCTGGTCCATTGACATATATGAGTATATTCCCTCTAAAACCACTGGGCCAATTTCATTTAGATTTTACAAGCATTCTAAGAGCATTGAAGGAACAAATATTCATTCAATTGTTCCTGGTTACATGATCAAGATGGCCGCCATGCCCAAATATGGTAAAAACCTTAGAAACACTTGTACTCCAGAACCACTTATCCAATCGTCCTGAAACTTGGTATGTAGCGTTGTGAGACTGAGTACTGCCATGTTTGCAAACATAATGTCCCTAGATTGTCCTTTGCCTATTTTATAACAAGGCCAAGTTTTCGCTCCCTAGGCTTTTAAATGGGAAAAAAGGTAAATAAATGCATTTTTCGAAGAATATTGTGGCCTATAATATGATATTAGGTACAAAATAATTGTCTATGAATGCTTAAGGTCAAGGTCATTCGGTCTATTTTCATTTAAATTTTATACTCAGCCTTAGGACAGTAAGGGAAATACAATTTATTCAAATGTTCCAGGTCACTTGACCAAGATGGCCGCCATGCCAGAATATGGTATAAACCTTAAAATCCTTTTTTCTCCACAACCCCTGGGCCGATTGTCGTGAAACTTGGTATATAACATTGTTTCACTGATTTCATGCACGTTTGCAACAATAATGACACTAGCATGACCAAGATCTATATTATGCAAAGGTCAAATTTGTTCATTTGGCTTTTAAATGTTGAAAAGGTGGAACAATGCATTTTGAAGCAATATTGTGGTCTGCGACATGAGAATAGATACAAAATGAGTGTTAAAGATCAAGATCATTTGATGACATTGGCACAAAGTTACTTGGATTGAAGGTCCATTGACATTTCAAAATACATTTTCTCTGAAACTACTAGGCTAATTTCAATTAGAAATAGGTAAATCAGTGCATTTGTTTCGAAGAAATATTGTGGTCTTTGATATGCGAACAGGTAAAAATGAATGCTTAAGGCCAAGGTCATTCGGTGACCTTGGCCCAATGTCACTTGTATTGCAGGTCCATTGACATATTAGAATACATTTTCTCTAAAACCACTAGGCCAATTTCATTTAAATTTTACATTCAACCTCACGACAGTAAGTAAAGTTTCTTCAAATGTTCCAGGTCACTCGACCAAGATACCCGCCAAGCCATAATATGGTAAAAACCTTAAACAAATCTTCTGCTCCAGAACCACTGGGCCGCTTCAGGTGAAACTTGGTATATAGCATTAGATGACTGATTACGTGCAAGTTTGCAACAGTAATGCGAATAGGTTGACCGATATAATTTTTACGTCAAGCTCAAATTGGTCCATTTGGCTTTTAAATGGTGAATAGGGGGAACAATGCATTTTTCGAAAACCTATTGTGGTCTGTTACATGAGAATAGATACAAAATGAATGTTGAAGGTCAAAGCCATTTGATGACCTTGGCACAAGGTCACTTGGATTGAAGGTCCATTGACATTTCAAAATGTATTTTCCTTAAAAACAACTGGGCCAATTTCATTTGAATTTTATGTATATTAAAGACACTGAGGGAATGTCATATTTTTAATAGTCCTGGTCATGTGACTAAAATGGCCGCCAAGCCCAAAGATGGTGAAAGCCTTAAAAAATCTTCATCTCCAGAATCTCTTGGCTAATTGTCTTGAAACTTGGTATGTATCATCAGGCGATTAAGTACTACCACATTTGCAAAATGATGGCCCTAGGTTCACCTTGACCCATTACGCAAACATGCCTATACAAATACATTGCCACCCTTATCGCCGAAAAAATGATAATTTTAATATGAAAAATTGTGATATTTTTCTTATTTCTGCTCAAAATATAGATTGTGGGTACTCGTTAGAACCGCCTCATAGAGGCGGTTTTAACGAATACCCACACTCTATATGTTAGAGCAGAAATAAGAAATTAAGGTTTACCCCTCTAAACCACAGTTTTACGATATAAAAGTAGGGTTCAAGGGGGTCGTGTTTTTATGATGGATAACTTGATATTTGCAAATTTTGCATACAGGTTTATTTCGGGAATGAGAAGCATGGGATTGTTAATTGGCAAAATATAATAATATTTATCAGAGTAACAACCCTTTTCAGTTCACAATAAGTGTTTTTTGGATTTTCCGGTCGATAAATGCAGTATTTTTTATGGATTGTCTTCACATTTTAACATTTTGACAGAGCTATGGCCATAAACAATTTCCATTAAATGGTTTTTTTGGACTTTATTCATTCACTTTATTGCATAGACAACTAAGGTAGCCCGTTTAGGATTGTTAATTGGCAAAATACTTAACACATGACAGGGATTTCCTTTACCTTATGGAATATATGGATGGAACTTCACATTTTTTCTTTTGGTTTTGGTTTTACGGCCATTTCAAGATTATTACACTCATATCGAGCCGATCGTTAATCAGAGGTAGGCGAAAACCGGAGTACCTGGAGAAAAACTACCTGACCTTCCACTGCAGAATTTGGCGTCTCACATGTGACCCGAGCGAGGCTCGAACCACAGCGGTGAGAGACCTAATGATTAAGAGTCAGCGCTCTTAACCACTAGGCCACGGAGGCCCGTTAGGGAGCTTCACAGTTATAAAGGCCACTAAAGGAAGCATATAATAGCCAATGACCACCACTCTGACCATCCTTGATCTTGATCAGTCAGCCCTGAATTGATTTGATAAATGTTTTCCCCGTTTCACCCTAGCCATATGGAATATCCTGAACTTTTTACAAATATATAAAAACACTAAAGGAAGCATATTTTGGCCAATAACAGTCACTCTGCCAATTTTGGTTATTGCAACATCTGCCCTTGATATTTGTTAGTGCCAGAAACTAATAGTCACTTAGATGGGGAAAAAGGGACCAAATAATACACAGGGCTCAGGGGAGTGATCAGGACCTAATGGTGCTGCCGTTACCTATTGTTAGTTACTCATTCTCTTGGTGTCATTGGAGGGCGGAAATCATTGATTTTCCTAGGCATATAACATCAATAGCGGAAAGCCAAAAGGACAGTTACTTTCCCACAAAATGGCCAATTTGCTATCCAAAATAGAAGTGAATGCAATGATCAGGAATCAATACAATTAACCCTCAGCTCCAATCAGAGACACCAAAGGGAAAGAAAGACAAACATGAAACAACTAAACCTTAATGGAAACATCATTAGCGATAACCAAAAAGGACAGTTACTTTCCCATAAAAATGGCCAATCGGTTAGTCAATAAGAAACCAAATTCAAGCGATACACACACCCAAAGACAAACCATACTACAAAATAAGCCGCGACAGAAGAACCGCATTGGAAGAGTCAGTAAAACGAATTCCACTGGGAGGTTAGGTGGGGGGGGGGGCTTAAATCGATTTTACGCAGCCCCAATCCTCTCCCTTACTTCCGAAGCGATTTAAAGGAATAATTTGTTCAGTACTCATGAAGGCCTCATAACTCATCAGTGCAACATCGCCGGAACCAAAAAAAAAACACACATCCACATATATGAGACAACGGTGAGGACTCGAGAGCAAGAAACCTCTGACATGCTGGAGCAGAAGACAACCAACAGTTAGTCTCCGATGGGCACAACCAGAGACAGCTCAGGCATTACATAAAATTAAATTCTCTTTAATTCTAAGTAAAAAAGAAGTGAAGGCAATGATCAGGAATTGATACAATTAACCCACAGCTCCCATCAGAGACACCAAAGGGAAAGAAACACAAACATGAAAAAACAAATCCTAATGGACATCAATATCGGAAAGCCAAAAGGACAGTTAGTCTCCCACACGACATTTTGTAACCAGTTAAATTACCTTTTCTCATCGTGTTGTTTCAATTCTGCAAAGGATAGTTTGCTTTTCCGGTTCTTGACTGGCCTTCCTGCAGACTTCCAAAGGATAACCCTTTTATTGAACATATAAGACGTCACTACAGCTGTTGTCTGGGAAAAAGTCTCCCTGCCTACATCATAGTTTAGTTTATATTTTCTTGTCCTTTGGGGTCATTGATTCCATTGTGAAATTTTCAAAATATTTGAGAGTCACTGATGAGGCTCAATTGGCCGAAACTAGCTAGTCTGGCCCAGAAAACATGTACACTCCATATTTTTCAGTTCTGTGGTGTATTCCTTGCTTCCAGAGAATAAACCATTTATAGAACGTATTCGCCAGATCAAAAACTGGTACATGTATCTCAGCTAACAGTCCCGCCCAATTTGATTCTTCCACTCAGAACTTCAATGAAACCATCTGCAGGCCCAGAATTAAGTCAAAGCACTTCCACGTGGCTTATCCCTTCCACCTATGGACACTCTATTTCAAAGGCAGTATTCACCTGACCATCGGATTTATCAGGCGACCATGCAAAGTAGAAGTAAAACAAAGATCAGGAATCGATACAATTAACTTACTTAACCATCAAAGGCTGATCGTCATTGGGGCTATGACTCAGTTGATACATTGAACCCCACCCCGCCCCGACTGTGAATTTGACAATGATATCAGCACATGTGATAAAAGTTTTGCTTCAGCATGAAATCATAAGCATTTCTTCAGGCCAAGACAGTTCACAATAAATCCAAGGGCAAAAGTGGGTGTGTGATGATAATTACCGTAATTTCTGAACATTTTGGACGCCCAAAGATGTTACTGGTATGATACATGTATTTATGTATTTAATTCGAATGGTTTTACTATAGACCAATGAATGCTTCTGATTGATCCGAATATGCATTGTTTGCAGTTATACATAAAAATAGAAGTGCAGGCAATGATCAGGAATCGACAAAATTAACCCACAGTTCCTATCAGAGCTAGAACCGTCATTGAATCTGGGGCCTGACCCACTGGCATGCAATTAAAATCATCATGCTTGTCATAAATTTTGCAGGAAACAAACCCGTCCAATCTACAACAGGTAGATGTAAATCCAAACACGTGGCCTCGGTATCAGAAGAATAAGATTTATTTAAATGAAGTTCTGTGAAGTAAATTTGATCGAACCCTCAAAACAGTTATTGTCAATATTTAATAAATTATCCAAATAACTAGAAGTCGAGCTAAAGGCTTCAATGATTTACGATTGGCTTTCAACGGAAAGGGACATCATGATGTCTCTTTTATTACGAAACAAGAACAGATCGGCTACAAGGGGTACGCCATTCGTACCCATCGGAATACCAACAATATGTCTAAATACCGTAGTACCAAATCTTATTTAAATTTTTTCAAGTAGAAAGGTTAGAGCTTCACACACTTTCTGATATGACCAAAACGTATAATTTTATGCTGTTCATAAGTGAAATAAGCATGTCTTACATTACATGCAAGATAGAGGGAATCTTCAGTATGAAATGTCCATTCAATTAAATCTTATTTTTTTATTTTTCATATGATTATGTGAAAGTGTAGTGTAAAGTGTTGAAAAAAAATCATAAGCAGACAGGCTTGAAGCACGAAAACGTCTGGATTTATGTTTTTGTTAAAACTTCGTGACACTTTTTATAGACCAAAACAGATATTTCCCTGGGCTTTCAACGACTTTGTCGCAATATTTAACCACATGGTTTTTGATTTCAGTAAAAGAGTAAATAATTAGGAAAGTTCAGCGATACACACATTCAAAGACGAACTATAACAACAAGAGGGCCCAATGGCCCTATATCGCTCACCTGTGTACGAGAAAATCATTAGTGTAGGAGACCACTTGACATTGCTACATACTAAATATCTAAGCTCAGGCAAAGCGGTGTCCATGCTTACAAACCCTACTGGTTTCATTGGGCGACAGGGCTTGAGATGTAATTTCATCTCAATGTCTGGTAAAAGTCCCACAAAATTGGAAGAGACATCTCCAAAATGACCTATACAGTGTTGTCGGGGATGTAAAACCTCAAATCAAACAAAATCTGTGCCTTATGGTTTTGGAAAAAAAGATTTTTTTAAGTTTTTTCCAGTATAAGTCTATAGAAGCTAATGAGCCAAAGGGCACGGTTGGCAGGTGTATGTAGGCGACCATTTTGTGTTGCTATATACTAAATATCTAAGGTCTGTACTTCATGGTTTCAAAGAAGATGTTTGAAGCTTTTTCCATTATAAGTTTGTTGGAGTTAAGGGGCCACACGATTTGGACCCCAGGGGCATGATTGGCAGGATTCATGTAGGCGACCACTCGACATTGCTACATGCTAAATACCTAAGCTCTGGGCCTTATGGTTTCATAGAAGAAGATTTTTTAAGTTTTTTTTCCATTATAAGTTTATTGGAGGTGATGAGCTCGGGTGTGGCCAATTTTGACCCCAGGGGCAGGGTTTACAGGATTTATGTAGTTGGCTATTTTATGTTGCTAGATACTAAATATCTAAGTTCTGTGCTTCACAGTTTCTGAGAAGAAGATTTTTGAAGCTTTTTTTCCATTATGAGTCTATGGGAGCTAAGGGGCCCCGGGGCATGGCCCATTTGGACCCCAGGGGCATGATTAGCAGGAAATATGTAGGTGACCACTTGCTATTGCAACATGCTAAATATCTAAGCTCTGGGCCCTGTGGTTTCAGAGAAGAAGATTTTGGAAGTTTTTTTTCCATTATGAGTCTATGGGAGCTAAGGGGGTCCCAGGGTGTGGCCCATTTGGACCCCAGGGGCATGATTGGCAGGATTTATGTAGTTGACCACTTGTCATTGCTACATGGTAAATATCTAAGCTCTGGGCCCTGTGGTTTCAGAGAAGAAGCATTTTGAAGCTTTTTTCCATTATGAGTCTATGGGAGCTAAGGGGCCCCGGGGCGTGGCCCATTTGGACCCCACGGGCATCTTGATTGGCAGGATTTATGTAGGTGACCACTTGCCGTTGCTACATGCCAAATATGTCAGCTCTGGGCCCTGTGGTTTCAGAGAAGAAGATTTTTGAAGTTTTTTTTCTTTTTCCATTATGAGCCTATAGGAGCTAAGGGGCCCCGGGGCGTGGCCCTTTTGGACCCCAGGGGCATGACTGGCAGGAATTATGTAGGTGACCACTTGCCGTTGCTACATGCTAAATATCTAAGCTCTGTGTGCTGTGGTTTCAGAGAAGAAGATTTTTTAAGCTTTTTTTAAATATGAGTCTATTGGAGCAAAGGGGCCCCTGCGCGTGGCCCATTTGGACCCCAGGGGCATGAATGGCAGGAATTATGTAGGTGACCACTTGCCGTTAGTACATGCTAAATATCTAAACTCTGGGCCCTGTGGTTTCAGAGAAGAAGATTTATGAAGCTTTTTTTTTCCACTATGAGCCTATAGGAGCTAAGGGCCCCCGGGGCGTGGCCCTTTTGGACCCCAGGGGCATGACTGGCAGGAATTATGTAGGTGACCACTTGCCGTTGCTACATGCTAAATATCTAAGCTCTGGGTGCTGTGGTTTCAGAGAAGAAGATTTTTTAAGCTTTTTTTAAATATGAGTCTATGGGAGCAAAGGGGCCCCTGCGCGTGGCCCATTTGGACCCCAGGGGCATGATTGGCAGGAATTATGTAGGTGACCACTTGCCGTTTGTACATGCTAAATTTTCAAACATCTGGGCCCTGTGGTTTCAGATAAGAAGATCTATGAAGCTTTTATTTACAATTATTAGTCTATGTGAACAAAGGGGCCCCGGGGCGTGGCCCATTTGGACCCTAGGGGCATGATTGGCAGGATTTATGTAGGCGACCACTTGCCGTTGCTACATGCCAAATACCTCAGCTCTAGGCCCTGTGGTTTCAGAGAAGAAGATTTTTTAAGCTTTTTTGCATTATGAGTCTATATGAGGTAAAGGGCCCAGGGGGTGGCCCGTTTGGACCCCAGGGGCATGATTGGCAGGAATTATGTATGTGACCACTTGCCATTGCTACATGCTAAATATCTAAGCGATGGGCCCTGTGATTTCCGAGGAGAAGATTTTTGAAGCTTTTTGTTCCATTATGAGTCTATGGGAGCGAAGGGGCCCCGGGGCGTCGCCCATTTGGAACCCAGGGGCATGATTGGCAGGAATTATGTAGGTGACCACTGGCTGTTGCTACATGCTAAATATCTAAGCTCTGGACCCTGTGGTTTCAGAGAAGAAGAATTTTGAAGCTTTTTTTCATTATGCGTCTTTGGGAGCTAAGGGGCCCCTTGGCGTGGCCAATTTGGACCCCAGGGGCATGTTTGGCAGGAATAATGTAGGTGACCACTTGCTGTTGCTACATGCCAAATATCTCAGCTCTGGGCCCCGTGGTTTCAGAGAAGAAGATTTTTCAAGCTTTATTCCATTATGAGTCTATAGGAGCTTAAGGGCCCTGGGGCGTGGCCCATTTGGAACCCAGGGGCATGATTGGCAGGAATTATGTAGGTGACCACTGGCCGTTGCTACATGCTAAATATCTAAGCTCTAAGCCCTGTGGTTTCAGAGAAGAAGATTTTGAAGCTTTTTTTTCATTATGAGTCTTTGTGAGCTAAGGGGCCCTGGGGTGTGGCCAATTTGGACCCCAGGGGCATGATTGGCAGGAATTATGTAGGTGACCACTTTCCGTTGCTACATGCCAAATATCTCAGCTCTGGGCCCTGTGGTTTCAGAGAAGAAGATTTTTGAAGCTTTTTTTTCCATTATGAGTCTATAGGAGCTAAAGGGCCCTGCGCGTGGCCCGTTTGGACCCCAGGGGCATGATTGGCAGGAATTATGTAGGTGACCACTTGCCATTGCTACATGCTAAATATCTAAGTTCTGGGCCCTGTGGTTTCCAAGAAGAAGATTTTTGAAGCTGTTTGTTCCATTATGAGTCTATGGGAGCGAAGGGGCCCCGGGGCGTGGCCAATTTGGACCCCAGGGGCATGAATGGCAGGAATTATGTAGGTGACCACTGGCCGTTAATACATGCTAAATATCTAAGCTCTGGGCCCTGTGGTTTCAGTGAAGAAGATATTTTAATTTTTTCCCATTGTAAGTCTATGGGAGCTATATGTTGCCATGGCAACCAGAATTCCAATCTGATCAGCCCAAAAACCTTATGCAGCCTTTCCCCCTACCTGATGATGCTTCTCATGAAATTTGATCAAGATTGACCATGGGGTATTAGAGATATACTTATTTGAAATTGTTTACGGACGCACGGACGGACGACGGACAAAAAGTGATCACAAAAGCTCACCTTGTCACTACGTGACAGGTCAGCTAAAAACAAACGCGACAGAAGATCCGTCTTTGAACGATCATTAAA
The DNA here is from genome assembly GCA_963580285.1 of Lucinisca nassula. Taxonomy (NCBI): domain Eukaryota; kingdom Metazoa; phylum Mollusca; class Bivalvia; order Lucinida; family Lucinidae; genus Lucinisca; species Lucinisca nassula. The sequence continues at coordinate 108,561,011 of OY757021.1, read as the reverse complement.
AAGTATTTCGATATAGTGTAGTTATTATATGTTCGTGTTTCTTTATACCCCCGCAAACGAATTTGGAGATGGGTATGTAGGAGTAAGTCTGTTGGTTGGATGGTTGGTTGATCTCTGTATCCGTCCGTGACACATTTTCTTGTTATATGAATTACTTCCACATATCTTCAACGATTGCCTATTTTTTTTTTTTTTTTTTTTTTGCATACGCATTCACGATGTGGCGTAGGTTTGCGTGATAACACTTCATATGCGTCAAGGTGTAGGTCACTGTTGCTAAAATACAATTTGTGTATCAGTCCGTCATTCCGTGACACATTTTTGCTTGTTATGTGAATAAATTTAATATTTCTGAACCGATTGGTCTTTGGTCGGACCCCTCGGAGTCTAACTGTTGGTTCTCTTTTGCTCCAGCAATTCTGTTGTTGTATGCTGTCGAGTCCTCAACCTTGTTTCATCTCTGTATTTTTTTTATTTGTATTTCTCGGAGATGCCTTCATGCGGACTAAACAAAATTAGTTTATACCGCGACAGAGGTAAGGGCGAGGATTAAGGCCATGTAAAATCGATTTCAGCCACCCCCCCCCCCCCCCCCCCCAGTGGAATTATTTCCACTGACCGTTCCAAGGCTGTTCTTCTGTGGCGGTTTATTTATGTTGTTGTTTGTTACTTAGTGTGTGTATCACTTGTGTCTTTTTATTTTGGATGGCCATTTGGCCATTTTGTGGGAAAGTAACTGTCCTTATGGCCTTCCTTTGTTTAGGTTTCCATTATGGTCTGGTCGCTTCATGTTTGTGTTTTCTTTCCCTTTGGTGTCATTGATGGGTGGAGTAAGTTAATTGTATCGATTCCTGATCTTTGTTTTACTTCTACTTTTCAATGTGTGCATGAGCATGAGAAGCAGATGTGCTTGACATAAGTTTCATATGAATCATGTCAAGATCAATACCACTGTTGCTAAAAGAAAAGAATAATCCTGTGAGGCGAATATCTTTCACATTTCTTCACCGATTGAGTTCAAAAAGTGCATATGCATTTATGATGAGATGTAGATGTGTCTGCCTTTCCATTCATTTGGGTAATGTGAAGGTTAATGTCACTGTTGCTAAAATACGATAATCTTGTCTTGAGAAATACTTCAACATTGCTTCACCGACTGAGTTTTAATTTTGCATATGCATTCAAAATCAGATGTAGATATGCATATCATCAATTCCATATGCATCAGATCAAGATCAAATCACTGTTGCACAAAATAGAATAAACTACTGATGGGAACTACTCCAACAATTCTTCATGATTAAGTTCAAATTTGCCATATGCATTCTTAATAAGGGTTATGTCATGAACAGACTCAATAAAACCAAGTTGTTTTTTTTCGTTTATTTGGTGTATTCGTTGCTTTCAAAGGATCTACAGATACTTTTGCGATTATGTTGTCAGCGCACACTCACTTGTCTCGCGTTTGTAACGCGTGAGATACGCACGCGCAGTTCACGCGTTTCAAGTGCGAATTACATTGTAGCCAATGGATTTCCATTATGAAAAAACGCGATTTCCGATCAGCCAATCAAGCCTGCGTGTCGATAACGCAGAAACAACCTCCTCTGCGTGTTAAAAGCAACCAGTCAATACCGCGTAACTATTTCGCTCTTATCGCCATTTTTACATCTTTTCTTCCAATTTAGGTTGTTTAAGCTTTTTTTATTTATCTGATTACTGCCAAATGAGAAACAGTATAAATTGAAAAAGAGAAAATAAAGGTATATGGACAAGCCATTTAATCAGTTGCAGTAAAACTGTGCAATTTGCCTCGGGGTAAATAGTAAAATATAGGTACTGCATAGTGATTGAAGTTGACGAAGTTGACTGCCAAAATGCAGGATGTTTATTGATCAACAGTTTTATGAAACCCAGGTGCACTTGGGAGCTATAAAGCTAGTTATTTAACCTTATTGTATGCTAGTGGACTCTTCCATTGCTATAGGTTGGTCAATTCCATTTTTCATATTAGGGGTGTCAGGCCCATTTTTACGTTTTCATTCAATTCTTGATGGACAATTATATTAGCAAAAAAGTGCAGGCCCTGATCAGACGCCGCGTTCTGTGGCGTCTGATCTGGACCTGCACTGTTTGCCAAGGTACCCATTTAGTGGTTTCCCGCATACGATGGGTTAAAATAACACCTCATTATTTTCACTTATTCAAGATGTCAAGACCAGAAATAAACCTTTTTCGTTCACACACTCACTCACAGAAGGGCTGAATTATTTATTTATTTATTGTAATTTATTTATTTATTGTCTTTTTTCTTAATTTATTTTCCATCTGGTTAACAAGCCTATTAATGAAAACCCTCTAAACCCCACTTTATTTAAAGGAAAAGTTGGGTTTACGGGGTATTGAGCAAGGAAACACGTCCATGTACGAAAACCCGCCTATAAAAATACATTGTAAACTTTACCGCCGGAAACGCGAACATTTTATGATGAAAAATTTTGATAGTTTTCTTATTTCTGCTCAAAATATAGATTGTGGGTACTCGTTAGAACCGCCTCGTTGGTACTCAACGAGGCGGTTCTAACGAGTGTCCACAATCTGTATTTAGAGCAGAAATAAGAAAAATAAGATATACCCCAGAAAACCGCAGTTTTTCTAAATAAAGTTTGGTTCAAGGGGTCAAAATTATATAGGCATGTATTCGTGATGTTAACCTCACTTATATATCGCAAAACTGGGGCTTACAAGTGTATGTATAATTTTTCTTATTTTTGCTCAAAACATAGAGTCTTGATACTGGTTAGAACCGAACCGACCGTCGAGGTGGTTATAACGAGTATTCAAATCTTTTTTTTTGAGCATAGATATGAAAAATATAAGATTCTTTATCTGAAAATTTTTAGTTTTTTTTTTTTTAATTTATAAAAGTTCAATATATCTGAATAGGCGTGTTTCTGTGATGCCCGTCCACGCGCATGACCTAAATGACACTTTTCCAGTCGAGCCATGCAGTCTGATGGAACAGTCTGATGACAGCCCTTGATGTGATGCCAGCATATGCGAATTAATTTCTATATTTATTCAGGTGCAATATCCCAGATTTATAATGCCTCGCAAAACAAGGGTCGTTGAATCGATTCCCGGCTTCTCCAGACTTTCAAATGAGTATTTACACCGAGTTCCCGTCTCCATATGACCTCAGTTGATGGTGGGACGTAAAAGTAACTCTCACACACCCAGTTTTATAGAAACTGAACAAAATCCCTCGGGCCACATGTGAACTGCAACAACGACTCAGGTGGATCTTTTATCTCAGGGTACTACTCCTCTCAATAACGATCAGCCCGAAATAAGGGAAATAATCCTGAAAGGTAATTTCCAACAAAACCATAGAAAAAAACAACTTACTTTGTTAAGAATTTTCGAGTACTGGCCAGTGGTAATTAAGGAATTTTGTTGCAAAACTTTAAGTGGGATCTTACTATTGCCCCCACCACCACCACAAACACACACACACACACACACACACACACACACACACACACACACACACACACACACACACACACACACACACACCTAAGGGCCTGGCCGAAGTGGCTGGTGCTATGGATAACATTGTATACTAAATAAGTTTGTCCAATGTGCGTCGAGATATTAACTTTCACCAATATATTCCTAGCGGCCCTTTTTGGGACATTGACAAACAGTGTAGACCCAGATAAGACGTCTCCAACTTGGCGTCTGATCTGAGTCTACACTGTTTGCTCAAAGAACATATATTTTGGTACAACTTACATCAAACAACACATACCTGACTCCCTTATAATTGACATTGAACCTCTCCAAACGTGTAAGGTAGAAGATTACATTGTCATATGGTTTAAAGTGTGTTTTTTAGGCGTCTACAATATTTTTCCTATTTCTGCTCCAAACATAGATTGTGGGTACTAGTTAGAAACAGCCATCAATACCATGACAAGGGGGTTCTGGTGAGCCGCCGTTAACCAGTAGATAGCGGTGGCTTGTAAATAACATATCCCAGGGTAAATAATTTCCCTCACCTGGTCCCCTACCTATATGACATTCTTCAGAATACCCCAAAGTGACTTTTATCTCTAATGGTGTTTTGCAATCCAAAATGTAGGTGTGTTTGTTTATCCGAAGGAATCACTACTGATAAGAAAGACCAATTTATATATTGTCATTAATGCACGAACGAATTAAAAAAACAACAACAAAAATGCATAAGGGTAAACATACAAGCAACGAGGATTTTGATTGGCCCGTGTTCTCTCGCAATCACGCGTTTTATCGTCACATACCTATTTTATTCTTATTGGTTGAAATTCGCACAGGAACGCGTATTGAATTTACCTAACGCGTTTTGAATGGTCACTTTTATTGGCTGATATTTAACGCGTTGAACTCGCATATTAACGCGATTAACCGCGCATTGAAACGCGATAATTGCACACGCATGCAATGCGCGTGTGTCACGCGGACAAAACGCGTAAATGGACAAGTTTATCGCAAGCTTATCTGTAACTATTCAGAACTTATATATATATGGCTGACATTTCTTCACTGATTGACTTCAAGTTTTGCATTATTATAAAATGTAGATGTGCATGACATAAGTTTCATATGGATGATATCAAGGTCTAGGTCACTGTTGCTAAAAATAGAATAATCTGTTGATGCGAATAGTTTCCACATTTCTTATCTGATTGAGTTCAATTTTCCATATGCATTTATAATGAGATGTAGATACGCGTGTTGTAAGTTTCATATGGTTCATGTCAAGGCAAGGGTTACTGTTGCTAAAAAACTTGTGATGCGAACTACTCACACATTTTTTCACCGATTGAGTTCAAATAATGCATATGCGTTCTTAATGAGATGTAGATTATATGACATAAATTTTATATGCATCAAATAAAGTTCAATTCACTGTTGCTAAAAATAGAATAAACGTGTGATGCGAACTACCCTTATATTTTTCCTCAATTGAGCTCTAATCTTGGATATGCAATCTTAATGAAGTCTATATACGAGTGACGTAAATTTTTATTTGGGCCAGGTCAAGGCCAAGGTCACTGCTGCCAAAACAGAATAGTCTTGATACCTCACCGATTGACTTCAAATTTTGCATACGCATTCATACCCAGATGTAGATGTGCGTGACATAAGGTTCGTATGGGCCAAGATAAAGTTCTCTGTTGCTAAAAATAGAATAATTTTGTTATGGGAACTACTTTCACATTTCCTCAGCAATTGAAGTCAAATTTTGCATATGCAGCCATGATATGATGTAGATGTGAATGATATAAATATCATATGCGCCAGGACAAGGTCAAATAAAAAGCAAAAAGGTTGCCTTTGGAAACAAGGAACGAAAATAGGAGGCACGCTTTTATTGAGTCTCTTCATACACAGCAATATAGTTTGCAAAGTAGAAGTTAGACAAAGTTCAGGAATCGATACAATTAACTTACTCCACCCATCAAAGACACCAAAGGGAAAGAAACACAAACACCAAGCGACCAGACCATAATGGAAACCTAAACAAAGGAAGGCCATAAGGACAGTTACTTTCCCACAAAATGGCCATATGACACAAGCGATACACACAGTAAGTAACAAACAACAACATAAATAAATCGCCACAGAAGAACCGCATTGGAACGGTCAGTGGCTTAAATCGATTTTACGTGGCCACAATCCTCGCCCTTACTTCCGCCGCGATTTAGACAAATAATTTGTTCAGTCCGCATGAAGGCCCCCTAACTCATTAGTGCAACATCTCCGTGAACACAAATAATCAAAGAACCACAGAGGTGAGACAACGGTGAGGACTCGACAGCCAGAAACCACTGAAATGCTGGAGCAAAAGAAAACCAACAGTTTTACTCCGATGGGCCCGACCAGAGACAGAGTATCAGGCACCAACCAACATTACCTTGAATTCGATCTCTCCAACTCCAAACAAGCCCCCACGCTGGTACCGCCATAGAACCCGAGGCCCGACCCACCGGCGTGCAACCAAAGAGGGAAGCAAAGATGCCAACCGTGACTGGGTTAACCCAAGGCTGCATACGTCTCCTAGCAGCGACTCAAGCGATATTCGATTTTCAAAGTAACCAGAATGGGCTCAATGATCACAAAGGAAAAGAAAATATAAACTGCACATTGATGAAGCACGGGGATACTTTCTATGGCCGCAACACGGCTCTTAACACCAGCTGCAGTGAGATAAACTAAAAAGGTAGAAGGGTTGCATTTCGAATCACAGAACACATAAAAGACAAAAACCGGAGACTCGGTATTATTGATGTTTTGGATGGGAGGTGTGAGGTATTTGTATCGATTCCTAATCATTGCTATCAAGATTTTTTTTTCAGACAAAAAAGAAGAATCATGTGATGCTAACTACCCATACATTTCTTCACTGCCTGAGTTCTGGATTTGAATATGCATTCTTAATAAGTGCTATATGGGCGTGACATTAATACAGTATGGGTCAGATCAAGATCAACGTCACTGTTTCCAGTTTGTTTAGAATTTTGTTCAGATAGTAACTCGAAAACTGCTTTAGCTATCCAAATTCAGGAAAATGGGCTAAAGCGGGGTATAGAAGTCAGAATCTCTGACAGTTCTGGTTCCCTTTGATGTTTTGGATGGGAGGTTGGAGGTAATTTTATCGATTCTTAATCATTGCCTTCACTTTTATATTTCATGACATATCTATATATGATTTTTCAAAACCATATAATGCACGGTTTTATCGATATGTTATGCATTATAAAGTGTAACGGAGGGACGAAGGTACAACGCCCCAGAAGCAATATTCCGCTCAAACGGCTAATGGGTTCTGATGCCCATAACTGCCATAGAAGATAAAGTTATCTTTTACGGGTGGATTTTCCTGTCGTAACTCCATGTTTCGACGTCTTTCACTTGTGATATTGTTGGGTAGGGAATTTTGGTTCTGATTGTACTAGTTCCTGATCGTTTTCTTTTTTCAATTTTCTCTTGATTTTCAGGCACGGAAACTTCACAATGGGTATCTTCAGTTGCAGCCTTCTCATCTCAATGGAATAAGAAAGGGTAAGGTACTCATGTATGGGCGCAGTAAATCTACATCCTTTCTACGCACACAATGAATACTCAACGACATGCGCAAACTAGCAGGCCGGTCGAAACGTAAACGATATCTAGAATCCAAAACTATGCAAGCTGGATTAGTTTTCGTTCTGTTACATTTAAATATGTTCTATAAAAGGGTTATCCTTTGGAAGCAAGGAATACACCATAGAAATAGAAAATATGAAGTGTATATTTTTCTGGGCCAGACTAGCTAGTTTCGGCCTATTAGGCCTCATCAGTGACCCTTAAATATTTTAAAAATATTTAAAAAAAAGCTTGGTTTGATGTTTCGACTTATAGAAAATTTGCTTTCGAAGCATTGTGTCCTTCATGGTAGAGGAAATGGATACACCTAGCATAATTTACTATCATTTTAAAACAAAGGAATCAATTTGCAGGATTTCCTGTTTACCTTGCTTTTTAACTAAATAGATCTGTCCCTTGTAGCTTGTTCTTTCCTGTAAGATGGACCCATATTTGGGCAAAACTATTCTTGTAATAGGTGTCTCCTATGAAGGTATGTCTATTCGCATTTAGAGTAGATACATGTTAACAACGGAAACTTCTTTGAGAATTAAGAGGAATCTTATCATCGATAGTCCAGAAAGAAGGTAGCTCCATAACTTCATGAGCCATTATCTTTAAAAAAGTGAGTGTCTCCTCGAGTAAGTTTGTAGTCTAGCTTAAAAGTATAAGTTATCCAGTTTTATGGGCCGTATTAGCTTTATATCATCAGTGACCTCAGTTGTGTTCAAAACTCCACAATTCAATCAATGGTTGATCCAAAAGAACCAGAAAATATAAATACACTGAGATGGATGGCAAACAAAGGTGAACACCCCCTTTACACCTTCGAGCTAAATTTGGAATGATACGAGGCTCAGGGAATATACATGTAGACGGAAGTGGATTGCTTGCCAGTAACTCAGTTCGTAAAGTCAAAGTGGTTGAACCATCTGACTGATTAAATCTTAAATACCCGCTAAAGCGTGTACTTCACTTGGCCCCCCAGAGGTAGCAAGGTACAACAAAAGTTCTTGAATGAAATATGTAGTTTGGTATCAGCACATTTCAGTATTTAATGCTTAAGACGTTTGACACCATCCGGGGTTCACTCTACATATGTTCAAGGTTGTTATCGTTTAGCGCATACTTGAGAAAATAATCATTCTAGATAATATATCTATGAAAGTGTCTGATTCTATAGATTTGCCTTAAATAGAGTTGAAGTAATGATCACGAATCGATACGATTACCTTGCACCTCCGAGCCAAGAAACCAAAGTGAGAGAAAACACAATAAAAAACAACTTCAACCATAATGAAATATTAGAATCGAAGGGGGCTCGACACATGGATTAACTGCAATTTGGAGCTAATGAAACCAAAAGTTGACTCCGGAAGGCTCAACCAGAGACAGAGCATCAGACACCAACCGACAGTGATTTCATGATGCCGGGGCATCGTCGTTGTTTCATCCGTGTAATCGTCTGATTTGTATGTTCTCGGAAAAGTTGTACTGATGAGTTAGAAATCCTCCATGCGGACTGAACAATTTATTTATCTAAACCAGCACAAACCGAGGGGCGAGGATTGTTGCCAAGTAAAATCGATTCAAGCCCCCATTAAAAACTTCTCACTGACCGTTTTAAAACGGTTCTTCTTTTGTGGTTTATTATCACTATAATTCATCTTTGCGTGTATGTATTGCTAATATATTTTTATTTTGATAGTCGTTGGGCAATTTTGTGGGAAAGTAAGCGTCATTTTGCTTTCCGCTTGTGATGTTTTCATTATATTGCAGTCATCTGTATTTGTGCTTCTTGCACACCAGATAAGGAAATCAATGGTTAAAGCTCAGGATAAAAAATTCCGTTCTAACCCGGGTGTTCTTACCCAAAATCGAATATTCTCGTGTGTTTGCTAAATGCACTGGTTGAATACGACCTCATATGCGCCGTCATCAAGGTTGACGTCACAGAACGTTACGTGACGTCACTAAACATTCCTGTAGTGTCATCACAATATGGCGGACGTCGGTAACCGAAGTGACTGCAGCATTAAAAACACCCGCGCTATGAAATTGGAGGTATGCAAGAAAAAGAATATATATGGGTGTGAGGGGTTGATAGAAAAATCCGTCCCTCGGGATCAAGGTCCGGCATCGCTCGGCGAGCCTCGTGATGCCGAACAGTGATCCTCGGGACGGATTTTTCCATCCAACCCACACCCATGTAAGCTTCTTCTTTACTTTCCTTTGATATTTTGGATGGGATGTGTAAGGTAATTGTATCGAATCCGTATCTTCGCCTTCACTGCTATTTAGTCAATTATGTGTAAGTTAAGAGATTTTAAATGTAATCTAACAAGTCGAACTTTACGTATTGCACATTCTCCCTCCGTACTAGTTTCAGTTAATAGCAATACTTAAAACGGAACTGAACACGTGATCAGGTTGGCGGGTAAGGTGACGTCACACGGAATATGCCTTCAAGGAGACCTTTTGACTAAATATTCTTTTTGTCGGTGAAGGATTTCAAATAACAGGATGAAACAACACATTAAAAAACTAATAACTTTAAAATAGAGGTGAAGGCAATGATCAATTGTTAGAGAAAAATGTGAAATATTTTTCATACTTTTAGTTCAAGCATAGATTGTGGTTGCTGATCAGAACCGCCACAATGAGGCGGTTCTAAAGAGTATCCACAATCTATGTTTAAAGCATAAATAATGAAACTGATATTTAACCCAGTTAACACAATTTCGTCTTTTTTGGGTGGGGTTTCTGTCGAGTCCTCACCGTTATTTTATTTCTGTGGTTATTTCACCGTTATTTTATTTCTGTGGTTATTTGATTTTTGTCTTCTCGGAGATTTTGCACTGGTGAGTTTGTAAACCTTAATGCGGACTGAAAACTTATTAGCCTAAATCGCGATTGTAGTAAGGACGAGGACTGCGACGGCGTAAAATCGATTTAAGTCCCCCAGTGTTATACTTTTCACTGATGTTTCCAAATTTGAAGTGAAGGCAATGACCCAAGGCGTTTCTTCTGTCGCGTCTTATGTTTGGTATAGCGTGTATCGCTTATATCTTTTTATGTGTCATTTTGTTGGAAAGTAAATGTCCTTGTGGCTTTCCGAAATTGATGTTTCCATTAGGTTTTAATTATTTCATGTTTGTGTTTCTTTCCCTTTGGAGACGTTTTTGAAGGCGTGGGTTAATTGTATCGATTCCTGATAATTGCCTTCACTTCTATATTACAGAGCGTTAATTATTTGGAGGTTTTCAAGTGATTTTTATATATTTTATGTGTGCGTTCGTGTCGCTATCTTTTTCCCTTCTTGCAATGGCTTGACATGACTGTTGGAAATTCTAGCATGTAATCTTCGCAAGTTAGTGTTTATTTCAATTTTATTTATATTTCAGCTACAGTGCCAAGCAAGTGAAACATGAACCTGATGTATATCCAGGTTATGGCGATTATGCAGGCTCATGGGCCCAAAAACACCTGACCGAGCATCAATATATTGATGTAAGTATCTTGGTATTTTGGTACGTTTGCGAAAATAAATTTAAGATTTTGTGACGTCAATTACTTCATGCACAGAACACGCTTGCGAATATGTTAACATGGTCATGGCTGTAAACTCGACTGCGAATGTGATATGGACATCATAGAAACAAGCTGTATATTCCCTTATTTACAGCCCTGGGTTAGGGAGCTACTTGCTGTATTTGATTTGCTCTGTAATTTTGAAGTTCAGCTCAGAAAAATTTCTGTATGGTACAAAACGATTAGATATAACGCAGATGTCATTCGATATACAACATGACTGGTTGTTTACCCTTTAATAGTGAATATATAAATGTTACGCGCAGTAGGTCGACTATGGATCCTGTAAAGAAAAGGAGAAGTAAAACAAAGATCAGGAATCAATACAATTAACTTACTCCACCCATCAAAGACACCAAAGGGAAAGAAACACAAACATGAAGCGACCACACCATAATGGAAACCTAAACAAAGGATGGCCATAAGGACAGTTACTTACCCACAAAATGGCCAAATGGCCATCCAAAATAAAAAAAGACACAAGTGATACACACAGTAAGTAGTTACTAACAACAATATAATAAACTGCCACAGAAGAACCGCCTTGGAACGGTCAGTAGACCCCAACTTTAATCGTTATTAGGTGTTTTGGGACCTATGTTTTGTTTTGCGGTACCTCCGAGATCTTATTTGTGAATCTGCTTATTTGCGCTCAGGTTGTTGATGTGTTCTCAGTCATGATTTCTGATTGTCTTATAAAAACGAATTTAGAATCGTATAGTCCACAGATAACATAATTGTGTCTGTTGCGATTCAATACATGTATACCTTCGATATATCTAGCGTTGGAAATACACAATAAGGTCTACTCAATCATAATTGCAGTAATTCCTCGTATAGCGTTTGATTTTATTCAGCTCAGCCAGTATCATGTTGGAAAACAAATCCTATTTATGAATCAGTTTTTTTCATAGAGTCCATACGTTAAATCGAGTAGATTAATAAAAAAAGGAACAACAAAGCAGCGTACGCATCTACTAATCGCCTCAAGGCACGAAACCATTTATGAATATCAGTCTGTGTTGATACAGTAGGCGTCCGTTATCAGAACATGCGACGCGTATCATTACAAAACAACACCATGTAGTTGTGGTCACAGTACCCAACCATAATCCCAAATCATAAACCAGTAAACACATGAAGAATCCGAATGTTCAGACAACCCGGCATGGATCCCAGAAATAAGGGTGTAATAAGCAACAGAGGATAAAAAGCATTGCTTGCAAGCAAGCTTCCCCCACCATGCATATCGGTCTGAACGATTGAAACGCAGGGAGAAACGTTTGTCCTGGATTTTGGAAAATAGGAGTGACGTCTACTTTATGCTTGCCATTGGCAAAAATATCAGGAACAATTCTGCAAATTGCTATATTGCAGGGTTTGACCAGATCATGATGCCCCCCCCCTCCCTAGAATTGTTTAAGTATTTCTGCCATTTTTTGTTTTCATACCCCGTGCTAAGCAACCTTGAAGTGAGCAATTTTTCACGCTCCGTGAATCCCTTACAATTTTAACAGGTTCTTGCATAAGGGAATAATTATGAATTCTAAACGTACTATGCTGCCTGCAAAGTGGACATTACTGCTTAGTAAATAATGTGAAAATTGAAAGCATCTCATTGCATGGGATAGCAGTAGGCCATCCATTATCAATGTAGAGATAAAAAGCCAAGTATGAACACCATAGTGACAAAATCACAGAACAAATATTTAAATAAAACTTCTAAAATTTCCAGAAATGTTTACAACTTTCATAATTATGTTGATTAGTTTAAAGGCGTTATCAGACCAAGAAATCAATGGTGCTGGTATATTTTTGTTGACGTTAACGTTTACTGTCTTTAAGGGGTGGGGTTGGGTAATTGTATCAATTCCTGCTCATTTTCCTCACTTCTGTTCTGTTTAAAGCCCTGATGAACGTTTGCCTGTGTACGGCTATGACCTTTCAATTCCGGCCGTCTGATCAACACATTCACAATTTCATCTTGTATAGTCAATACTTTGAATCCTTGTTTCAGGTAAAGTTCACGAAAGCAGTATATATAACCAAATTGGAAATATATGAAACGTACAATGCAGGTGGTGTAACAGGTATTTATGCGAAAGATTCTGAGGGACAGTGGCATGTACTGTGGACCACGTCACAAGCGCAAGTCATAACAGAGTCCAGAATATTTTCACCAGCGGTGCAGGTGCGTAAAACCTTTACGACAATTGTTAAGCACCACTTAAACTTGGTACATATTTTAAGTGTTCAAGCACGTAAAATACTTAATACAGTGGATTTTCTGACGTAATAAATGTTGACCAAAAAAAGGAAGTGAAGGCAATGATCATGAATCGAAACAATTACCTCACACCTCCCATCCAACACACCAGCAGGAAACACATTAAGATGAAACAACTTCACCACAATGAAAACGTCACAAGCGGAAAGCCAAAACGAAAGTTAGTTTCTTACAAAATTTCCAAACAGCTACCCAAATAAAAATATATAAGCAATACATACATACGATGACAAACTCTAAGCCACAATAACAAATCACAACAGAAGAACTGCCTTAAAACAATTAATAAATTCTTTTATTTAACTCCGGACTTTCCGCTATTGATGTTTCCATTAGGGTCTGGTGTTTCACGTTTTTGTTTCTTTCCCTTTGGTGTCTCGGATGGGAGCTGTGTGTTGATTGTATCGATTCCTGATCATTGCCTTCACTTCTATTTTAATCGATTTTACATGACCACAATATTTGTCCTTGGTTCTGTCGTGGTTAAGAGAAATACTTTTTACATTCCGCGTGAATAAAAATCAAACCAGTACATAGATGAAACAATATTGGGGACTCGACAAGCATGAACTTATTAAAATAATAGAGCAAAGGGCAAAAGAAAACAAACGATTGGATGCCGGTTGGCCTGAACAGAGATAAAGCATCAGGCACCAGTCGACGTTACGTTAAAAGTTTAAGCAAAGGCTTAGAGTTGGAGAAGTTCGAAATGCTTTCAGAGCAAGACGTAGTCCTTAATGGTGGGTGGTAGGACTTTCTGTCACAATAATGAGCCTATAATCATATTTATATCTGATTCATGAACGACAAAGATGTAGTTCTGCCCTCTTGTTTGTATGAGCTAGTTCTTTAAAGAGATTAAAAGCTTTTAAACATTTTGAGTTTAGATTTTTAATATTGGGAATAAAAGATACGGTTTTGGTTTCTTTAACAACAACAATTGTTGATCCGTGTAAATAAAATGAAGTATGTTCGTGTTTCTTCCGTTGCCGACAGAAATGGTTCAAATTACCACTTCGTTGTCGACATGGTGATTTTGAAACCATATTTATCTGCCAAGTCTTAAATTATTTTATTTAAACTTCCTTTCATTTTAAATGATTTGTTTCAGATTTATGAACGGTGACATGTGTAAAATCATTGTCATACAATGACAAATCTGTTTTGTAGTTCGAACATTGAACAATATGTTTTATTTTGATATTGAATAGCTTTGTTAAAAGAATACTACTTTGTGTAAAACCCTGCTTTTGGTCATAAGATCTGATAGGCAGATCCTATTCGCACCTTAAACATGCGCTGCCCTAAAAAACTTTGAATAAAATTGGAGAGTCTTCATAAAAGAAAAAAACTTATTAAATTAATTGAATGGACTTTTCATAGGAAAGATTCCCTCTAGCTTGCAAGTAATGTAAGAAATGTTTTTTTTCACTTGTGAAGAGCGTTAAAAATATACTTTATGGTCAAGTCAGACAGTGTGTGAAGCTCTCACCTTTCTACTTGACAATATTTACATAACACAATATTTACATAACATTTGTTCCTAAGTTATTTAGACAAATTGTGGGTATTCCGATGGGTACGAATTTTGCACCCCTTGTGGTTTATCTGTTCTTGGTTTGTTATGAAAGAGACTTCGTGATTTCCCTTTCCATTGAAAACCAATCTGAAATCATTGATGCCTTCTCGTCGACTTCTAGATCATTTTGGATGATTTATTAAATATTTACATTACCTATTTCAGTGGTTTGATCAGTCAAATTTAGCCCCTCCCCGAGAACTTCAGTAAAAATAAAGCAAATTCTTCTATACCGAGGCCCTCTTTTTAGCTCACCTGAGCCGAAGGCTCCGGGGGGAGCTATTGTGATCGGTCTTTCGTCCGTCGTCGTCATCGTCCGTCCGGATGTCCGTCCACAATTTCTATAAATCACATCTCCTCCTAATTTACTGAACAGATATTGACCAAACTTGGCAGAAATGATCTGTGGGTGGTCCTCTCTCAAAGTTGTTCAAAGGATTCCATTCTATGCAGAACTCTGGTTGCCATGGCAACGAAAAGGAGTAAATGTGAAAAACCTTTAAAAATCTTCTTGTCTGAAACCAGAAGGCCCAGATCTTTGGTATGAAGCTTCATCTAGTGGTCCTCTACCAAGATTGTTCAAATAATAGCCCTGGGGCCAAAAATGCTCCCGCGCCGGGGCCCTCTGGTTTTACATAGGCTTATATAGGGAAAACCTTTAAAAATCTTCTTGTCTGAAACCAGAAGGCCCAGGTCTTTGATATTTGGTATGAAGCTTCGTCTAGTGGACCTCTACCAAGATTGTTCATTTTATAGCCTTGGGGCCAATAATGCATTCGCGCCGGGACCCACTTGTTTTACATAGGTTTATGTAGGGAAACTTTTTAAAAATCTTCTTGTCTGAAACCAGAAGGCCTAGACCTTTGATATTTGGTATGAATCTTCATGTAGTGGACCTCAACCAAGATTGTTCAAATTCTAGCCCTGGGGTCAAAAATGCTCCCGCGCCGGGGCCCATTTGTTTCACATAGGCTTCACTACAGCTGGTGTGTGGGAATGTGTGGCGGCGGTAAAACGTCTCCCTGCCCTACATCATAGTGTAGATTCTATTTTCTTGTCCTTTGGGATCATTGATTCCATTTTGGAATTTTGAAAATATCTGAGGGTCACTGATGAGGCCTAATTGGCCGAAACTAGCTAGTCTGGCCCGGAAAACATGTACACTCCATATTTTTCTCTTCTGCGGTGCCTTCCTTGCTTCCAAAGGATAACCCTTTTATAGAACATATTATATAGGGAAAACCTTTAAAAATCTTCTTGTCAGAAACCAGAAGGCC
This sequence comes from Lucinisca nassula, assembly GCA_963580285.1. Taxonomy (NCBI): domain Eukaryota; kingdom Metazoa; phylum Mollusca; class Bivalvia; order Lucinida; family Lucinidae; genus Lucinisca; species Lucinisca nassula. Next base: position 108,545,104 of record OY757021.1, on the reverse strand, counting down.
CAGGTCTTTGGTATGGGGTATGAAGCTTCGTCTAGTGGACTTCTACCAAGATTGTTCAAATTCTAGCCCTGGGGCCAAACATGCCCCCGCGCCGGGGTCCACTTGTTTTACATAGGCTTAAAGCAATAGGCAATAAAACCGAGTCTGCTATTTTCGTTTATTTGGTGTATTCTTTGCTTCCAAAGTATCTAACTATTCAGAACTTATTTATATAGGGAAAACATTTAAAAATCTTCTTGTCTGAAACCAGAGAGCCCAGGTCTTTGATATTTGGTTTGAAGCTTCGTCTAGTGGACCTCTACTAAGGTTGTTCAAATTATAGCCCTGGGGCCAAAAATGCCCCCGCGCCAGTGGGCCCACTGGTATTACATAGACTTATAATGGGGAAAACATTTAAAAATCTTCTTGTCTGAAACCAGAAGGCCCAGTTCTTTGATATTTGGTATGAAGCTTCGTCTAGTGGACCTCTATCAAGATTGTTCAAATTAAAGCCCTGAGGCCAAACATGCCCCCGCCAATTGGCCAACTGGTTTTGTATAGGCTTAGATAGGGAAAACCTTTAAAAATCTTCTTGTCTGAAACCAGAAGGCCCAGGTCTTTGATATTTGGTATGAAGCTTTGTCTAGTGGACCTCTACCAAGATTGTTTAAATTATGGCCGTAAGGCCAACTAGCTTGTTCCTGTATCGCTCACCTGAGCTAACAGATTCAAAGTTTAAGGAAGTGCCAACCTTTACTGAAGGCTTTATGGGAGGACATGGTGATGACAGGGTAAGCATTTTCTGAAAATCAAGTAGAATGTAACTCTATGACAAACAGGCTGACCTCACCGGTTTTCAAACTCATTCAAGCTTTTATTCCTGACTTGCTAAGAAGATCCGATCTAAACTGAAGTGGCTATGGTGATGACAAGTTCAAAAACAAGAGTTTTCAAACTCCTCCAAGCTTTCTGCCTGACTTCCTTGTTTGTAATTTTCATGAAGATCCGTTCAAAACTAAAGAGGCAGCAGTGATGACAATGTCGAAAATAGGCATTTTCAGCAATCAAACGCACGTCACTCTATGATAAATGTGCCGACTTGGCCGGTATTCGAACTCACCTGAGGTTTTATTCCCAAACCTTATATGTAAGTTTCAGAAAGATCCGATCAGACTTGGCCAGTATTCAAACTCATCCAAGATTTTATTCCCAGCCACCTCACATATAAGTTTAAGAAAGATCCGATCAAAACTGAAGGGGCTACGGTGATGACAAGGTCAAAATGGGCATTTTTAGCAATCAAAGGGATGTTAGTCTATAATAAATGAGCCGACTTGGCCAGTTTTCGAACTCATCCGAGGTTTCATCCCCAGCCACCGTACATATAAGTTTCAGAAAAAAACGATCAAAACTTTAGGGTCTACGGTGAGTGTTTCAGTTTTTACATCCCACCAACAGCTAAGGTCATACGGAGACGGGACCTCGGTTTAAAGACTCATCCGAAAGTCTGGAGAAGCCCGGGATCGAACCTGCGACCCCTGGTTTACAAGGCGAGTAGCGTAACCACTCGACCACGGAGGCTTCTTTAGGGTCTACGGTAATGACAGGGTCAAAAATCAACATTTTCAGCCATCAAAGGGACATAACACTACGATAAATGGGCTGACTTGGCCTGTTTTCGAACTCATCCAATATTTTATCCCCAGCCACCTTACAGTCATATAAGTTTCAGAAAGATCCGATCAAAACTGAAGGGGCTATGGTGATGACAAGGTAAAAAATTGGCATTTTCAGCAATCAAAGGGACGTAAATCAATGATAAATGGGCCAACTTGGCCGGTATTCAAACTCATCCTAGGTTTTATCTCCAGTCACCTTACATATAGGTTTCAGAAAAATTTGATCAAAACTGAAGGGGCTACGGTGATGACAAGGTAAAAAATTGACATTTTCAGCCATCAAAGGGACATAACTATATAGTTAATGGGGCAACTTGCCGGTTTTCGAACTCATCCGAGGTTTTAATCCCGGCCACCATACATATAAGTTTCAGAAAGATCCGATCAAAACTGAAAGGGCTACAGTGTTGACAAGGTCAAAAATCAACATTTTCAGCAATCAAAGGGACCTAACTCTATGATAAATAGGTCACCTTTGCCGGTATGCGAACTCATCCGAGGCTTTATCCCCAGCCACCTTGCATATAAGTTTCAGAAAGATCCGATCAAAACTGAAAGGGCTACGGTGATGACAAGGTCAAAAATCGGCTTTTCAGCAATCAAAGGGACGGAACTCTGTGATAAATGGACCAACTTGGCTGGTTTTCGAACTCATCCGAGATTTTATCCCCAGCCACTTTACATATAAGTTTCAGAAAGATTCGATCAAAACTGAAAGGGCTACAGTGATGACAAGGTCAAAATCAGCAATTTCAGCAATCAAAGGGACGTTACTCTAAGATAAAAGGGCCGACTTGGTCGGTTTTCGAACTCATACGAGACTTTATCCACAGCCACCTTACGTATAAGTTTCAGAAAGATCCGATCAAAACTGAAGGGGCTACGGTGATGACAAGGTCGAAAATGGGCATTTTCAGCAATCAAAGGGACGTAACTCTATGATAAATTGGCAGACTTGGCCGGTTTTCGAACTCATCCGAGGTTTTATCCCCAGCCACATTACATATAAGTTTTAGAAAGATCCTATCAAAACTGAAGGGGCTATGGTGATGACAAAGTCAAAAATGTGCATTTTCAGCAATCAAAGGGATGTAACTCTACGATAAATGTGCCGACTTGGCCGGTTTTCGAACTCATCCGAGTTTTTATCCCCAGTCACCTTACATATACGTTTCAGAAAGATCCGATCAAAACTGAAGGCGCTACGGTGATGACAAGCATTTTCCCATAGTAAGTCTATGGGACCTTGTGGTTGCCATAGGAACCAAAGTTTGAGAGCGATATCAAAAAAAAATTTATGTCATCAATGCCCCACCAGAGGCATGCTACAGATGAGAAATGATTGAGATCAGCCTGCAGGATACAGAGATATAGCTGCTCAAAAGTGTGGACGGACGGACGACGGACGGACGGACGACGGACGACGGACGACCCACTATACTATAAGCTCCCCTGGAGCCTTCGGCCCAGGTGAGCTAAAAATGCCCCCGCGCCAGGCCCCACTGGTTTTTCATAGACTTCCTTTGTTTAAGTTTCCATTATGGTCTGGTCGCTTCATGTTTGTGTTTCTTTCCCTTTGATGTCTTTGATGGGTGGAGTAAGTTAATTGTATCGATTCCTGATCTTTGTTTTACTTCTACTTTTTATAATGGGGGAAAACCTTTAAAATCTTCTTGTCTGAAACCAGAAGGCCCAGGTGTTTGATTTTTGGTATGAAGCTTCGTCTAGTGGAACTCTACCAAGACTCTTCAAATTATAGCCCTGGGGCCAAAAATGCCCCCGCGCCGGGGCCCATTTGTTTTACATAGGCTTATATAGGGAAAACCTTTAAAAATCTTCTTGTCAGAAACCAGAAGGCCCAGGTAAGTGGTATTTGGTATGAAGCTTCGTCTAGTAGACCGATACCAGGATTGTTCAAATTATAGCACTGTGGCCAAAATTCCCCCGCGCCGGGGCCCACTTGTTTTACATAGGCTTATATAGGGAAAACCCCTAAAAATCTTCTTGTCAGAAACCAGAAGGCCCAGGTATTTGGTATGAAGCTTCGTCTAGTGGACCGATACCAGGATTGTTCAAACTATAGCCCTGGGGCCAAAAATGCCCCCGCGCCGGGGCCCACTTGTTTTACATAGGCTTATATAGGGAAAACCTTTAAAAATCTTTTGTCAGAAACCAGAAGGCCCATGTCTTTGATACTTTGGTTTGAAGCTTCGCCTAGTGGACCGATACCAAAATTATTCAAATTATTACCCTTAGGCCAAAAATACCCCCGCGTGGGGCCTTAATGATTTTACATAGGCTTACATGGGGAAAAACCTTTAAAAAACTTGTCTGAAACCGGAAGGCCCAGGTCTTTGATATTTGGTATGAAGCTTCATGTAGTGGACCTTTACCAAGATTCTGATTGTACAAATTACAGCCCTGTGGCCCACTGGTTTTACATAGGCTTATATAGGGAAAACCTTTAAAAATTCTTCTTGTCTGAAACCAGAAGGCCAAGGTCTTTGATGTTTGGTATGAAGTTTCAACTGATGGACCTCTACCAAGATTGTTCCAATTATAGACCTGGGGCCAAAACTGGCGCTGTCCCAGGTTTTAGGTAAGCAAATATAGGGAATACCTTTAAAAGTATTCTTGTCTGAAACCAAAAGGCCTAGATCATGGATATTTGGTATGACGCGTGCTGCTTCATCTAGCGGACCTCTTCCAAGATTGTTCAAATTCTAGCCTAGGGGCCAAAAATGCCCCCTCCCCCAACAGGGCCCGAATCTTTTACATAGGCTGATATAGGAAAAACCGGAAATATTTTTTTATCTGAAACCAGACGGCCAAGGCATATGAGATTTGATATTAAGCTTCATTTAGTGGACCTCTACCAGGACTGTTCAAATTATAGCCCTGAGGCCAAAAATTGTCCCGCCCAAGGACCCACATGTAAATCTCTTAGCTCAGGAGATCGATATAGGACCATCATGGTCCTCTTGTTACGAATTTACATCTATCTATTGTAGATGGTTTGTTTCCTGCAATATTTATGATAAACGCGATGATTTTGATTTTGAGATTTTGAATTTTCAATTCTTTGATGGGGATGTTTCTCGTGTGGCATCCTATGGCGTCTATATTTCACAATTAATTCGATTTGCCATAGTGGCTTGTCATGTAACTGGCTTCAACACTCATAATTATTGTTGACGGCTAATCTTTTTAATCAGGGTTACCGGCATCATAAACTACGTAAAGCCTTGTCGAACGGACCTCCATGGCCTAGCGGATAAGAGCGCTTACTCTTTATCATTAGGTCTCTCACCGCTGTGGGTTCGAGCCTGCCTCAGGTCACAAGTGAGACGCCAAGTTCTGCAACGGAAGGTCAGGTGCATTTTCTCTTGGTACTCTGGTTTTCGCCCACCTCTGATTAACGATTTTGAAAGGGCCGTAAAACCAAAACAAAAATAAAAAAGCCTTGTCGGACTTTTATAGTCGCCATTCCGATTTAATTTCAAAATTCAATAATGGGCTTAAATCTCTTCTGCAACAAGGTCTATCGGAACTTGAATTTTATGGTGACTTAGTATATAAAATCAGAAAAAATACATACTTACAATGACTTCAGCAATTTGGTAAAACCATTCTTCGATATAAAAGATTGGGTACAACATAAATGTTATACGATATACTGCTTGCATGGTAGTTAACCCTATCACGGTAAACACAAGGCAGTGGGTTGATATTTCGTGTATAACAGTATAAACGACAAGGAACTGTATATCTTGGCGATACATCCCTTGATAAGTTTTTTTGTGGGTTAATTGCATCGATTCTTGATCATTGTCTTCACTTCTGTTTTACAATTTGCTATTAATATAAATTTGTGTCGCCCTGTTGTCAAGAACTGTCAGTCTTGCGAAGTGAAAACCTTTACACACAAATTGTCATAGGTACAAACTAAGTTTAAACCTATTACACACACGGTCAGGGGTTTGATGAGCCGTGTATAACCTTTCTAGAACATATTAGCTGTCAATACAGCTGGTGTCTGGGAATGTGTGGCGGCGGTAAAAAGTCTCCCTGCCCTACATCATAGTGTAGTTTATATTTTCTTGTCCGTTTGGATCATTGATTCCATTGTTGAATTTTGAAAATATTTGAGGGTCACTGACGAGGCCTAATTGGCCGAAAATAGCTAGTCTGGCACAGAAACATGCACGCCCCATATTTTCCAGTTCTGTGGTGTATTCCTTGCTTCCAAAGGATAACCCTTTCTAGAACACATTTAGGACCCGGAACTGCTGTAGCAAATACATCGATAGCTTTTACGTTGCCATGTTAACGTTAACATGGCCTACAGTGATTTCATCTGGTAAGCAAGAGGAGGGTCTTTCTCAACTGATTTTGCTGCAGCAGGGCAATAGTCAGATCCTCTGACAGCTCTAGCTGTGAATTTTCATGTAAAATATGTGTATACTTATGCGTCAATTGCACATTTGGGCAGCACAGACGGCCTTTTGTGACGAGTGCGTATTTCTTTCCTCATGGCATAGCCCATACATGACAGAAAATCCACTGAATTAAAAATCTACAAATGCTTCTTTACAATACATATATCAACATGTAATAGATAATAGGACCCACGATTTATTAAAAATAGAAGTGATGGCAATGATCAGGAATCGATACAAATAACCTTAATGAAATCCCTAAGTCTTAACTCTTATCTTGACACCATTACGAAAACACGCCTATTCAAATATATTGATAAAATTTTACCACAATAGTTTTTCAGAAAAAATCTAAATCTTTTAATATTTCTGCTCAATCTATGTTTTGAGCAGAAATATGAAAAATACTGTATACACGTGTAGATCCCAGTTTCATTATATAAAAGTGGGGTTTAAGGGCTCAAAATTTTATAGGCTTGTTTGTGTGATGAACACGACACATGTGTTTTAGAAAGTGTTATACTTTGGAAGCAAGGAATACACCGCAGAACTGGAAAATATAAAGTGTACATGTTTTCTGAGCCAGACTAGCTAGATTCGGCAATTTAGGCCTCATCATTGACCCTCAGATATTTTCAAACTACCTTAATGGAATCAATGATCTCAAGGGACAAGAAACTACACTATGATGTAGGGCAGGGAGGCGTTTTGCGGCCGCGACACATTCCCAGACACCAGCTGCAATGCAAACCCTAACTATGCAGTGCCACCTGTGCTCTCTGGCGTGCATATATTACGATAACACACCCTTGCGACATAGTGCATTTCTTCACATTTCCAAAACTGGTTACTTATCTGATGAAAATCCATGACATTTTTCTTAGAAATGTTCAAAATATAGGTTGTGGGTGCTCGTTAGAACCGCCTCAATGAGACGGTTCTAACGAGTACCCACAACCTTTGTCTTGGAACAGAAATAAGAAAAATAATGTTACCCCCGTAAACCCCATTTATCTCTATATAAAGTGGGGTTTAGGGGGGTCTTCATTTCACGGACTTGTTCACGTGATGGCAATGGAACGCACATTTCCAAGCTAGTCATTATCAAATACATCAATATGAATAATCGTCCACTTATTGTTCTGAAAATATCTTTATGCATTTTCAAAATTTTATAGACGTCATTGCGCGACCCGCAGAAAAAGCGACCGCTTGAGGTCGGTTGATTTTCTAAGAGTGCCCTAAAATCACCGTGTCATTCTGTCATTCGGTCATTCTGTCCGTCTGTCAGTCTGTCTGTCCGTCCGTAACCCGTTTGTGAAAATTGGTGATAGTGACTTAACCGCTTGGAATATTTAAACAATTTTTGGCATACTGATAGATATCAATGAGATCTAACCAATGAACTTGCGAAATATTACATTCCATTTAGTATAGCCTCGCCGAGGCGAAAAATGTGAAAATTTTCGAACTGCTTCTCCTCGGAAACCGTTGGGCCGATTGAAGTCAAATTTCATATGGAGCCTCTATGGGATGGGGGAATCCAAAATTTGCTCATGGGGTCCAGGTCACATGACCAAAATGGCCGCCAAGCCAAATATGGTCTGTCTGTCTGTCCTTCCGTAACCCGTTTGTGAAAATTGGTGATAGTGACTTAACCGCTTGGAATATTTAAACACTTTTTGGCATACTGAAAGATATCAATGAGAACTAACCAATGAACTTGAGAAATATTACATTCCATTTAGTATAGGCGAAAAATGTGAAAATTTTCGAACTGCTTCTCCTCGGAAACCGTTGGGCCGATTGAAGTCAAAATTCATATGGAGCCTCTATGGGATGGGGGAAACGAAAATTTGCTGATGGGGTCCAGGTCACATGACCAAAATGGCCGCCAATCCATATATGGTCTTTCTGTCTGTCCGTCCGTAACCCGTTTGTGAAAATTGGTGATAGTGACTTAACCGCTTGGAACATACTGATAGATATCAATGAGATCTAACCAACTAACTTGCGAAATATTACATTCCATTTAGTATAGCCTCGCCGAGGCGAAAAAATGTTAAAATTTTCAACTTGCTTCTCCTAGGAAACCGTTGGGCCGATTAAAGTCAACTTTCATATGGAGCCTCTATGGGATGGGGGAAACATAAATTTGCTTATGTGGTCCAGGTCACATGACCAAAATGGCCGCCAAGCCATATATGGTCTTTCTGTCTGTCCGTTCGTAACCCGTTTGTGAAAATTGGTGATAGTGACTTAACCGCTTGGAATATTTAAACAATTTTGGCATACTGATAGATATCAATGAGATCTAACCAATCAACTTGCGAAATATTCATTCCATTTAGTATAGCCTCGCCGAGGCGAAAAATGTGAAAAATTTCGAACTGCTTCTCCTCGGAAACCGTTAGGCCGATTGAAGACAAATTTCATATGGAACTTCTATGGGATGGAAGAAACCAAAATTTGCTCATGGGGTCCAGGTGACATGACCAAAATGGCCGCCAAGCCATATATGGTAAAAACCCTTCAAAAAAAGTCTTCTCCAGAACCACTGGGCAGATTTCCACGAAACTTGATAAATAGCATCTGGGACGTAGGCCTATCATAAATTGCTAAAATGGTGACCCTGGGTTGACCTTGACCTTCTTTGTGCCTAGGTCAAACTTTGACATATATGCTTTTCTATTGGAAAAGTGAGAATGCATTTTATCCTGCAAACGATTCAGAATACAGTACTAAAGTGTAAGGAATATTTTTGCTCCTTACGATAAGGCGCATTTATTGGGGGAACCGTTTTAGGTCCAAGTCACATGACCAAAATGGCCGCCATACCCATATATGGTAACACTCATAAAGCTAAAAGCATCCGGCGGGTCGTGCACTTCAGCTGAAGCTCTGGTTCTGATTTAATTTCAAAATTCAATATTGGACTTCTATCTCTTCTGCAACAAGGTCTATCGAAACTCGAATTTTAAGATGACTTAGCATATATATAACCGCAATGACTTCAGCACCCAATTTCGTAAAATCATTCTTCGATATAAAAAAATTGGGTACAACATACACGTTATACGACAGACTGCATGTATTTTAGTAAACCCAATCACGGTTGACAACTTAGCTTCCCTCTTTAATTGCACGCCGGTGGGTCAGGCCTCAGATTCTGTGACGGTTCTAGCGTAAAAGGCTTATGTTGGTTGGTACTTGATGCTCTGTCTCTGGTTAGGCCTATCGAAGTCTATCTATTGGTTTTCTTTTGCTCCAGCATTTCAGTGGTTTCTTGATGACGAGTTCTCACCGTTGTTTCATCTCTGTGGTTGTTTGATTTTTGTGTTCATGGAGATGTTGCACTGATGAGTTAGGAGGCCTCAATGCGGACTGAACAAATTATTTGTCTTAAGCGCGACGGAAGAAAGGGCGAGGATTGTGGCCACGTAAAATCGATTTAAGCCCCCCCAGTGGAATTCGTTTCCGCTGACCGTTCCAAGGCGATTCTTCTGTCGTCGTTTATTTTTGTAATGGTTTGTCTTTGGGTGTTTGTGTCGCTTATGTTATTTTAGTTTGGATAGCCTAATGGTCTTTTTGTGGGAAGTAAATGTCCTTTTGGCTTTCCGCTATTGATGTTTCCATTAGGGTCTGTTGTTTCGTGTTTGTATTTCTTTCCCTTTGGTGTCTCGGACCGGAGCTGTGGGTTAATTGTATCGATTCCTGATCATTGCCGCCACTTCTATTGATGGACTGAACAAATTATTTGTCTAAATCGCGACGGACGTAAGGGCGAGGATTGTGGTCAAGTAAAATCGATTTACGCCCACCCCTCACAAGTGGATTTCGTGTCCGTTCCAAGGCGTTACTTTCGTCGCGGTTTATTTTTGTTATGACGTGTCTTTGAGTGTGTGTATCGCTTATATTATTATGTTTTGGATAGCCAATTGGCCATTTTGTGGAAAAGTAGCTGTCCCTTTGGCGTCCCGCTATTAATGTTTCCATTAGAGTCTAGTTTAATGTTTGTGATTCGTTCCCTTTGGTGTCTCGGATTGGAGCTGACCATTGCCTTCAGTTCTATTTATGGAGATACTTTTCGGTAGTTGTCTGATTTATACTCTAAATAGACTGAAATCATCTTCATAAAACAGAGAATGTTAATGAGTGACTGAGTACAAAGGCCATCAGTCTTTCATAACGATAACACAATGAACGACATATCTCCAAAATGGCAACTTTTGTGATTGCTTCTTATATATACAGCAAACATAGGTTTAGGTTGCTCGCTAAACCGCCACATTTAGACAGTTCTAACAAGTACCCACAACCAGTGGTTTGGAGCAGAAATAGTAATGTATACCCCCGTAAACCCCAATTTTATTATATATTAAGTTTGATTTAGAAGGTGTTTATTTCAAGAACTTGTTCATGGGATGTCATAAGGAACATGTGTGTTTATATCTTTTCAGGACCCGGGTGTTGAAGTGAAATATATCCGAATAAAAGTTGATTGCACTGTAGCGGATGACTATGTTAATATTGACGCTGTCAGAATGACTGGTGTTTTGTATGACTGAGAAAAGATTCTTCTCAGTTTTCGATGCTTGGAGTTGCATGGACAGACAAAGAAACTGTTGCTCGTTGAACTGGGACCATGTAACCAATACTAACCACGACTTTGCTTAACATACCATTTAAATGTGATAATTCAAAGTGGAAAGTGTGCCATAATGTGTGTTGATAACACCTGTCAGTAGCTTTTGCATTTTAGCTAAGATACAAGAGAGTTAGATATTGAGCTTTCAAAAGTAGTTGACAATATTCCATTTAATGCTAGGTAAATATACTGTCAATATTTGTCAATTGAGATATTTAGCTTTCATTCATCAGCTTAACAATTAAATTCCGTGTTATAAACACCCATCTACACCCCACCCCACTGTGTACAGAGAAAAGTGGGATCACTTAGGTGGCCTAATTGGCCTAATTGGCCGAAACAAGCTAGTCTGGCCCATAAAAAAGAAACTCATATCGCTTAGATAGCCAGTTGGCCATTTTATGGGAAATTGACATTCCTTTTGGCTTTCCGCTATTGATGTTTCCATTAGGGTCTGCTTATTTCATGATTGTGTTTCTTTCCGTTTGGTATCTCTGATGGTAGCTGTGGGTTTATTCTATCGATACCTGTGATCATTGCCTTCACTTTTTTGTGTACGCTCTACAGATGTCGGTTCCGTGCTGTAGCACTTGCTTCCAAAGGATTACCTTTTTATAGAGCACTTTTATCTGAACCACAGCCGGTGTCACGGAATGTATGGAACATAGTCTACCTGCCCGTCATCGTAGTCAGGATCATACATTACGATAACTAACCCGGACGGTACAGTGCATTTTTCACATCTCCAAAATGGCTACTTTTCTGTTGAAAATCCTTGATATTTTTCTTATAAATACTCATAACATAGGTTGTGTGTGCTCGTTAGAACCGCCTCATTAAGGCGGTTCTAACGAGTACCCACAACCTATGTCTTGAAGCAGAAATAAGAAAAAATAATGAATACCCCCGTAAACCCCAGTTTTCTCTATATAAAGTGGGGTTTTGGAGGTCTTCATCCCACGGACTTGTTCACGTGATGTTTACTAGTCCTCTGGGGTCACTGGTTCTACTGCGGAATTTTGAAAAAGTTATGAGTGTAACCGATGACGCATATTTGGTCCAAAACTAGCTAGTCGGCTCCCCTCCACCCCCCCCCACCCCCTCCCACCCCCCCCCCCCCACAAAAAAAAAATAATAACACTACACTCCACAGTTTTCAGTTCTGTGCTGTAGTCCTTGCTTACGAATGCTCACTCTTTTACAGAACAACAATATTGTTTTTCATTTTTGTTCAAAAACTGATTGTTGGTACCCGTAAACCGCCTAAAAGAGACGATTCTATCGAGTACTCACGATCTATGTTTGAACTAGAAACACGTAAAATAATAATAAAAAATAAATGAGAAAACTGCTTGTTCAATAGATATGATGGGCGCCATTTTAGGACACGTATGTGTTATCATTATGGTTATTTCCGAGTCGTTGTTTTAGCTTTCGCGCTGCACGAGCACCTATTCGTTTTCGTGTGTATACTGCTCTTAGAAACTTTGGTTGTCATAATATATTGCACAAGATAGGACGGAACATCACTTTAACACGTTCGTATTACGAACACCCTTGTAAGACAAAATTTATATAGAGAAAGGTGCCGTTATTAGGGACTACTCAATAGTTCCGTTATTTATGCTTAAGCCGTAAACTGTGTGCATCCACTTTCTAGGTTATCAGTGGAAATAAGGAAACTTCACAAACTGTCTTCAGAAAAATATCAGTTTTGGTTCCCATTACGAAAACATGCCTATACAAATACATTGTAAATTTAACCGCCGAAAAAATGAAAATTTTGAAATGAAAAATTGTGATATTTTTCTTATTTCTGCTCAAAATATTGATTGTGAGCACTCGTAAGACACGCCTCATCGAGGCGGTCCTAACGAGTACATACAATCAATATTTTAGAGTAGAAATAAGAAAAAAATAAGTTTACCCGTGTAAACCCCAGTTTTACTATATAAAAGTGGGTTTCAAGGGGGTCAAACTAATATAGGCGTGTTTTCGTGATGATAAAATATTTTGCTATGAAGCACGGGTGTGTATCCCATCGGAATTTCTCAATATTCAACAAATGCCCCCTACCCCCTCCCCGCACACTCTCGAGCCAATGCAGATTTCAATGAATGCAAGTGATAAACAAATGAAATGAATAAATGAAATCATTTATTCAACACACAATTAAGTATGCAAAACAAAGGATCACGAGCAACGTTTAATGGAACCCCTCCCTTTTAGTTAATATATTTCCAATATTTTCATTTATGATCGGACAAAGAATTATGTTAACCCTTATCTTGCTGTTCACGACAACCCCTGTTTTTGCAAACAGTGTAGATCCAGATCAGATTGCTTGTGAAGAAGCCATCTGATCACGATCTACACTGTTTGTCATGCTGTTTGTGAATTTATAGCAATAAATTACATCAAGTAATTTGATTGGTTGCTAGACAGAAATGGGTGTGGCCTAAATGAATATTCAGCAAGATAAGGGTGAACTTTTTAATAATTTTACATGAAGATTCCTTGGTTAACCATTTACCAAAACGGCTCAAAACGTACCGCTGGGACGAACAAGATGACCACCAGATCTGAGGATAGAAAAAATAAAAATAAACATAAACGACCTCTCCTCCTTAACCAATGCGTTGATTTTGAAATAATTTCACAGGAAGTTTTCTTGGGTGACCCTCTACCAAACTGGCTCAAACTGTTCCGCTCGGATAAAAAATGGCCATCAGCGCTAAAAATAGACACATATTTAAACAAGTTTGTTGAACAAGTTGAGTATTGAAATACTTTGTTCATCTGTTAATCCTTTACCAAAATTGCTAAATTCCACTCCGATGAACAAGTTTGCCACCATGATAAAATAGATAAACGTTTGAATGATCTCTGCTTCTAAACTAATGGATTGGTTTTGAAATAATTTCACAGGAATGTTTCATGGCTGAAATTGATCAAACTGTTCTGTTCCAATGATCAAGATGGCCGTCTGAGATAAAAATAGAAAAGAATGAACGAATCCCGTTACCATTACGAAACACGCCTATACAAATACAATTTGAGCAATCTGGATGGGGCCATAAACCGTGGCCACAAACAGACTGACTTGATCATCATGGACTTCGCCAAGGCCTTTGACAAGGTACCTCACAGAAGGCTATTACATAAACTGGAGTACTATGGGATAAGAGGATCCACACATAGGTGGATTAGCTCATGGCTCTCTGGGCGCTCACAACAAGTTGTACTTGATGGCCAAGCGTCTGATCCAGTCCCTGTTTTATCTGGAGTCCCCCAAGGTTCGGTCCTTGGACCGGTCCTTTTCTTGGTTTTCATTAATGGTCTCCCGGATAATATCAGGTCATCGGTCCGTTTGTTTACTGATGATTGTGTCCTGTATAGGAACATATATTCTCCTTCTGACTGTCTTATTTTACAAGATGACCTGGATCAACTTGCACAGTGTGAGGCCGATTGGCAAATGAAGTTCAATGTGGCCAAATGTCATTCAATGAGGGTGTCACGACACCCTCCGGACAAGCAAATTAAGTTTGACTATACTCTTCACCAGCAAATTTTGGAGCATGTTCTATCCGCCAAATATCTTGGTATCACCATCACTAACGATGTTGATTGGGGTCAACATATCTCAAAGATTACATCTAAAGCAACTAGGACTTTAGGATTCCTTAGACGGAACTTGGCGTTTGCACCTAGGCAGACAAGGATGTTGCATATAAAACATTGGTTCGCCCTCAACTTGAATATGCATCACCCATTTGGCATCCCTATGTTAAAACTCAGACTCAGCAGGTGGAGAAGGTGCAGAGGACAGCTGCTCGATGGACCTGTAGGCGATGGCGAAATAGAAAAAGCGTCGGTGACATGCTTAATGGGCTAGAGTGGCCGTCCCTGAGGCCCGTCGTGAGCAGTCCTCTTTAACCTTCTTCTACAAGATACACTCTGGCCCCCGCCCATAGGGGCTTGAAGAAATATATGGGCTGCATGATGCTTCCACGCAGAGCTGAATCCAGCCCACACACTAGTACTGGTAAACCGCTTAGAGGATCTAAGCCTGTCCAGGAATCGCGGTGCGAGGCGGACCGTCCGTGCTAATAAACCCTATTGGTTTCATTGGGCGACAGGGCTTGAGATGTCATTTCATCTCAGTGTCGGGTAAAAGTCCCACAAAATTGGAAGCAACGTCTCCAAAATGACCTTTACAGTGTTGACGGGGACGTTAAACCTCAAATCAAACAAACAAAACAAGATACACCCTGATTCAGTGTCTATTGATAAAGATAGGTACTTGACCCCTGTAACAGTGTCGACCCAAACAAGGGCATCATAAGTAAACGACTCACAATATCGTAGATACCAGTCCTATAGTGATGCCCTGAAGAACTCGTTCTTTCCTAGACCTATTCCCCAATGGAATAGTCTTCCCTTCTCTGCGGTGAATGCCAAGTCCGCAGAAGAGTTCAAAGCCCGCACAGTGTAAGATTGGGACTCAGAGGTATGCGTTTTAGGATACCTCTGTTATGCAGATTGTAAATAGTTTTTAGGACGCATCCAGTGCCTCTCTCTTTTTTCCAGCTAAATTCTAAATTTAGCCACCCAATCAACTGAGGTAATGGCCAGATATGACCGACTCAGTATAAGAAGATAGATAGACAATTTAATTTTTACTCCCGAAAAAGAACGATTTTTTAGATGTAAATTTGTGATATTTTTGTTTTTTTGTTATTTCGGCTCAAAATATAAGTTGTGGGTACTCGTTAAAACCGCCTCGATGAGGCGGTTCTAACGAGTACACACGACCTATATTTTAGAGCAGAAATAAAAAAAAAAATGTTTATACCTGCTAACCCCAGTTTTTCTATATAAAAGTGGGGTTCGAGGGGGGCCAGAATCATAAAGGCATGTTTTCGTGATGTAAACCAGTAGCTCCTGAAATTATTTCATTTGGATGTTCCTTTGGTGATCTTCTAATACGATTGCCCCAACCGTAAGCCTCAATAAACAAGATGGCCACTAGAGCTAAAATAAAAAAAAGGTTTAACCAACATCTACAGTGGGGTCAGAACTAAAGTTTACACCCTTGTGCACTTGGTGTTCACGTCAGGTGCACAAATTTACTATCATTTTAATGCAACTGGTGCACTTGGCATGCACGTCTCAAGTGCACTTTCGGTGTAAACTTTAGTAAAAGCTTCACTGTAGTCCATACGAGTTCTACTAAACAGATGGATGATTTTTGAAATAATTATACAGGAATCTTACAAGGGCAACCCTCTTCAAATATTGCTTAAATGGTTTCCATTCTGCTAAACACGGAGGCTGCAAATGCTTAAAAATAGAATACGAAAGGGATGTTTTCATAATTGATTTCACAGGAATGTCTTTTGAGCAACCATCTGTCAAATTTGCTCAAATTGTTCCACTTTGCTGAGCAAGATGGTCGTAACAACTTAACACCACGAATACACGCCTGTACAATTTTGGCCCCCTCCAACCCCACTTTTATATGGAGAAACTGGGGTTTACAGGAGTAAACCTTATTTTTCTTATTTCTGCTCTAAAATATTGATTGTGGGTACTCGTAAGAACCGCCATGGTGAGGCGGTTCTAACGAGTACCCACAATATATATTTTGAGCAGAAATAAGAAAAAAAAATATTCCAACTTTTCATCTCAAAATTTTCATTTTTTTCGGCAATAAAGGCAACACTGTATTTGTATAGGCGGGTTTTCGTAATGAACTAGAAACACTTTTAAAAGTCTTCTTTCTCTAAAAGGAAACACTTTCAAGTTTCATGGTAGACCCTCTCATTTCGATAAGAAACCCGTGCGACATAGTACATTTTTCACACCCACAAAATGGCTAACTTTCTGATAAAATTCCGTGATATTTTCTTATTTATACTACAAACAAAGGATGTGGGTGCTCGTTAGAACCGCCTTATGGAGGCGGTTCTAACGAATACCCACAACCTATGTCTTGGAACAGAAATAAGAAAAATAATGTTTACCCCCGTAAACCCCAGTTTTCTCTATATAAAGAGGGGTTTAGAAGGTCTTTATTTCACGGACGTGTTAACGTGATGTAACAAATTTGACCAAAATATTTTTGCTCCAGTGGACATGATGACCACAAGAGCTAAAAATAGAACAACCTTAAAATGACTTCTACTCCTAAACAACTGGAATGCATCAGGAAAACACGCCTATATAATTTTGACCCCCTTGAACCCCACTTGTATATAGAAAAACTGGGATTTACGGGGTATACCTTATTTTTCTTATTTCTGCTCTAAAATATAGATTGTGGGTACTCGTTAGAACCGCCTCGATGAGGCGGTTCTCAAGAGTGCCCACAATCTATATTTGGAGCAGAAATAAGAAAAATATCACAATTTTTCATCATATCATGTATTTGTATAGGCGTTTTTACGTAATGGATTTTGAAATATTTTCACAGAAATGACCCTTGTGTCATCGTCAACCGAAACCGTCAATCGTCAATTGCACAAATCCTCCTCCTCACCTTATATTACCTTACGTTACATGTGCCCAATATGGATCAGGCGAGCTCGTTTATTTTTTCCTGGTCTGCCGATGTCCTGCGGTTTCTGGGTTATCCTTCGTTAATTTTAGATTTTTTTCCCACTTTTTCAACTTATTTTTCCAGGTCCACCTACCATAAGAATAAATACCTTACTGCTGTCTACCAATCCTTTTTGGAAGTGTGTATGCGTTTTCTTGTGGTTTGTCGATGGAGTTATCCTTCATTTGTTTGAGCTCACCTGCGCCGAAGGATCAAGTTGAGCTTTTGTGAAACCGTTCGATGTCCGTCGTTCGTCTGTCAACAATTTACTTAAAAGACATGTGAATAAATTTTGAATTAATTTTACAGGAATGTTCATTGAGTGACTCTCTACCGGTGTTGCCTAATGGTTTTGCTCCACTAAACAAAATGGCCACCAGAGCTAAAATAGAAAAAAAAAATAAAATGACATCTCCTCCAAAATAGAAGTGGAGGCAATGATCAGGAATCGATACAATTAACCCACGGCTCCCATCATAGACAAAACAGGGAACGAAACACAGACATGAAACAATAGACCCTAATGGAAACATCAATACCGGAAACTTAGCCAAAAGGACGGTTACCTTCCCACACAATGGCCAATAGGCTATCAAAATAAAATACTTTAAGCGACACAAACACCCAAAGACAAACCATAACAAAAATAAACCGCGACAGAAGAACCGCTTTGGAATGGTCAGCGAAAACGAATTCCACTTGGGGTCTTAAATCGATTTTACGTGGCCACAATCTTCGCCCTTCCGTCGCGATTAAGACAAATAATTTGTTCATTCCGCATGAAGGCCTCCTAAATGCATGAAGACATCCAATTTCAAAATAATTTCTTAGAAATGTTCCTTGGGTGACACTAAAATAGTTCCACTCCGCTGAACAAAATTAGACCACCAGAGCCAAAAGTGGAAATAACAAACAACATTAAACGGTCTGTCAACAGTTTACGACATCTTCACCTAAACCGGTTGCAAAATAATTTTACAGGAATATATCTGGGATGACTGTCTTCTAGAATTGCTAAACTGATTCCACTCCGCTTAACATAATGTTCACAAGAGCTAATATAGAAACTTTTTTAAAAGACACCTATACTGCAATTGCTATATTCATTCCATGCCCCTGAACAAAATGGCCACCAGAGCTACAAATAGACTGAGTGGACCGTGTTGGTCCTTTATCGCTTACCTAAGCTACAGATTCGAAGTTTCACACAATGAGAGTTGAACTTCCACAGCCGGCCAACTCCGATATGTGGTCACCGTCTGTTAATGGTTATTTTTATTCGCCGCCCACACCACAGGTATTTTACAATATGTTTAACCCCTGATTACAGGTCACCTCCCTCTGACCGTCAGGGGCCATAAGAATTAATGATTTTCTGGTCATATTGCCTCTTTAAAACAGTCAAAATGACAGAGAATCGGAAATTCAGCCGACAAATCTAAAGTGCGAACGCTATTCTACCTAGTCACCTATTTTTTACCTTGACTTGGCTCATATTCACAACAGAACCAATGCAAACATTTTGGCACAGTTTCATGAAAATGGAAGCAAAACTGTGGCCTGTAGATGGCGAACAAGGTTTTAATGCAGTTTGACCTGTTGAACTTATTTTTTATTTGACAAAACCTATATTCAGTCTTGAACGAGGTATTATCTGGACAGGCGACGTTGCATAGTTTCGTTAAGATTTGTCTCTAGAGGGTGACCAAGGTTTTAAACCAGTTTAACCTTATGACCGTGTGTTTGATCCAGCCTGACCTAAATTCGAACTTGACCGAGATAACATCGACGAAAATATTCCGCTAAAGTTTCATGAATATGAAGCAAAACTTTGGCCTGTAGAGGGTAAACAATGTTTTAACGCAATTTGAGCTACTGACATAGTTGGTAACTTGACATGACCCCAATTCAATTCAATACAGGGTCACTGATGAGGCTTTATTAGCCGAAGCTACCTAGTATGACCCATCTTCTTTCTTATGGATGTTTTCATTGCTCTTAAAGGAACTCATTATTGATTATTATTTGACCAGATTATCACCAACACAAACATTCCGGTAAAGCATCCCGCAGATTGAATCATGACAGCGGTCTCTTGGGGTAAACAAGATAAATATTGATATCGGATAAAGCATTTGGTCACCCCCAACCTACTTCTATTTTATTTTCGGGGAGATCCGATCAAAATAAAAGCACTTATGCTGATGACATGGTCCAAAATAGTTTTCTTGCAGCATTCTAGGGAATATTACTCTACAATCAATAGCTAACATTGTTATTTTTAACTAATTCAAGTTTTTATTCCTAATGCAGGCGTCACACTGTCCCGAAAATGACACCAGGTGGCCATACGAATATGGAATTTTTAATTTCGCGCCAAGATCGCCCTGAACATGGTCAACAGCCAATCTCTAGCCGAAGCAAGTACGATGCATGTAGAAGGTCACACGATGGCATCTGATCCACACACGAAGGCAACACGAAGATGTGTTTTTTTTATTACGAAGTTTACCCGCAGGCCAAACGAAGGCCACACGACGGCTTCACGACGTCGTATTGAGAGTACGATGCGTTCGAACTAGGTCCCGAAGACGACACGTGACCTCCCGATGTTATAAAACCTTCGGCCGACCGTTTGAAATTCATTTGATGATCGGAGAGTACACAGTACATTTCAACTATCTTAAATTTGATTCAACTTAAATCCAATTTAAAATGCCACCCAAAGAGAAGACCACTTTTTCAGAGAGGCTTGGTTTAAAGGACAGTAAGATCTGCTCGTCCTGTTCTCTAAGGTACATCAAAAGAAGCAATGCGGCTGCCTTCTTTTTCCTGACTGTCTCATCATCAAAGTATGTCATTCTGCAGGAACAGAATTGTGAATAATTATGACTGAAGCTTTGGGAGTTACACAAGCCTATGCTCTGCAGAGTTGCTCACCAGGACTGACTGAGGAAGATGCTCTGAGGTTGGCCTTTTATATGTCTACGTTACCATGACACATGGGGATCGCTTGAGGTACTCAAATTCAGCTGTCTTCGTCGACACCGTGGTCCAATCTCAATGTCATCGTACTATAATACGATGGCTACACGACGTCATTGCGAGGGCTTCACGTAGTCGTATTGCCTTCCTAAGACAATCGGACGACTTCTTGTTTCCCTCGTATTATCTTCGTGAGGCGTAAAATGCCCGAGAGCATCGATGATCACACGAAGAAAAGACGAAGATGACACGATTTGACAAGATGCCCTCACGATGGCCTTACGAAGGGCAAGATGGACAAACGAATTCAACACGAAAATGAACCTTCGCAAGGTCTTCCGGCAATTTTTTGGCATGCCAAAGATTTTGCCGCCGCTCACGAAGTTGCTGCCGGAGCCTCAGAAAATCCACCGGCGATCATACGATGGCTTAAGATGTCCTCACGAATGGCCCGATGTTTTCACGATCAGAGCCGAACTAGAACATTTCCTTTATCGTGTTTCCATCTGGTGTCAATTTAGGGACAGTGTGACGCCTGCATAACTCATATGCAAGTTTCAGGATGATCCGATTTCGAGCTAATTAAAGTTGTTATCAACAACCTACTTAGGTTCTAGTTTCAGGAAGATTCGATTAAAACTATAGGACTTAAAGTAATGAAAGGGACATTTCAGCAGTATTTTCCTGTATTTTCAGTAGGTATTTTCTGCAATCAAAGGGACATTAAGGTATGATAGACCTCACCAGTGTTCGAACCCATCCAAGCTGCTATCCCCAACCTACGCGTGTACTTCATCACGAAAACACACCTATATAATTTTGATCCCATTAAACCCCACTTTTATATAGTAAAACTGGGGTTTCCGGGTTATACCTTATTTTTCTTATTTCTGATCTAAAATATAGATTGTGGGTACTCGTTAGAACCGCCTCGATGAGGCGGTTCTAACGAATGCCCACAATCTATATTTTGAGCAGAAATAAGAAAAATATAACAATTTTTCATCATAAAATGTTCATTTTTTTGGCGATAAAGGTGGCAATGTATTTCTATAGGCGTGTTTGCATAATTGATCTGATTACTACTTACGTATTAGTTTTAGGAAGATCTGATTAATGCTGAAGGACTTATGGTGATGAGCAGGTTCAAGACAGGCCGTTTCAGCAACCTAAGGAGTATTAGTTTTAGGAAGATCTGATTTATGCTGAAGGACTTATGGTGATGGGGCGGTTCAAGATAAGCATTTTCAGCAATCTAAGGAGTATAAGTTTCAGGAAGATCTGATTAATGCTGAAAGACTTATGGTGATGAGAAGGTTCAAGATAGGCATTTTCAGCAATATAATGATTATTAGTTTGTTCATGAAGATCTGATTAATGCTGACGGACTTACGGTGATGAGAAGGTTCAAGATAGGCATTTTCAGCAATCTAAGTAAAATAACTCCGTTTGTTTATTTGACTTGAGGTTCAACGTCCTCGTCAACACTGTATATGTCATTTTGTAGACGTTGCTTCCAATTTTCTGGGACTTTTACCCGACATTGAGATGAAATGACCTTTCAAGCCCTGTCACCCTATGAAGCCAATTGGGTTTATAAGCATGGACGGTCCTACTTGGACCGCTTTGCCTTAGACCCTCTAAGCGATTTATCAGTACTCGTAAGCGGTCGGTTTCACCTCTGCGTGGAAGCATCATGCAGCCCATCTATTTCCTAAAGCCCCCAAATAACTCCGACTTCAGCAGTTTTAGAACTTAGCAGTGCTTTTACCCTAAGCATACTTCTATATAAGATTCAAATCCGATCAAAACTGAAGGGGCTACGGTGATGTCAAAGTCAAAAATAAGCATTCTCAGCAATCAAGGGGTCATAACTCTAGGATTAATGGGCCGACTTCGCCCGTTTTCAAACACTTTCGAGCTTTTATGCCGAACCTACTCATATATAAGTTTCACAAAGATCAAATTAAAACGGAAGGGGCTACGGTGGTGGTAATGTCGGAAATAGACAGTTTCAGCAATCAGGGGGGCATTACTATGATTAATAGGCTGATTTCGCCAGTTTTTGGTACTCATCCGAGCCTTTACCCCAAAGCTATTTATACGACGATAAGTTTCATAAAGATCCGAACAAAACTAAAGGCACTACAATGGTGACAAGCATTTTCCCAATGTAAGTGTATGAGCCATTGCTGTTGCCATAGCAACCAATGTTTTTATTGGATGTCGATAAAAAGCATATGCCATCAATCCCCCGACAGATGTATGCTACAGGTGAGAAATGATTATTCCACACTTTGAAAAAGTGGTAAACATCTGCCCTTTCGTCCTTCAGTCCGGGCGAACGAGCAGACAGAAATGAATTGG
Organism: Lucinisca nassula; assembly: GCA_963580285.1. Classification (NCBI taxonomy): domain Eukaryota; kingdom Metazoa; phylum Mollusca; class Bivalvia; order Lucinida; family Lucinidae; genus Lucinisca; species Lucinisca nassula. The sequence continues at coordinate 108,522,403 of OY757021.1, read as the reverse complement.
GTACGTGCGATTTATTCCGTCAGTGTCCAGTAAAGTAGCCAACAAATTTGGTTGGACATGCTGGGAACATGTGCTAATTTTTTATGAGATTTTGGGTTCTTTTAGGAGAAAAAATAACACTGCTGTACCCCACAAATATCCATCAGTATGAACGTCCGTGCGTTCGTTCGTCCTTCCATACGTGTATAATTTTTCGACAAAGACTTCTCAAACTTGTCAAACTAAGCAATCATGATTGTTTGTATCGTGTAAGAGACAACGGGCAATTATCCGCTTATTTATAAATTTGTTCGTTCATTCTTCTTTCTCTCCACATAGGCCATAATGATGATGATGTTTTCATGTTTAGCGACGCATCAACCCTCTCCGTGGGTCATAAGCGTCAAACAGTTTATGACGAAAAAGTGTTAAATATTTTGAGGATGTTGAGAGTTAAAATATAAGCATAATGGTGTCTAAAAATTCTGAATAATTAAATCTTATGAAAAAGTCCGATTTCTTTTTCGAACGAGATAATGTTATATGTATCAGCAGGTATATCTTGAAACAATTGTGGTATAGTGTTAGCATTTCAGTACAGGTTTTGTGACGGTGAGAAGTCAACACAGTCAGATGTGATTTGTTGATTTCTCAGGCACTACAAACACTAGAAGCCTCAAACTTGCTATAATACTACGGAATGATGATGTCTCTTGTCGGGCCCATCGGAGTCTAACTGTTGGTTTTCTTTTGCTCCAGCATTTCAGTGGTTTCTTGCTGTCGAGTCCTCACCGTTGTCTCACCTCTGTGGTGCTTTGATTTTTTGTGTTCACGGAGATGTTGCACTGATGAGTTAGGAGGCCTTCATGCGGACTGAACAAATTATTGGTCTAAATCGCGACGGAAGTAAGGGCGAGGATTGTGGCCACGTAAAATCGATTAAAGCCCCCCCCCCCCCCCCCCCCAGTGGAAATCTTTCCACTGACCGTTCCAAGGCGGTTCTTCTGTGGCGATTTATTTGTGTTGTTGTTTGATATTTACTGTGTGTATCACTTGTGTCTTTTAATTTTGGATGGCCATATGGCCATTTTGTGGGAAAGTAACTGTCCGTATGGCCTTCCTTTGTTTAGGTTTCTATTATGGTCTGGTCGCTTAATGTTTGTACTTCTTTCCCTTTGGTGTCTTTGATGGGTGGAGTAAGTTAATTGTATCGATTCCTGATCTTTGTTTTACTTCTACTTTGTATTGTGTAAGAGACGATGGGCTTTCTTGGATTAATTGTTCATCTTTTCTTTTTTTCTTCTTTCTCTCAAAATATGCCAATGTGAAATTGCTCAGGAATTGTAAAAAGCTGCCAACTTGGCATACAATGCAATAATGATGACTTATATCGTGTAAGAGACAATGGGCTGTCTTGGCTTATTTGTGCATCTGTTCTCTCATTCTTCTTACTCACAATGCATGCCATTATTAATTGACTATCCTGTTTTGTTCAGAGGTCATCCATATTAACACTGAGGTCGAAAATCAATAAACATGTGTTTAGTGGTGTCAATTAGTAAAATTGTCATTAATCAATTAATATAGTATTGGCCAAGTTACAGGTCCTCGGTCTGCTGTATTGGCATCGACCTTCGGCCTCGGGCCATTACAGCAGACTTCTGACCTGTAACTGGACAAATTCGAAATTACTTGATTAATAACATTATAATATTAAATTTTTCGTAAAAGCTTGTTTAGGAAACTACAAAAGCTAGAAGCCTCAAATTCGGTATGCAATGTCATCATGATACCTTATGTGTAAGAGACAATTGGCTTTCTTGGCGTATTTGATAATTTTCTCGTTCTTTAACCCCGAAGGCCAGCGGGGCTTATGTTATGGCCCTGTGCCGTCATGTGTCCGTCCGTGCATCCGTGCGTTAACGTTTTTCTTTAAAGATCTTCTCCTAAACTACTTGGCCGATTGTAACAGAACGTCGCAGGAATGTTCCTCACATAGTTGTCTTCTGAATACCTTCACGGAATTTTGTTACATGCAGAACTCTGGTTGCTATGGTAACACCCCCCCCCAAAAAAAAACAATACATAAAATCTTTAAAAACTTTCAACTCCAAAACCGCTCAATGGATTTCATTCTTGTTTAGCATGAATGTTCCTTGGGCAGACCTCTGTCAGATTCCTTGAAGGCATTTTGATCCGACAAAATACATGGCCGCCATGGCCACGCCCTTGCCTCATTGGCTTCCATAGACTTTAAAGGGAATGTTATTCTAAAATCTTCTCCTCTAAAACCGCTGGATGGATCTCATTCCTATTTTGCATAAATGTTCCTTGGGTGGACCTCTGTCAGATTTCTTCACGAAAGTTTGATCAGACAAAACACAAGGCCGCCATGGCCACCACTCTTTGCTTATTAGCTTCCATACACTTATAAAGGGAACAACTTCAACAATATTATTCTCTGATACCATCAGGCCTAATGCTAAGATAGCTAGTATGTAACAAAATTATGTGGTTAACTACAAAAATCTTGCAAACTGGGCTCAAAATTGGCAACGCCCCGGGGATACACTTATAATGAAAAGCAAAACTGGAAAAATGTTCTTCTCTTAAACTATTAGACCAAGAGCATAGATATTTAGTATGTAGCAACTTGACTACTACTACATAACTCCTACCAACCATGTCCCTTTGGTCCAAAATGGCCACACCATGAGGCTCATTAAGTACAATAGACTTATATTGAGAAACACTTAAAACAAATCTTCTCTGAAACCATCAGGGCCCAGAGCTTAGATATTTAGTATGCAGCAACGTCAAGTTGTCACTCCCATAATTCCTGCCAACCATGCCCCAGTGGTATAAAATTGGTCACTACCAGAGGCTCATTAGTTCTCATAGACTTATAATGGGGAAAAAAAAACTTACAAAAGTCTTCTCTGAAACCATAAGACAACGAGCTTTAGATATTTAGTATGTAGCAACGTCAAATGGTCACTCACATAAATCCTGCCGATCATGGCTCTTGGTTGCAAATTGGCCATGCCCCTGGACTTATTAGCTTCTCTCAAACCACTAGGCCCAGACCTTAGATATTTAATGAAAAGCAACGCTAAGTGGTCTCCTACATAAATCGTGCCAACCATGTACTCAGGTCCAAATTGGAAATGCCCCGAGGCTCACAAGCTCTCATAGATTTATATAGACATATAATGGAACACACTTCAAAAATCTTCTCTGAAACCATAAAGCCCAGAGCTTTGATATTTAGAATGTAGCAATGTTATGTGGTCACCTACATAAATTCAGCCGACCATGCTCCTAGGATTTAGAAAAAAAAATCTTTAAAATGGCCAATTGAATGTTTCTATTGTAATTTAGAATGAATATTCCTTGGATGGATCACTTGTCTTTTTTAAACCATTGCAAGTGGGAAAACCCTAAAGGGGTACCTTGACAAACAGTGCAGGCCCAGATCGGACCCCGCAAAACACCGCGTCTGACCAGGGCCTGCACTATTTGCTAACAGAATTTTGCGTCAAAAATATAATAAAAACAATTACAGTTGTTTGGTTTATTTGTTCTTTCATTCGTCTTTTTTGAAAATGCTTTCGTCAAAGGTTTCTCAGGAAAATATTTAACACGAAAGCTTGAAGCCTCACACTTGGTATGCGATGCAATAATGGTGACCTAGTTCGTGGTAAAGATGATGGGCTTTCTCATTGAGAGCCATCAGCTTAGTATGCAATGCAGTAATGATTACTAATATAATGCAAGATTTAGTGGACTTTCTGGCTGTGATCAATAGGTTGTGTATTTCTATAAAAATGCACCAAAGTTGGGATATAGTCAGATCTTCTGACATTTCTTTTTGAGATCTAACGGCAGGCTGAAGAGATACAACTGGTCAAAGGTGCTGACGGACTGACGACGGACGCCAAGATTAAGGTTTTTTTCCGAACCGCTGCCGCCGTCGACGACGACAACGACAACGCAAACGCCGAAGTGATGACAATAACTCGAAAGTTTTTCTTAAAAAAAAAAACAAAAAAAAAACAGACGAGCTTCAATATCAAAATCTTTAAATAGCATCTCCTAGACAAGTGACCTTATTTCAAAGTTATTTCTCAAAGATGTTCCTGTTATGCTATTAGCATGGTTCAACTACAATACAAAATACGGCATACAAGCTAAAAAATAGAAGAAAAAAAATTTGGTCTACATCTCCTTAATCCAATGACTCCTTACTCCTTCACATGCATAAGCTATGAAATATCTTGGACGCAGGTGAGCGATCACGGGCCATCATCGGCCGCTTGTGATAATGGACTGAAAATGTAAATATTGCCTACCCTAGCCGCATGAATGAACATTACGCAAACACGCCTATACAAATACATTGCCACCTTTATCGCCGAAAAAATAAAAATTTAAAGATGAAAAATTGTGATATTTTTTCTTATTTCTGCTCAAAATATAGATTGTGGGCACTCGTTAGAACCGCCTCATCGAGGCAGTTCTAACGAGTACCCACAATCTATATTTTAGAGCAGAAATAAGAAAATAAGGTATACCCCCGGAGACCCCAGTGTTACTATATAAAAGTGGGGTTCAATGGGGTAAAAATTATATAGGCGTGTTTTCGTGATGGTTTAGTTAATCAGCGACTCATCTTTGTATCATACAGAGCTCAGGACGGGGAACTCAAGCAATGTGGATGCTTCTGCTTGACTGCCTTTTAGGATTATGAAAAGTAGAAGTAAAACAAAGATCAGGAATTGATACAATTAACTTACTCCACCCATAAAAGACACCAAAGGGAAAGAAATACAAACATTAAGCGACCAGACCATAATGGAAACCTAAACAAAGGAAGGCCATAAGGACAGTTACTTTCCCACAAAATGGCCATATGGCCATCCAAAACCAAAAGACACAAGTGATACACACAGTAAGTAACATACAACAACATAAATAAATCGCCACAGAAGAGCCGCCTTGGAACGGTCAGTGGAAGATTTCCACTGGGGGGCTTAAATCGATTTTACGTGGCCACAATCCTCGCCCTTACTTCCGTCGCGATTTAGACAAATAATTTGTTCAGTCCGCATGAAGGCCTCCTAACTCATCAGTGCAACATCTCCGTGAACACAAAAATCAAAGAACCACAGAGGTGAGACAACGGTGAGGACTCGACAGCAAGAAACCACTGAAATGCTGGAGCAAAAGAAAACCAACAGTTAGACTCCGATGAGCCCGACCAGAGACAGAGAATCTGTTTTAAGTTTTCGTTCAATGATTGTGAAGACTCTTCCTTGAAGTCGTCCAGTGGTTCTTTTCACAACTTAATCTTGAAGACCAGGACTGGTAGGCGGGGCGTTTAGGCCGAATGGTAAACTATGGTTAAGTAGGAATGCAAGTGTTGGATAACTAAATACAAAACTATACGAATATGTCAAATACAATTATGGGTGTAATTTGTTTTGATTAAAACAACGAAAAATGATATCACTGAGGACACAACTCTTTATTTGTGTTAAACTCTCATGACAAGCAGGCATGGTGGGAATAACATTTCTTTTTTAAATTGCTGCAGTTATTCCTTAGAATGACACTGTCTTGTTTGTTACTGTACACTAAATAGTGTACATATGCTTTAACAGAGAGAAAATAAAACAAATGCAACTAAGTATAGTTATTACTCTTATTTAATGAAGTCAAGTCTAATTTTCCCTTTGGTACAGAAAAACAGTGTTTTATTTTTCAGTGTACGTACACAGTGTCTGTTTCCTTTTCAGAATAAAAATGTTTAGTTATAAAAACTGAAAAGGCACATCCAGAAAGATTTGTGAGTCCAGCCTTGTTGTTGAGTTCAACAAGCACGGACTGTATCTCCGATTTTATTCGATTAGTTCATTTTCAACGTGCACTGTTGCTGTATTTGTTAAACTTTCTGGTTAACATCAATAGATGCGCTGAATGAGAGTCAATGTTAAGAGATTAAAATTGTTAGATACGTGACCTACCGGTCAAGCATATAATCGTTCTGTTGATTTAAAATTGCCATATGAATGTCACTCTTCATTAGCAGCCAGCTCATTGCTGCTTTGAATTCAAATAGTGCAATTACGGGACTTGCCCCCATCCCCACCCCCACACACCCCCAGGTATATCTGTATATTGATGGTAAAAATATTCCAGTTCATGTCCTTGACCTTTACATAAGAAAAACGAAACTATTTGACAATAGTACCATAATTAGAATGTTTCAGCTAAAACAAAATTAGTACTATTATTGGTTTTAGAAGAAATATATCATGTGATTGAGAGCATCTGTGTCTTTGAAGTTTCGAACTCATCACTAGTTAGCCGGCTGAAGTTACAGGAGCGTACTGTGTACAACATGAAATACATTAAAACTATGTTTTTATGTTACAACACGGAAGGCCGTGTTTCCTATAGTTACCGACCTCTACGCCTATTCAATGCATACAATGGTATTCTATTATACACGATCAGTCTGGGATCTTCAGCCTGTTTATTCATTTCGAAAGCACGCCTACTTAAATATATTAAACGTTTTACCATCCAAAAATAAAAATTTTCAGATGAAAAAATCTGATAGTTTTAGTTCATCTGAGGGCGAAGTGCTCAAGCTGAGCTATTGTGATCACTTTTTGTCCGTCGTCTGACCGTACATGCGTCTGTATGTCCGTCAATCAACAATTTCTTCAAACGCCATCTCCTTAACCACGGTGTCAATTTTAAACTAATTTCATACGAATATTTCTTGGGTGACCTTCTACCAAAACTGCTTAAACTGCTAAACAAAATGGCCACTAGAGCTAAAATTAGATAAATACTAGCTTTTAACGGCATCTACTCCTAGGCTTATAGTTCGATTTCAAAATAATATCACTGGAATGTTCCCTGGGTGACCCTCTTCGAAAGTTATTAAATTGGTTGTGATCTGCAGAACAAAATGGCCGTCAAAGCTAATAATAGAAAAAAAAACCTTTAAACATCTTCTTCTAGGCTAATGGTCCGATTCCAAAATAATTTCACAGTGATCCTCTATCAAATTTGCTAAAATGGTTCTGTTCTGCTGAACAAAATGGCAGCCAGGGCTAAACAAATAAAGACATTTTAAACGACATCTCCTCCTATGCCAATGGTCCTATCCCAAAATAATGTCACAGGAATGTTCCTTGGGTAACCCTCCCTTAGAATTTCTAAATAAAAACAACTGACCCAAAAATATCAGGAACTACAAATGCTAGGAGCCTCCAACTAGGTATAATTGCAATGATAATTGTTAAAATTGCTGAAATGGGCTTACTCCACTAAACAAAATGTCCATATGACTGCAGAGGTAAAAATAGAAGCAACTTCAAAGAGCATCTTCTTCTAGGTTAATTGCTCAGTTTCAAAATAACTTGACAGGAATATCACTTGGGTGACCCCTCTATCAAAGGTGCTTAATTGGTTCTACTCCAATTTACAAAATGGCTATCGGAGCTTAATATAGAAAACATGCAAACAACAATGTTAGTATATCATAACACAGGTGAGCGTATTATGTCCATTATGGACCTCTTGTTTTCATATTTCTGTTCAAAACATAGATTTGTGGAATCGTCGCGGCCGTTCTTATGAGTATCCACAATCTTATGTTTTTGAGCGGAAATAAGAAATATAATGTATACCCTCTAAATCTAAGTGTTACTATATGAAAGGGGGTTTATTGGCCCAGGAGTCAAAATTGAATGGGCGTGATTTCATGTTATGTAATACCTTTGAAACATCAAAGACACATATTTTCACAAAGTATTTGTTTTGGAAATCTCACAGTGTTGTATTTAAGGGGAATGGATACACCTTCAAGTGAGGAAACCCCTTCAAATATGATATTGCCTCACATGTCAATAGGGGTCAACTCTTATAGGAAAGGATTTGCTTTTGAGGCGCAAATTCTTTCCATTAAGAGTCGACCCCTTTTCACGTGGGACAGAATATATAGAAAGGTGAACAGGAAGTCCCGGAATTTGGCTGTCTTTGAAAAATGGCGGATAAATCTGTCGGGTGTATCCATTCCCCGAAACATAGTTTATATCATATGAGCCAGCGCATAACAAAACCTACAATAAGACATGTGCTCCCAGCGAACACTAAGATCAGCCTGCGTATCAATATGGTCTAACCAGAGACTTCTCTTGCTGCTTGAAGGAGCATTGGGCCCTTAGCTATCCTTAGAGCGCAAAAGAAGACCCAGATCGGACTGCGCGGATGCGCAGGCTGATCTGAGTCGTCGTTGGGCGCACGTCTTATTGTAGGTTTTCTCGTGCGCTGGCTCATATCATCAATAAGATGCATTTTATTTCGAATGAGTTCTCCTCCGAAGTGTAGATCTTGCCGTAAAGTAGAGGACCATATATGCGTGTTCATGTATTATCGAATTTATTAAACGGGCAAAGGAAAAAAGATAAAATGCGAGGCTTTGTCGAGCATTTTATCCCCTTTCCTCAACGAGATTTATGCCGAGCATTTTATGCCTTTTCTGCAGCGAGTTTAATAAATTCAATACTATATGAACACGAATGCAAGGTTCTACTTAGCAAGTTACTTACTTCACTATTTTGCACAAAACTGTCGAAATTCCAACATTAGTAAACGCGACGTCGTTTAGGCGTCGTACTACGTGTAACGTTACGGGACGTATCTAACTAATTTGCATATTTAATCTACCAGTGAATTACTGAATTTGGTACATGACGTTATTACATCCTTAGACGTGACATACATAGGTTTATTACGAAAGACTTCTCCCCTATGAGGTAAATCTTGCCATTAATCATTTTACGGATTATTTCATTTAATGCATTTTGTAGAAGTAAAGAGTTGACTAAGTCACAGATTCATGTAGTTTAACCTATTAATGTTTTAATACTTATTTCATGTAGGACATTTTAAAGCAAAACATGCGTCTTTTCTTGCAAAATATTCTCCCAGTCTTAATGATGCATAGCTGAAATAAAAAAAGAAATGATATATTAGAATAAATATTACAAATATAGTTCAAGGATAAGGCAAACGAACAACCGAAAATTATCAGGAATTGGTCGAAGTATTCTTGTAAAATTGTTTTCATAATGTTGTTTTGTAGAAACAACTATGCGACGGGAAATGGCATCATTCAATAGCTATTGCCATTCTAATGCAAGTATTCGTTTTATTATGTTTATTGTAACTAAACAGGCAGCAGCTTGAAACCAAACAATAACCAATAATGAGCAAAGAAACATAATGACGTCGGTTTTCCGGCAGCTGCATATTTTCGATGACGTGAGGGCGCTATCCAGCGGAAAGGCACGTTACTAGCATTTGCATTATCATTACGAAAACACACCAGTGTGACATAGTGCATTCTTTTATATCCCCAAAATGGCCACTTTTCCGATGCATTACGAAAACACGCCTATATAAATACATACTGACCCAACGAAAAAACGAAAATTATAGGATGAAAAATTGTAATGTTTTTCTTATTTCTGCTCAAAATGTAGATTATAGGTACTCGTTAGAACCGCCTCATCGAGATGTAGATTGTACATTTTACAGCAGAAATAAGTAAATAAGGTTTACCCCCGCAAACCCCAGTTTTACTATATAAAAGTGGGGTTCAAGGGGGTCAGAATTATATAGGCATGTTTTCGTAATGCAAATGTGTCTCATCTTTCTTACTTGATGTCAAAATACTCGTATATGCTTATATGTGCTTGTTACTAGTACCCACAACTTATGCCTTGGCCATTAAATACGACTGTATACACCCGTAAGCCCCAGCTTTCTCTATATAAAGTGGGGTTTAGAGGGGTATTCATTTCCCGGACATGTTAACGTGATGTAATAATTCATGAAAGTTGGTAATAAATACATTTTTGCTTCGATGAGAAAATGGCCACCAGAGCTAAAAATAGTAAACGTCGACACTCTGCTTCAAACGCAAACTCCTCCAAAACCATTGGGCTAGTTTGATTCAAACTTCATATGAATGTTGCCAATGTGACTCCCTACCAAAGTAGCTAAAATTGTTTCGCTCTGATGAACAAGATGGCCGCCAGAGCTAAAATAGTGAACAGATCTTTAAACGACAACTCATCCTTTCTCCTTGGGCCAATTTCATTCAAGCTTCATAGGAATGCTGCGTGAGTGATCCTCTACCAAAGTAGCTGGGAGGGTTTTGCTCCGATGGGCAAAATTTCCACTAGAGCTAAAAATAGTTATACATCGCAAATGTGCTTCAAATGCGAACTCCTTGAGACAATTTGACTCAAACTTCACGGGAATTTTATCTATATGGCTCCCTACCAAAATAGTTATAATCGTTCCGCACTGATGGACAAGATGGCCGCCAGAGCTGAAATCGAAAAATGTCATAAATGAGATTCAAATGCGAACTCCTTTTAAACCTTGGGGCCAATTTGATTCAAACTCAGTCACAGGAATGCTGCCTAGTTGACTCTCTTCCAAAAGAGCTCAAATAGTTCCGCTCCGACGAACAAGCTAGCCACCAGAGCTGAAGATAGAAAAATCTTTAAATGACAACTCGTTATGTAATCTTGAGCCAATTACATTAAAACTTCATAGGAAAGTTCCTTAGGTGATCCTCTACCAAAATAGCAAAAACAGTTCTGCTCAGATAAGCTGAAATGCCGTCAGAGCTAAAAAAAAAAAAAAACAAAAAAAAAACAAACATCGTAAATTTGCTTCAAATGTACTACATCCACCTAAATCCACCTAGCCATTTTGTTTGAAAGTAACTGACCTCATCACGAAAACACGCCTACATAATCTTAACCCCCTCGAATCCCGCTTTTATATAGTAAAACTGGGGTTTAGAGGGGTAAACGTTATTTTTTCTTATTTCCGCTCTAAAATATAGATTGTGGGTACTCGTTAGAACCGCCTCGATGAGGCGGTTCTATTGAGTATTCACAATCTATATTTTTAGCAGAAATAAGAAAAATATCACAATTTTTCATCTAAAAAACTTAGTTTTTTCAGCGGTAAAATTGTCAATGTGTTTGTATAGGCATGTTTTCGTAATGTTTTGGATTTCTACCTGTGGCGTTGATTTATATTCGTGTTTCTTTTCCCTATGGAATCTTGATAGAAGGTATGAGGTAATTATATACATTCCTGCTCCTTGCCTTAGCTTCTAACATCAAACATTTTATACATAGCTCAAGTATATTTAACTGTTTATAATTTAAGAGGAGGAATAATTTCATGCTCAAAAGAGATGAGCGTGAATACATATCATTACGTAAACACACCTATACAAATACATTGCCATTTTTTCGCCAAAAATTAGAAATTTTAGGATGAAAAAATGTTAGATTTTTCTTATTTCTGCTCAAAACATAGATTGCGGGGACTCGCTAGAACCGCCTCTATGTTTTTGAGCAGAAATAAGAAAAATAGTGTATACCCCCTTAAACCCCAGTTTTACTATATAAAAGTGGGGTTCAAGGGAGTCAAATTTATATAGGCGTGTTTTCGTGATGTTTTCAACTTCAGGTCCTGTGTTCTGCTAAGTACTCACTAACACAGAAGATTGGCAAGTAAGCTTTTATCGCCCTGGGGGCAGGCACATGTCATTTCCCCACTTTAGATCTGAATAAAGCATATAGAGTAGAACGTCAATGAAAATTTGTTCAAGACAAAGGTAGTTTGAGCCACTCAGGGTTACTCGTACCAAGAGGAAGGATTGAGATAATTTTGGGGCATCTTTTCGGTGTTCTATGGCAGAAATGTATGCTGTGTGTCCGCATTAGAATCGCCTCATTCTTATGAATATTTTGGAGACGTTGGTTCCAATTTTGTGGGACATTTACCCGACACTGAAAAGAAATGACATCTCACGCGCTGCCGCCAAATGAAACGAACAGCATACATTTGCAAGAGAATAGAAGACAAACTCCCTAAATAACTCTTCACTATTTCGTATCTGGAGAAATTCCATAGGACCTCGAAAACGGGTTCGACCCATCCAAAGTAAACGAGTAAGTGCAGGTTTAAGCATCGCAGTTCTACTGTAGATGCATTTATTAAGATTGAGCATCTTACGAAGTTTTTCACAAGCTGTATTTTACCTATTGAAACTTAATATTATTTTTGAAATATATAGGTACTTAAAAACAAGATAATATGTTCAAGAAAGGTTTATCCTTTGGACATGTTGGAAGCAAGGAATGCACTACGGATCTGTAAAATATGGGGTGTACATGTTTTCTGGGCCAGAAGCCTGTTGTGTATTTTGTGTGTGCAAAAAAAAAAGGTTTATCCGGTAACTTTGGCTGGCGGTTTTCTCTGATCACTACCCTTTACTGATTAAAGTTTGTTCTCTTTTGTTCACACGGGTGCCGTCCGTCCAATCTTCATGTAACCTTTAACCCATTTCGTACCAGAAACCCCAAAACGGGTTATTGACAAACAGTGCAGGCCCAGATCAGGCCTACACTGTTTTAAAAAAATCTAGGACATTTTCCAAGTATATTGCGAAGAAAACACCAACTGTCACCCCTAAATTTCGAAATGGTCTCCTGCCATATATAAGAAGGAAGATTCCATTTGGTACAAAAAGGGTCAATGGATAATGACTCAAACGAGTTTTAGAGGTTGCCCGTAGCTACAGGTTGATTTGAATCTTCGATGGCGTGTGCCCTTTGCTACACAGCAGCCTGCTTCAGTTGTGTCTCGCATATTCTCGTATATCTCGAACATTACTTACCCAAGGAAGTCGAAATCCAGCGTGGAATACTTGGCTTGTACTAGAGCCCACAAACCAGGTGCAAAATGGGCTAGCTGTAAAATAACAGAGGCCGCTTGAAGAGGGCGTCCGGTTCGATTTTTATTTCACAAAGACTGGACAAGCTGTTGTAACTTATAAATAATCTAATGGATAAATAATCACCAAAGATGACTCGAACCAGATACAAAGGCTGAATAGGCTGCACGAATCCACAAACAAGATGCAAAATGGGTTAGCTGTAACTGAAAAGAGCGCCCGGTTCGCTTTTTAAGAAAGCCTGGACAGGCGATTGCAACTTTAATAATTTAATACAGAATTGCAAAAAACTATTCGTCGTGAGCGAGTTCGAATTTAGGTCCTCCCAAGTCTACGTGAAAACATCTCATTACAAAAACACGCCAATAAAAAAACAATGTAAACTTTACCCTAAAGGAAACGAAAATTTTAAGATGAAAAATGTGATCGTTTTCATATTTTTCCTCAAAATATAGGGCTATATCGTGATTCTTCCCCGTAGGGGGGAGATTTTTTGCTTAGATTTTTATGTCGTAAAACCTTACTTTTATGACATTTATCATGATCTTTGTCATCCAGACGCTTGTCAAAATTAAATACTTGAATGGTGTAGTTTTTTTCTTTCCTATCGTATATCTTTTGAAACGTATCTTTGAGATACCCCAAAAGATAACCAAGCCCCTTTTCCTGTTTAAATGTCCCCAAAGAAGACCCTTTAAGACACTAATAGGGGGAAATCCACCCCCTTGCATGCATTTAAGTTTGTTGGATAGGATATCGCTCTATATACTGATCATGAATTTTCCCCGTCCGTCGGTATACTGATCATGAATTTTCCCCGTATGTGAAACTGTCTTTATTAAAGTAAGTATCCATATAGAAATGGGAGAGTGGGCATTGGCACGTGGGAAGATGCTCTTTATTCCGTGAAAATATGAAAGAAAGACGTAAAAATGGTGAAAATAAGGTCTGCTTAAATTCCCCCCTGCGTTTAAATTCCCCATATCGTATATCTTTCGACCCGTATCTTTTAAATACCCCAAAAGATAACCAAGCCCCTTTTCCTGTTTAATGTCCCCAAATAAGACCCTTTAAGACACTAAGAGGGGGGGAATCCTTCCCCTTGCATCAATTTAAGTTTCTTTCATATGATTTTTTATATATACTGATCATGAATTTTCCCCGTATACATTTCATTCTTATTAGACGAGAGACGGGGAAAATTCATGATCAGTATATAGAGCGATGTCCTATCCAACAAACTTAAATGCATGCAAGGAGGAGGATTTCCCCCTCCTAGTGTCTTAAAGGGTCTTATTTGGGGACTTTAAAACAGGAAAAGGGGCTTGGTTATCTTTTGGGGTATTTCAAAGATACGGGTCGAAAGATATACGACAGGGGGAATTTAAACGTAGGGGGAAATTTAAGCAGAACTTATTTTCACCTGTTTTCGTCTTTCTTTCTTCTTTTCACGGAATAAAAAGCATTTTCCCACGTGCCAATGCACACTCTCACATTTGTATATGGATACTTTCTGTTTTAAGGACAGTTTCACATACGGGGAAAATTCACGATCAGTATACCGACGGACGGGGAAAATTCATGATCAGTATATAGAGCGATGTCCTATCCAACAAACTTAAATGCATGCGAGGGGGAGGAATACCCCCTCCTTGTGTCTTAAAGGGTCTTATTTGGGGACTTTAAAACAGGAAAAGGGGCTTGGTTATCTTTTGGGGTATTTCAAAGATACGGGTCGAAAGATATACCATACGGGGAAGTTTAAAAGTAGGGGGAAATTTAAGCAGACCTTATTTTCACCGGTTTTCGTTTTTCTTTCTTCTTTTCACGGAATAAAGAGCATCTTCCCATGTGCCAATGTCCACTCTCACATTTGTATATGGATACTTTCTGTACTAAGGACAGTTTCACATACGGGGAAAATTCACGATCAGTATACCGACGGACGGGGAAAATTCATGATCAGTATATAGAGCGATGTCCTATCCAACAAACTTAAATGCTGAAACGGACTATATATTTCAATGACGAGGTAGTCATGATTAGCACGATTTTTTGTCAGAAAAATAATCTGTTGTCTTTGTCCAAGAAAGTAACAGCGTTCATGTTGCATCATTATCTTGGGAAAATCGTGCAGACGTTAATCTTTGAGTTCCACACGTAAACCAGTCCAAAAAAAAAAAATCAAGATCAGTCAGACTCTTGCAAGAAAGAAATAAAACGGCCATATTCGGGGACAATACAAGAAGTCATTTTAAATTTCCCCGTATTTGGATTTTACGGGGAAGAATCACGATATAGCCAAATATAGATTGTGGTACTCGTTAGAACCGCCTGATCGAGGCGGTTCTAACGAGTACCAACAATCTATATTTTAGAGCAAAAATAAAAAAAATAAGGTTTATACTTGTGAACCAGAGTTTTACTTCATACAAGAGGGCCATGAAGTCCCTGGATCGCTAACCTGATCCTTATGGAAGGTAATATAAGGTGGAGTGGAGGGTAAGAGTAATTTTGACTGACAGTGACTCAAGGAACATTTCAAAATCAATCTAGCTATGAAGGAACTGAAGTCATTTTAAGTGTCATACGTTTTTTTTTTCTGGTGGCTATCGTGTTCAGTGGAAAATTGTCGGTGTCACTCATTGAACATTCCTTCAAAATTGTTTTCTTTTTTGAGGAAGAAGTCATTCAAAAGTTCCCTTTGACAATACAGCGCCGACTTGTATATCACTATCTGGGCACCTTATAGACATTAAGAGTCAGGTCCTTATGCACCAGACAGAGATGAATGAGCTCAGTCTAACTAACTAGCAATGACTCATGGTGACAAGGGGGGAGAGGGGGGTATCCAACTCTTTGACAATACAGAGCTGACTTGTATGTCACTATCTGGGCACCTTATGGACATTGAGGGTCAGGTCCTAGTGCACCAGACGGAGAAGAACACGCTCAGACTAACTAACAATGGTGACAAAGGCAGTGTGGGCGGGGGAAGGGTGTGGCCCTTTGTCAAAGGTACCACTATATTCCTAAAATACCCTCTTGACCAAGGTATTACCAAAAGAGGTCAATTCTGAGCAAGTTTGATGTTGATTGGACTAAAACTGTGGCCTCTAGGGTGTCAACAAGGTTTTTCTATAGTTTAACCTACTCCCCTCTTTTTGACACCTCATGACCAATATTCGAACTTGACCTAGATATTGTCAAGATGATCATTCTGAGCAAGTTTGATGATATTTAGACAAAAATTGACGTCTATAGAGTGTAAACAATTTTTTTCTATGATTTGACCTACTGACCTACTTTTTGACCACACATGACCAATGTTCGAACTTGACCTAGATATTGTAGAGATGATCATTCTGAGCAAGTCTGACAATGATTCGACCAGACATGTGGCCTCTAGAGTGTTAAGTTTTTCTATGATTTGACCTACTGACCTACTTTTTGACCCGGCATGACATGTATTTGAACTTGACTGAGATATTATCAGGATGATCATTCTGAGCAAGTTTGAAGATGATTGGACCAAAACTGTGGCCTCTCGAGTGTTAACAAGGTTTTTCTATGGTTTGATCTACTGACCTACTTTTTGACTCGACATGACCCATATTCGAACTTGACCGAGATATTGTCAGGATGATCATTCTGAGCAAGTTTGTGGATGACTGGCCCAAAACTGTGGCCTTTAGAGTGTTAACAAGGTTTTTCTAAGATCTGACCTACTGACCTACTTTTTACCCGAAATGACCCATATTCAAACTTGACAGAGATATTGCCAGGATGAACATTCTGATCCTGTGTTAGGATGATTGGACCAAAACTGTGGCCTCTAGAGTGTTAACAAGGTTTTTCTATGGTTTGACCTACTTTTTGTCCTGACATGACCCATATTCGAAAGGGGGAGTTCCAAATCTGCCCACGCACAGATTTTCTTGAAACTTCAGTTGTTGTTTACTTGAGGACTATCAACTATATATATAACTTTGTTTCATTTGATACATTACTGTAGGCCTCAGGAGAGCTCCCTGGGGTAGTCCACTGTAGAGGTCATACACACCTGTGAACTTTTCAGTCTTAAATCAATAGGTATGATCATTTTCAAATTTTGTTGCTTTGATTGGCAACAGAACTCTATAAGGATTAATCTAATACAAAAAATGTAAATGTGTCTATGTCTTTTAATTTTTCTGATGCATTTATTTTCAAAATTTCTTCTACTTTTCATGAAAATTGATAAAACTAGAGCTGCCGCCTAACGGGCGCCAATTATACCCCCGCATGCGTTGTCAGACAAATTTTTACAAGTATTTGACCTTGAGGAAGGTCAACGTAAAGGTCAAGGTCAGGTTTGTGTATATCAATCTTAAGTACTAGTGGCAAGGTGTGTGGTGTGTGAATATTAAAGAAATCGGTCAAAGAATAAGGAAGTTATGAGCAATGTTAAAGTTTTTTGTAACGGACCGACGACGACAGACGACGACGACAGACGACAAGCTGACTCCTTTATACCCCCTTCAAACTTCGTTTGCGGGGGTATAAAAAGAGATTTTCATCATAAGTATTAGAGGTGTTACTGATCTTGTCACCCCAAGATATTGCATATAAAATAGGCCACATATATCCTCTGTATATCAAACAAATTTCAAAAAAGTCAGAAACCGGTAACATTGTTTTTGATAGCTAGATATGGGTTCAGGTCTATTTTTGTGCTAAAATCATTTGCAATATTGGGGGACAAGATTTCCTTAAAATGTAGTTTCATTGTGTTTTTAATGACCAATTAGTGCCACCTTAGCACACAAAGCTTAGCATAGGCATTTCTGTAATAAAAACTCTCCCCCCCCCCCCCCGACACACCCACACCACCCGGCACCCCCCCCCCCCCACACACACACAAAAAAAAAGACACTGTTTACAGACAGGAGTTTTAGTTTGACTTTTAAAAAGTAAATGAGAACATACATTAGCATAGTATACAAGTTCAATCCAAACATTTTAAAGAGACAAAATAAAATGCAGTCATGCACTGTTCATGATGAATGTTAATGTTGACAGTATTGCAAAAATGATAATCCTGAAAAAAATTACATTATGGCACAATAGGACTAAGGCAAGGTGGATCTGTTTACCCTGTTTTATTTGGTCTTTCTGTATATTTTTAAACCCTGCAGTACAAGGACACTTGATGTCAGTAATATGCAATGACAGATTGAATCTGCTTAATAAATTACTTTCATATCCCTTATTCTTTCTTTAATTATTTTTGTTGTTGTCATTTTCTTTAAAATAAAAAACAGCAGCCAATAAATTGCCAACTGTGAAGGGACAGACTGATTTATCGATTTTTTCTAATGATTGATCGGTCCATGTGTTGTTAATTTTTTCTTACATCACTTGGTCCAAGAGACTCACACTCCGCTCCCCCAACAAAGGTTTTGCGAGATCATTTTCTGCATTTTTGTTTCTAGATTCATTATAATATCTGCAAAAGTGTAAGCTACAATGTCCTTGTCTTCAAAATAAATGCAAAGCTAATCACACTATAACTAGTTGTAAAATTGGCATTTGGTCATTTGGTAAACACTTCCCTAAATGAAATAGATGGAAGCTAGTTGCTGTAACTAATTCATTTGATATTATATTTAGTTGTTGTAATACCATTCGCATTTATAGTCATCTGTATGCAGTACTTGCCATCTATGATAAGTTTTCTAGCTTTGTATTCATCAATTTTTGCAAATGGCGTAAATCAGCTGTTAGCTGTACAATTAGCATATTTCTGAGCCAAAATCTGCAGCTGGCTTTATATTTTTCTATAATACTGATAGCAAATATACCCTTTGCTCATCATATTTAAGAATATAACGTTTTGACACTGATTTGCACAGCTGGCTACATTTGTTTGTGCTTTAGTTCAGATTTTGCGGAGGCATTGTTAGAGTGACAAAAGAACCAACACAATTGTGTTTCCATTTTGTCTACAGTAATCTGTGTATACAGTGAGCCAAACGATCAGAAAATATTGTCCGTGGTGTTATGACATACCTGGCTCAACCATAATAAACATCATTACACTTGGCCATTCAAGCAAGCTGTGCAATTCAGGTGTGACAATCAGACTTTTCAAACTCAGGTATGACAATCAGACTTTTCAAACTTTTTAAGTAGACTGCATCAGTTCAGAGAGTCAAGTGGAATTGTCTGGTTTACAGAACCATCCATTTTACTTGCCATTTCAACAATCTTTGTCATAATAAGCTTCAGCAGGCTTTAGGATTACTTTAAATGCAAAAACGCCTGTTAAGAAATGAAATATATATTTTTTAATAAAATCCGATTGAATTGTTAATGAACGCTCAAAATGAATTGTGTTTTTGGTGTTCCCCAGGGTACCATAACTGATACAAATGCTGATTAAATGAGCTCATATACAATCAAGGGTTAAACGTACATATATTCATGTGTGTATATATATATATATATATATATATATTGGCGAACAATTTCTCGATTGAAAATGTTATACCATATCTACAAATGGTTTGAAAAAAAATAAAATCTGACCATTACTATTCAATATTCAAATGCAGTATTTTACCGGTTTCAGATTTTCAAGAAAGTTTGAAAAAATGTTCCACACATATATGGGCAGTTTTCATGTTAAAATGATGGGGTGACAAGAACTGCAACAATGTGAAATTAAAAGTCAAACATACTCCAAAAGATTTTATGGTTGTGAAATCTGGGGCCTGCTCCATATGAAATCGATCATGGCCTACGGAACTTCAAGTGAACAATAGCAAATGTGATACAAAAATAATCACAAATGACTACAGCGATGCCTGCCGATAAAATAACTCCAAAACATAAGAAGTTGTTGAGTATATATACACTTGCTTGAGGGTACCCCTATTTTCGGATGTGGAAATAAACAAAACATTGTAGATTTATAATGAAAACAGATATAAGAGTGAAATAGCTAAATAATGAACAGTCATTAACCAGGCATTAATTATGCAAAATATAATGGAAATCTGTGCGTGGGCAGAACCCTATGGAAATTTACTATAGGCTGGAACTCCCCCTTTTACGAGATATTATCAGGATGAACATTCTGAGTAAGGTTGAGGATGGTTGGAAGAATACTGTGGCCTCTAGAGAGCAAACAAGTTTTTTTTCTGTGGTTTGACCTACTGACCTATTTTTTGACCCAACATGACCCATATTCGAAACTGACTGAGATATTATCAAGATAATCGTCCTGAGCCAGTTTGAGGCTGATTGGACCAAAGCTGTGGCCTCTAGAGTGTTAACAAGGTTTTTCTATGATTTGACCTACTGACCTACTTTTTGACCCGACATGACCCATAATCGAACTTGGCTAGATATTGACAGGATGATTTTACGGGCCTCCGTGGCCTAATGGATAAGAGCGCTGACTCTTAGTCATTAGGTCTCTCACCGCCGTGGGTTCGAGCCTCGCTCGGGTCACGTGTGAGACGCCAAGTTCTGCAACGGAAGGTCAGGTGGTTTTTCTCCGGGTACTCCGGTTTTCGCCCACCTATGATTAACGATCGGCTCGATATGAGTGAAATAATCTTGAAAGGGCCGTAAAACCCAAACCAAAAAAAAAAAAAAAAAAATTGACAGGATGATCATTCTGAGCAAGTTTGAGGATGAATGGACCAAAACTGTGGGCTCAAGAGTGCTAACAAGGTTTTTCTGTGGTTTGATCTACTGACCTACTTTTTTACCCGACATGACCCATATTCGAACTTGACCGAGATAGTGTCAGGATGATCATTCTAAGCAAGTTTGAGGATGACTGGAACAAAACTGTGTCCTCTAGAGTGTTAACAAGGTTTTTCTATGATCTAACCTACTGACCTACATTTTACCCGAAATGACCCCTATTCAAACTTGACAGAGATATTGCCAGGATGAACATACTGAGCAAGTTTGAGGATGATTCAACCAAAAACTGTGGCCTCTAGAGTGTTAACAACGTTTTCCGTGATTTGACCTACTGACCTACATTTTGACCCGACATGACCCATATTATAACTTGACCTAGATATTGTCAGAATGATCATTCTGAGCAAGTTTGAGGATGATTGGACCAAAACTGTGGCCTCTAGAGTGCTAACAAGGTTTTTCTGTGGTTTCACATACTGACCTACTTATTGACCTGACATGACTCATATTTGAACTTGACCGAGATATAATCCAGATGATCATCCTGAGCAAGTTTGAGGATGATTGGACCAAAACTGTCGCCTCTAGAGTGTTAACAAGGTTTTTCCTTTGATTTGACCTGGTGACCTACTTTTTGACCCGACATGACCTATATTCGAACTTGTCTGACATATTGCCAGGACGATTATTCTGGGCAAGTTTGGGGATGACTAAAACAAAACTGTGGCCTCAAGAGTGTTAACAAGGTTTTTCTATGATCTGACCTACTGACCTACATTTTGACCTGGTATGACCCATATTCAAAACTGACCGATATATTGCCAGGATGAACATTCTGAGCATGTTTGAGGATGCTTGGACCAAAACTGTGGCCTCTAGAGTGTCAACAAGGTTTTTCTATGATTTGACCTACTGACCTGCTTTTTGACCCGACATGACATATATTCGATCTTGACCTACATATTGTCAGGATGATCATTCTGGGCAAATTTGAGGATGATTGAACCAAAACTGTGGCATCTAGAGTGCGAACAAGGTTTTTCTGTGGTTTGACATACTGACCTACTTTTTGACATGACCCATATTTGAACTTGACCGCGATATTATCAAGATGATCATCTTGAGCAAGGTTGAGGATGATTGGACCAAAACTGTCGCCTCTAGAGTGTTAACAAGGTTTTCCTTTGATTTGACCTGGTGACCTACTTTTTGATCCGAAATGATCCATATTCAAACTTGTGCGACATATTGTCAAGATGATCATTCTGAGCAAGTTTGAGGATGACTGGACCAAAACTGTGGCCTCTAGAGTGTTAACAAGGTTTTTCTATGATTTGACCTACTAACCTACTTTTTGACCCAACATGACCCATATTCGAACTTGACCTAGATATTGTCAGGATGATCATTCTGAGCAAGTTTGAGGACGATTTCTGTGGTTTGACATACTGACCTACTTTTTGACCTGACATGACCCATATTCGAAGTTGACCGAGATATTATCAAGATGATCATCCTGAGCAAGATTGAGGATTTTTCGACCAAAACTGTCGCCTCTAGAGTGTTAACAAGGTTTTCCTTTGATTTGACCTGGTGACCTACTTTTTGACCCGACATGACCCATAGTCGAACTTGTCCGACATATTGTCATGATGATCATTCTGAGCAAATCTGATGATGATTGGATCAAAACTTTGGCCTCTAGAGTGTTAGCAAGAAAAGTTTACGCACGCACGACCAACGACGAACGACGCTCGACGCACGACGAACGACGACGCCGGACATCTCACAGTCACAAAAGCTCACCAAGTGGGGTTCAATGGGTCAGAATTATATAGGCGTATTTTCGTGGTGTATGATGTACTGTTCAAACAGAGAATACCAACGAAGGTGCTAACCAGCCTGCGCTCTGGTATGCATCTTTGTTGCTCAAAACTGTTACAAAATGTATTCTGATGACTCGGTTCATTTTTTTTTCTTTATTTCGTTCAACGATAATCTAGCATGACGTTTTGTGTGTGTGTGTGTTTAAATAATATAAAATATTATTGTTTCAGAGCAAAATCAAGGATACTACTTCATACTGACAGACGGTTCACATGAAATGCTCTGTGGTGGGGCCAACCGGAGTCTGACTGTAGGATTTGGTTTGCTCCAACATATACTTTTGAATTATACCAGGCTATGTAGGTGTAATCGTTGTTTTATCTCTGTATTAGTTTGATTTTTTATGCTCTTGAAGATGTTACAACTGAGCAAATTGTTTGTCCTATCCACGGCAGAACCAATGGCGAGCAATCACGTGACCAAGTCCATGAATTGAACACCCCCATACACCCCACATTATATAGAGAAAACTGGGGTTTACGGGGATGTACATTAGTTGTCTTATTTCTGCTCCAAGACATAGGTTGTGGGTACTTGTTAGAACCGCCTCAATGAGGCAGTTCTAACCAGCAACCACAACCTATGTTTGTACTATAAATAAGAAAAATATCACGGATTATCACAAGAAAAGTAGCCATTTTGGAGATGTGGAAAATGCACTATGCTGCACGGGTGTGTTATCGTTATGATTATCTTCAGGTCTGTTTATTTTCTGTACTGTACTGATACATGTTATTCTTACTTCAAACTGCCTATTCACTTTACAAAAGTTTTAACTATACTCGAGCACTTTGAAAACGCAACATCATAAGGAAAATGTAAATATTTTTTAACTCACCAATTTTTTCACAAAACGAATTTCATCACAAACAATATTCATCAAATGACTTTCGTTTGCCACAATCAAATTAGAGCTGTCCCTTCACATTAGCAGTCTACACTGCGGCAAACACACCATGTATCAGTCAAATCTCCAGCCACATCAATATCGGGTATGCCCACCTGCGCGCTGAGAGCATTCACGTAACCTGGACCGCATTGAACAACACAAACGTCGCACAGTACGCCGGGGGATGTTATCCGACTCTTGTTGAAGGGCTATCGCGAGCTGCCTCACAGTCTGTGGCGCGTTTTGACGTCCGTGTACACGACGTCCCAATTCGTCCCAATTCGTCCCAAAGGTGTTCGATACAATTCAGATCGGGTGATTTCGACGGCCAAGGGAGAACATTGATGCCTTCTTGACGTAAAAAGTCCTGCGTCAACCTTGCCGTGTGCGGGCGGGCGTTATCGTGCTGAAATAACATGGGGTTACGTTGACGTCGCAACAATGGAACAAGCTCTGGCCGAAGAATCGCATCGACGTAACGTCTGGCGTTGAGATTTCCATGAATTATCAATAAACGCGAGCGAAAATTGTAATTGATGGCGCCCCAGACCATGACACCACCGCCTCCAAACCGGTCTCTTTCAACAACGCAGTTATCAGCAAACCTTTCGCCGTCACGTCGATAAACGCGTACCCGCCCGTCGGTTTGGTACAAATTGATCCTGGACTCATCGCTGAAGACGACATCGTGCCAGTTGACACGTCTCTGGTGATTAAGTGCAAAGTTCATGCGAAGCTGACGATGACGTCGTGTAAGTATTGGTCCGTGGTACGGACGCCGGCAACGAACACCAAATTCCTTAAGTCGTCGGAACACTGTCATACGATGAATACGTCGCCCTCGGTTGCCAATGATCGTAAGCTGTTTGCGCGGCCGTCTGGAAACGATGCCGTAGGTGGAGTTGACGGATGTAATTATCGTGACGTCTTGACGTCACGCGCACTTGCCCAGGCCTGGGGCGGTCATTAACAGTTCCTGTTAACCTGACACGTTGAACGAGACGATATATTGTGGTTCTGTCAAGATTAAAACGCCGAGCAATGTCCTTCTGTGAAATGCCAGCGACCAAAAGGCCTAAAATCCGATTCCGATTTTCGTTATTTAGCCTTGGCATGCTCAGTTTTGTAAATTTATCCAAATTTCAACCAAAAACCGATTTGAAGACAACTTTTGAAGAGATTGAATGAAATATATCGGTTGTACATGCGGAATTGACCATATAAACAAGGTCATATCTCGGTGTGCACGTGCTACGATATCACGTGTAGTCGACCGATATTTTATCGATCTGACCACCTCATATGATTTTATTTATGGTGTATGGAAGCATATATCTGCTAATATGATTTTGGATTGGGCCATTTCAAAAATATTTAAAAAATATAATGTTGCGTTTTCAAAGTGCTTGAGTATATTTCATGTTTTATCAACTGAGACGGTAATTAAACTCACCAGAGTAAATTTGTTGGTTTTAACATAACACTCTTCAACATCTTTTTCTGTGACGTCATCTGCAGAACCGCCATTTTGTTCTGCCTTACACTGCAAATAGTACCGCAGCCAAACGAGCTGGTATGGTTTGTCGGGAAATTTGCTGAAGTCCATATTTTCAGACCCTGTTTAAATGAAATACTAAATATAGACGTCTGGGGTTTACTGGGAATATATTATTTTTTCTTCTTTCTGCTAAAAAACCCATAGACCTTGTTTACTTGTTAGAACCGCCTCATCGAGACACAGTTGTGCAAGTCCCTGCATAGAAACCCTTTTGGTTTGTTTGAATGGTAGGGCTGGAGATGTCATTTCATCTCAGTGTCAGGTACAAGACCCACAAAATTGGAAGCAACGTCTCCAAACTGACCTAAGTGCTGATTGAGACGTAAAACCTCAAACAAATCGCTGTCTTTGGTGGTAATATTTCAATACATTTGTATGCGTGTAATTTCGTAATGGAAAGAATTTTTATCTTTCGGAAGAAAATGCTTTCCATTTCGGAAGCACGGCTATTCAAATATATTGGAAAATTTTACCTCCAAAAAATGAATTCGTCAGTAAAAAGAAAAGTCCTGATATCCTTCATATTTCTGCTCAAAACCAAGATTGTGGCAGTTCGTACTAGTACCCACAATCTATGTTTTTGAGAAGAAATATGAAAAATAATGTGTAACTCTGTAAATCTCAGATGTACTATAATTTGGCCCCGTCAAGCGATTTTGGTACTTATCGTCTATGCGAGCAGCAATGGTTCAGGCGAGCCTGCACATCCGCGCAGTCTCGCCAGAACCTTCGCTGCTCGCTCTTACAAGCAGTGAATCAAGAGGAACCTTCAGACAGAAGGCCATATCTCTGGCCCCTCTGAATGGCTGGCATGCGCAGTTAAAATTTGTCATGACTGAATGCTCGAAGACACAAATTCGCTTGGCGGGGCTCAAGTGTGGTTTACGGGGGTCATATTTATATAGGCGTGTTTTCGTGATTATTTTAAGATAGCACTCTTTGAGAAAAATACTTTTCACGGTTTTCCTTTTTGGTCGTAACTAATATTGTTTTTGGTAAAGATATTTGTGATAAATGGTGAATGTATGCATAAAAATATAAATAAAACGTCAATGGTGCGAACACGGGAATACTCATTTATCATGGATAATTCGACCTCATTGCCGAGTACTAGAGACATTACGATAACACATCCATGTGGTATAGTGCATTCTCTCATACCTCCGAAATGGCTAATTTTCTGATTATATTAGCATTAAGAAAACACGCCTATGCAAATACTGGTAAAATCTAACCACAAAAAAAAAAAAAAATAAAAAAATAAACAACAATATTTTCAAATAAAACTGCTGATATACATAATGTTCAAATTTCTCCTCAAAAGGTAGATTGAAGATACTCTTTAGAACCGCATCGGTTTCTAACGAGTACCCACAGTTTATGTAATGAGCAGAAATTAGAAAGTATATGTAAACGTATATCCCTGTAGACCCCGGTTTTATTGTATAAAAGTTGGGTTTAAGGGGGTCAGAATAATATTTCTTGCACACCAGACAAGGAAATCTGTAATTTTACCCTGGGATAGAAATTTATGTTCTGACCCTGATGATCCGACCCAAAATCAAATATAATGGCGTGCTTGATAAATGCACTGGTTGATTACGACCTCGTATGCGCCGTCGTTAAGGTTGACTTCACAACACGTTACGTGACGTCACTAAACATTCCTGCAGTGCCACCACAATATGGCGGATGTCGGTAACCGAAATGATTACAGCATTAAAAATCCGCGCTAAAAATGGAAGGAATGCAAGAAAAAGAATCCTATATGGGTCCCTCGGGTTCACTGTCCGGCAAGCCTCGTGATGCCTGACAGTGACCTTTGGGACTTATAATGTTTGTATGCGTGATGATATAATCAGGCAATACCCTTTTTTGTTCATATAGGTGCATTGCATGTCAACTCCTCAGTCTGTACCGTTGCAAACGTAGACATTTACATATTGAAACACACAAAAAAGAAGTCTTATTATGAAGTCACAGCAACGTCACAACATTGGAAAAAAAATAATTTACAGTCTGCTGTGGGAATATAAAATTTAGGTCTATTTATCTCTACTGTAAATACTTCATACAGTATGACAAAGCTGCAGGTACATGTAAGTCACCTGTTATCTGAAAAGTACTGATATGTTTCATATTTCTGCATGAAAAGTCACTCCTCAGAAGTGTTTTGGCGAGGCGTTTCTAATGGATACATGTACCTATGACAGGTGTTTTTGTGCAAAATTAACACATATTATATGTGTATACACCATCTTATCTGGGGCTATGAGTAAGAAAAAAATATATTCCAGTACACCACAACCTCTTTGTAAGACTTCTGGTGGAATTCGACGGCAGAAACCGTGTTAGTTTGACCACCGTGTTATAGTCAAAACAAAACGGTATATAGTGTTATACGTATAAAAAGTATATTGTTCTTTAAACTATACACAACAGTTTGTGTTAACAGCAAAAGAAACGCGAATTTTCAAAAACTGATTTTTAAACCAAACAATTTTAACATCATAACACGCTTAATTCAGTAACTTCGGGCAACAGTTTCTAAAACAAAAAAATATAATCAATCAACCAAGAGGTCTGGTTACCAGTCCGGCTACGCCAACCTCGTGTACCACCTGTGCACCAGTGCAGATGGAGAACACATGTACATGACCAAGTTTTTGATGTGTAATGCAAGGTTATGCCTAGCAAAGACGAAAACTGAAATTTGTTCTCAAAAAGCATTAAGTCAGAACGTAATGCCGCGCCTTTCATTAAGACACGTGAGCGTGCCCTTGGACAGTTAGAACTTGGTCGACAGGCGAATGATATCGCCGGTGATGTTGGGAGTCACGTGTCTACGATTTATTGCCTGTTGGAGCGTCATCGTGTCACAGGAGACATTAGTGGCCGTCGACATAGCTGACGACCGAGGATGACGTCAGTACGTCAAGATCGATTTGTCCGTCTGACGCATAAGCGAAACCGACTTCAGCCTGCAGCTGCTACCTCTAGACAACAAGACGTTTCAACAACCGACGTCTAAGCACTGACACTGTATGTCACCGCCTACGTATTGTAGGGTCCCTATTGCGGTCCAAGGTTAATGCTTCGTCACAGGACGGAACGCTTACGCTGGTGCAGGAACAACGTACACCGGTGTCTAATAGACTGACATGATATGCTTTTCAGTGACGAATTCACGTTTCTGCATTAATAACGCCGATGGCCGTTTCCGCGTGTACAGACCTACAGTTGAACGTTGTGCCGACGCGTGCGTCATGGAGCGGGATAGACGGGTTGAAGCAAACGTCATGGAGGGGGGAGACATTGCAAGTGGTGAGCGAAAGCAGTTTGTTGTTATGAACTTTCAATATAATTGTCCCGGACGTGGACATTCAGCTCGACGTTACAACGATCAAGTTCTTCTGCCTCGTGTGGTTCCAGTCTGGACATCTTTTCTAGCAAGATAACGTGGTGGCCCATAGTGCAGTTCTTACTCAGAACATTCTCCAAGTCAGTGCAATTCATTTACTAGACGGACCATCCCTCTCCTCTGGGACAAGTTTTGGGTATACACAACCGACGAAGACAGCCTGCGGACGTCAACGATCGCCAAGCCGCGTTGCGTTTAGAATGGAACAACTATCAATAGGCTAGTTAACTCCATGAGACGTCGTTGTACATCCATGGTAAACGTTGACGGGGTCATTACCAATTTAAGGCATGTTCATTGACTGACAATTTTCACATACAAAAACTGTTGTTTATTGATTATGACAGTAGTATTGTTAAAACTTGAATTTCAGCAACTTCCATTGTGTTGATGACTTTTAAAATTTTGTTCAGATTTTTTCAGAAAATTGTTATCTTTTCGTTATTAAAAGAGTTTATTCATTATTAACGAGTAGATCTAGCATGCACTTTTTTCCCAACTATATTAAATGGAACTGTTTTCGCGTTTCATCTGCTGTTCAGTATATGTTGTTCTCTTACCTGCATATTCACAGAAATGACATGCGAGCTCATAGTGTTCATTGTTAAACATGGCTGTCTCAAAATCTATGAACCGAAGTGTACCTGCAAACAATATTAATTATTCGGATAAAGTCGTTTAGGTCGTAGTACCGAAGCGTTAATCCAAAATCATTAATCCATAGCGAAATGACAAATAATAATGTTCGGAACTGAAAATTAAACATAAGCTGATCACCGAAATTAAACCGAAGATTTCCGTTTCTCTCATAAAATTAGGTTTTGCAGAGCAAACCTGTAGACAGGGTAAAGGGACACTTGATTTTACAAGTTGTCAGCGTTTGTAAGATGGCAGTGTGTGTGTCGAAGCTTTACGCCCCTTCAACACTAGTCATGCCAGTTTTCAGACGTAGCTGCCGACTTTGCAGGACTTTTTACCGACATTGAGATGAAATGACCTCTCAAGCCCTTTCGTCAAAATAGCAACCGATAGGGTTCAAGGAGCAGTCGAACTCGCACCTTTTTCCTGGACAAACTTAGACCTAAGCAGTTTTAGTGGTCTACTTGAGTTTTAAGGTCCCACCAACAACTACACTCGGAGACGGGATCCGTCCGATTCTTTTTCTTACCCATCTTTCATTTCTGCATCAGGTTGACGCGTCTATATAATTTTGACCCCTTTAAACCCCATATAAACATGGTAAAAACACTGGGGTTAACAGGGGTAAATCGTATTTTTCTTATTTCTGCTCTAAAATACAGTTTGTGGGTACTCGTTAGAGGCGGTTCTAACTTATACTCACAATCTATATTTTGAACAGATATAAGAAAAATATCACAATTTTTCGTCTCAAGTTTTCGTTTTTTCGGTGGTAAAATTTACTATGTATTTATATAGGCGGGTTTTCGTAATCATCACGTAAACAAGTCCGTGAAATGAAGACCCCCTTACACCCCACTTTATTTAGAGAAAACTGGGGTTGGGACAATTGCACTTTACAGGGCACTGATTTTCTGTAGGAAAATCCACGTGAGTAGGTATCTAAGGTCCTATTATAAAGACGCGCGTGCGCGGCCAAAAAATGGAAATAAGGCAGAAAAATGCAAAATTAACCCACAAATCGTGTATATTAGGCATATTTCGGGTTAAAACCGAGGTTTTCAACCGTAGGTTTTAACTAAGTTCTGCAATTTCAAGCTTGTTCTAAGCTGGAGAGGCGAAAGAAACGTTAATTACTTTTTGTTTTGCTATACCACTGAATAACTGCGCGTGCGTAATTTCATTGGTCAAATTAAAAGACCTTATGAATATTAATGAGCTCTGATGTCAACTTTCGATGACGCAAGTTTCGATGACGCAACCAAGCAGTTTGTAAACAAGTCCAGTTGCAAGAAAAAAAAATGAGAGAAAAATATGGCATTGTTTATGATGATTTTGCCGAAGTATGCAGAGACAGTGAAAGTATAATAACGTGGCTGATGATTTATTTTGTCTTTTGACTATGGAAACCTGGTAAGTGCCTTTAAAAATTATCAGTCAACATCATGGGGGCTGCGGCCCCACACCCCGGCATTCAAGATACAAGGATGATGCCAGGTATAAACTTAAAAAGACAGCAAATCGGGATCTGTAGAATCTTATGTAGTCTGCAGTTTCCTTCTATATTCAAAGCAGTCTCATTTTATCTCATTTGTATATAATTTGGTGCCGTGGTCCAAGTCTGTCGAATCCACGCTAAATTACCCGCAACTGAGTCCGGGAATTTACGTATATATTAATGCTACATTAACTTGCTGCTGCTAAAATATGATAAAAGAACGCACAGTATCAATATTTGTTCTTTGAAAACGCTTGCATTATTTAAAAACAACGGTTAGAAAATGCGTCGTTTCGTACTTCCAAAACAAAATGGCGGCCGTCTTTACCCGAACGTCATGAATAATTAATGAGCATAAACAACAAAAGACACGCCCTAACAACAAGTTGCGCCTGCAAAGTGCCGGCAAAGTGCAATCTAGCCTTGGGGTTTAGGGGGTAAACATTATTTTCCTTACTTCTGCTCCCAGACATAGGTTGTGGGTACTCGTTAGAACCGCCTCAGTGAGGCGGTTCTAACGAGCACCCACAACCTATGTTTGGAGTGTAAATAAGAAAAATATAACAAATTTTCATCAGAAAAAAAAATACATTTTTTGAGGTTTGAAAAATGCACTATATCACACGGATATGTTATCCTAATGTGAAGTGGAATTTTTATAATGCAGTCACTTCGATTGTGGATGTCCACCATGGTTGGAGGACAATAATGTAGCGCTTCTGATGTCGGTGTACGTGCAGTGTGGCTAATCTTAATGACGGCATACGTGACGCTCTACTGATCCGGTGAAGATTTAACAAGTAAATATTCTGGATTTTTGTGCACATCAGACACGTGAACATTCTCGATTTTTGTCCTATCCCTATTACGAAAACACACCTATACAAATACATTGTAGCCTTTATCGCCGAATAAAATGAAATTTTTAAGATGAAAAATATCTAAAATATAGATTGTTGGCAGTCGTTAGAACCGCCTCGATGAGCAGAATAAGGAAAATATCACAGTTTGTCATCCTAAAATTTTTGTTTGTTTTTTTCGGCGAAAAACTTACAATGTATTTCTATAGGCGTGTTTCCGTAATGATTTGTCTGCTTCAATGACAATTAAATCAACTGTTTTGTTTGTTTGTTTTGAGGTTTAGCGTCCCCGTCAACACAGTATAGGTCATTTTGGAGACGTTGCTTCCAATTTTGTGGCACTTTTACCCGGTATTGAGCTGAAATGACATTTCAAGCCCTGCTACCCAATGAAACCATTTGGTTTTATAAGCATGGAAGGTCCGACACTCACACCGCTTTGCCTGGGTAGGCTTAGATCCTCTAAGTGGTTTACCATTACTCGTGCCCGGGTCGGTTTCAGCTCTGCTTGGAAGCATCATGCAGCCCATCTATTTCTTCAAACCCCCGATGGGCGGGGGCCGTAAATCAACTGTATGTTAATATCGAGTTGAGAACTAAAACTGAGAGATACACGACACAAAAAACCATTCCGACAACAACCTCACAGACAGTCATCACGAAAACACGCCAATATAATGTTGACCCTTGAATCCCGATTTTATACATTGAAACTGGGGTTTACAGAGTTCTAACGAGTACCCCAAATCTATATATTAGAGCCGAAATAACAAAAAATAAGGTTTACCCCTGTAAACCCCAGTTTTACTATATTAAAGTGGGGTTCAAGGGGGTCAGAATTATATAGGCGTGTTTTCGTGATTATAAACTATCATGTATTTTCCCCCGACATCGAAATAAAGATAGTACTTTTCTTTACTGAACAGATATGCTTTTTTAAAGAATAATTTCAATACCTTCCTTTTCATTGTAAATTATATTTCCCGCCAAAAGATCATTGTGGCAGAGCATTAGAGGGGAATTTAAAGCGTCTAGATGATCCCAGAGTTCGTCAAATTCCTTTTGAAGCACATGTTTTGGTTTGATTAACTCCATATGTCTGTGAATAAACACATCACTGAAACGCTTAATAGAGGATCTTGCATTAGAGTCCATGTATTGTTGAATTTATTAAACGAGTTGAGGAAATGGATAAAATACGAGGCTTCAGATAAAATGCGAGGCGTCGCCGAGCATCTTATGCCTTTTCCTTAACGATTTTAATACATTTAATAAATTTAATTATATATAAGCACGAATGCAAGAGTCCGTTTATAATTCACATTTACAACGCATTTAAATGTAAATATTCTCCAAACAGTAAACGCGACGTCGTTAAGGACGCCGTACGTGTAACGGTGTTACGAGATGGAATAGGAAACCTCTCTGGTGCTTATGCACATCTGAATTATTTTAGTAGATATATGGTAGGGCGGTGCGAGTGAAATATTTTAGGTGAAATATGGTACGCAAACTGTGCGGCTCCATGAACAAGTCATGCACATATCATACGATGTATGCATGAGTGGTTTATAGAGAGCTGTTTTTACAATACAGGGGCCCGCTAAAAGGCCGAGTCCTATAGAATTTGCCTAAAAATCGCCAACCGCCAAATTGTGCCATGTATGATTTTTATTCCCGTCACGTGTTGTGTGGGTGTTCGTTTTGACAGGAGTCATGTCATTGATTATAGGGTCGTTTCATCAATTTTTCCTATGGGAAATATACTATTTGAACGCAAATCCATTGTCTACTCGATTTTTGCTATCTAGCTTTGTTTGTGGCCGGTATCTCCACTTCCCCACGAACAAAGCAAGGTAATACGAGTAGGCATGATTTTCCGGTAGTATTCATAGATATATAAACCCTGAAAAAAGCGGACACTTTAGCAGCAGGTCAAGTTGTAAAGAGCGAACACAACATTGTGACGGGGAAATAGAAAGTATATTGAAAGGTATGTTAAATCTATGTTTAGTATTATTTTTGTATGAACATGCTTGTAGGTTTTGGAGGGGTTTACTTCTAGTATACCCCAACTTTCTGAAGCCTATTCTGAATTCACTGTTGTGGCCTGTAGTGATTAGGCTACTAGCTTTGCCAGCTAGACGTCGCAGAATTGATCCCAGGCTTCTCCAGTAGTAGAATGAGTCTTTCTAAGTGAGGTCCTGTCTCATGCTGACCCTAGATGTTGGTGAGACGTAAAGTTTGGACACCCGCTCATTCTAGATTCATTTAGGCTTTTAGACCCCTTTTGTAGAATGTAATTAATAAACGCCGGGTCACTTGTTTGATCCATGACTTTTGACTAGCTGTGGTTAGAAAACCGTGGTTCCGTCCCAATATGATATTAGGTGTAGAGGGGACGTAAACTTAAGACGGGTTTAACCATATCTTCATCATCAGGGCAAACTCTTACAAGAGCCTGTTGGGTTATCCGTGATGATGAACCGTAATGAATTTTATTTTACAAGCATGTTCACGTTGATTAGAAATAATTTTGTTCAAGAAGAATTACGAGTTCATTTTGTAATGATGCCGTTTTTGTCTGATAACTCAGTTTGTGCATGTATGTACATATAAAGAACGTGATGATGATAAGTGGGAGTATTTGGTCGCCACACGTCATAACGGCCTGAGCGGCGGGGATGACGTCAGCTGCGTCATCGGCGTCGCGAGGACTGTTGTGACGGGGTGCCTACCAAATAGAGAGAATTTACGGCAAACAGTGTTGGCCCTTATGAGACACTAACAAATGTTGTCGATTATAGATGAAAATCTTCTGTTGTAGTTTCTATCTGTTATTAATGTATTGAATTTGTGAATAGCTATATTTGTGAGCCGTGTCGCGGAGAAGCATATGAAATAGAGGTTGTTATGTTTCCTGTAATTGGCAGCTGACCAGGTAGCGCAAAGGCGTGGTCTGTTCAATTGCCTCTTACTTGCGATAATGTAGTGAGCACAAATTTGATGAGTATTATGCTCAGTAGTAGTGAGCATTAATTGATTTCTGTAGTGCTCAGTAAGGAAACATGAACTTTGAGTATTATTGTGTCAAGCGCTGGGTGCTGATAATTTGATGCACAGTCAAGTTGAGTTCTGCTGTACGGTTATTTGTCGCATGCACTAATCAGCCTGTATGTCTGGTCGGCGCATGCGCAATAACGGTATATGCATGAACATATTCTTACTTCTCCGGGAGGGGGATCATGATATAGCATGTATGTTTTGTGACTCGTTTCTAGTCCCGTTATCGTAATTTGCAGGCATAACAATGTGTGACCTGCTGCTCCCTGCTTCATAGCAGCAGGTACTGGTACGACGCTAGGCGTTAGGGTCCAGCAAGGGCGGACAGACCGCCGTAATCAGCGCCTACCAGGATAGAAGCAGATTCTTCTAAATCATTGTTCGTTGTAAACAAATGTGATCATGGAAGAGGTCAACTTACCTTATTTGGACGATCACTAAACGTCTGATCAGCAAACGTGATCGCTAATCCTAGGATTATCAACTATGTTGATAGACTAGTTTTACTAGTTCGCGAGAGGAAGTGTCACGCGAGTGGGGGATTCACCCTAAGTTATAAACTGGCCAGTCGCGTCTTGTGTTGATTCTTTTTTTTGTTTTTCTTGTTTTTGTTGTTTGCTTCTGTAGGTATTCACGTCACCCGTTCCGAGCACAGAACAGTGTTTTGTCTTCGGAGCGGACGTCGTGAGTTGGCTACAGAAGCAACAAATTGTGATGTTTTGTGTTAGTAAGTGTTGTATGTAGATACTGTAAATAATTCATGTCATTCATTTAACATCTTTCTTGTGCCTTACCCCACAGCTGCCCGTACACCTGTCAGAGATCACGCTCGGTTGTCTTGTCAGCATGGGGGTTTGCGGGACGCCGTAAACTCACATGTAACATTTGGTGTCAGTGAAGTGAGGATTTGATCTCTGGCTGGTGTTCCCGGCTGTGGAACAGCACATTGATACTCTGAATCATCAACTTTTAAAAAAAAAAAAAAAAATGCATTGACAGCCACATTTAGAAATTAACTTTAATCTTCCTTCCTGCGTTGATGAAGTGCGAAACCCATGTATTCAACTGAATGGATACTGACAAGTCGATAATTTCTGAGTAGGAAGGCAAGGCAAACCCCACTTTTTCTTGGTAACGAAAAATTTAAGTAGACCCCACTTAATTGTGTTACCTGGCATTCTACTAAGTTAAACTGGAGTTACTAATTGATCTTACCCACACATGGTTCTGACGTAGTGACGTTAACAATTTACTGACGTTGACATAACGTTAGCGTTAATATTTACGCTGTGGCTTGAGGTTAGGTATGACGTAATAGAAACATTAATGGTGACTTGTTATGATCGGAGTTTTGTAATGTGATGAAACTTCGGATTGTAGCATTTTACTGTAAACGTCGTCAGTTTATGACGTCATATTAGACTACTAGTACGCAACGTCATACTTTGCTGAAAGCATTTGCCATTTCAAATCGCGTGTGCTTTAAATAACTAACGTTTTAGTTAGATTAACGCGTATAACACATATCTTAACGTTTTAGTTAAGCCCATTCAATCATCACTGATCATAACTGATCAGTTTATAGTGGTTTTGATAGTAACGTGAGATTTACGTTATCAATAATGGAGCGTTTAATGCAAATGGGAAAGGACTTAGGTTATGAGGGGAAGGAGTTACAAGGTTTTGTTAAGGAGCAGCAAGATATTGAGCGGGCAGAAAGGCAAGAGCAAAGGGATTTAGAAAGGTTAAGGTCTGAAGAAAAAGAAAAGGAAAGGGTACATGAACTAGCTAAGTTAGAGGAAAAGGAAAAGGAAAGGGCTGAAAAAAAAAGGAAAGGGCACATGAACTAGCTATGTTGAATGTTAATAAGGAACTTGAAATGGCACGCATTAAGACTGAAAGGGAGGCAAAAGAGATTAGTGAGGCCCATTTAGAAAAAATAAAACATGGGTTTGAGCTACAGCACCAAGAATTAAGGAATCAGTTAGAAATGCAGAGAGCGAAGCTCGAGCTAGAATTTGAAAAGCAAAAAGCTGAGAAGGTGGCTCATGCCCGGGATCCTAAGTTACCTTATTTTGAAGAGGGTAAAGATAAAATGGATAGTTATTTATCTAGGTTTGAGAAATATGCTACGGCTAATAAATGGGATAAGAGTGTTTGGGCCGCGTATTTAAGTGCATTGCTCAAAGGGCGCGCACTTGATGTATATGACCGGTTGTCAAATGAGGATGCGGCGGATTATGAAAAGTTAAAGGACGCTTTATTAAAGAATTTTGACATGACAGAGCGCGGATTTAGGAAGCAGTTTCGTTATAGTAGGCCCGAGAAATCAGAGACGTTCATACAGTTCAGTAGTAGACTGAGGAGTTATTTAGAAAAATGGCTTAATATGGCAAAGATAGAAAAATCTTTTCCGGCTGTCTGTGATTTCATGGCAAGGGATCAGTTCCTGGAGTCATGTAATAGAGAACTGTATGTACATCTGAAGCCAAAACAGTTTGGTAATTTAGATGAAATGGCTAGGGAGGCAGATTTGTTTGCAGAAGCGCGCGGGGGCGTATATAGTTGCATTAATAAGGGGCAACGCGATAATAGAGGCGCAGCGCAGGGTAAACAGGACAAAGTTGACTCGAACAAACCGAGTGGTAGACCGGATATCAAGTGTAGCATATGTGGTAAGGGGCATTTAACAATTAAATGTTTTAAGAACCCCGACAGGAAACAATTGTATAGCGCAGAGGTAGGAGCAACTGGAGTTGGTGATAGCGGTGTTAAGGAAAATTTTAACACGAGCGTAGAGGCTCAAGGTTCTCAGGTTAAGAATGAGAATACGCAGAATGTAGGTCGTGGTTATACACGTGGTCGTGGTAATTTTAGAGGGTCTTTTCGCGGACGCGGTAAAAATAATAGCACACCACGTGGCGCAGCACACCAAGTTAGTTTTTGTCAGACGGAAGTAACTAGGAAAGGTGATGAGATTGGAAGTATTTTTGAAAATAAGGTTGGTGATCCTTTGATTTCGGATAGGGAGGAGTGTAGTAAGGAAACCAGGGAAGGTGTCTGTTACTTCTTAAAGGCAAGGTTACCGACGGCACAAGGATTGGTTAATAATAAAAAGGTGGTTGTATTAAGAGATACTGGGTGTACAGGCTGTGTCGTTCGGAGAAGTTTGGTTTCGGATAGTCAGTTAATAGGGAAGGAATCAAATGTTACGTTGATTGATGAATCCACACAAAGGTATCCTTTGGCAATGATTGACATTGATTGTCCTTTTTTCACTGGGAAAACTGAAGCTTTGTGTATGGATGATACGTTGTACGATTTGGTTATCGGTAACATTGATGGATCAAAACTTCCTGATATGTCTCATTTCTCAGCTGCGGCTGTAACTAGGTCTCAAACTAGGCAGGATGAGAAGCCTTACAGAAAACTTAAGGTTCCCGATCAGATCATTAACGATGACAAGGAGGCTTTCAAGCAAGCTCAGGTTGATGATCCAACTTTGGAAAACATCAGGAAAAGGGTTGTATCTGGGAACAAGACTGTTAGTCGTGGTTTAAACCGAGGTGAAACTAGGTTTATTGAGAAAAAAGGTTTGGCATATAGGGAGTTCACCAAGGGTAACAAAGTCTCTTTCCAACTTGTGGTCCCTCAAAGTTTCCGAGGAAAGGTGTTGAAACTGGCTCATGAAACGCTTATGTCTGGACATATGGGTATTAGGAAGACATTGGATAGAGTTGTAACTGAGTTTTACTGGCCCGGTATTTGCGGTGATGTCGCTAGATTTTGTAAATCTTGTGATATTTGTCAGAGAACTATTCAGAAAGGTCGGGTCACTAAAGTACCTCTAGGAAAAATGCCATTGATTGATACGCCATTTAAGAGGGTGGCAGTGGACATAGTTGGTCCAATTGAGCCTCGATCTGATAGGAAATCTCGGTATATTTTAACCATGATAGATTATGCGACAAGGTATCCAGAGGCGATAGCTTTACCGAGTATTGAGACGGAACGTGTCGCGGAAGCACTTATTGAAATGTTTAGTAGGGTTGGCATTCCTGATGAAATGTTGACTGATTGTGGATCACAGTTTACTGCTGAGGTAATGAAGGAAGTCAGCAGACTTCTTTCTCTTCAACAGTTAACGTGTAGTCCGAGACACCCAATTTGCAACGGACTGATAGAGCGTTTCCACGCTACGTTAAAGCAAATGTTACGTCGCATGTGTGCTGAACGTCCAAAAGATTGGGATAAATATCTTCCAGCTTTATTATTTGCGGTAAGGGAAGTCCCACAAGAGTCTTTAGGATACTCCCCTTTTGAGTTGTTATATGGACGTAACGTCAGAGGTCCAATGGCAATATTAAGAGAATTATGGGCTGAAGAGGTACGCGATGAGCAAGTTCTTTCGACGTATCAATACGTTATTGAGCTTAGGGAACGGTTAGAGCAGACATGCAAATTAGCGCGTGATAATTTAAAGAAGGTTCAGATTAAGCAGAAAGCTTATTATGATAAAGGCGCGAGGTCGCGTAAATTTGACGTCGGCGACAAAGTACTGTTGTTACTACCGACAGACAGTAATAAATTATTGCTTCAATGGAAAGGTCCTTATGAAGTTGTTGAGGTAGTGAACAGAATGGATTATAAGATTGACGTCAATGGAAATGTTAACACATATCACGCTAATATACTGAAGCATTATGTTGAGCGTCAGACTGTGACGTCTCATTGTCTGGTCTCTGAACCTATTTTGTCGACAGACAGTCATGACAGACATGACGTCGACGAGTCTTCATTTGAAGACAGCAGTTTTCAAACTGCAGAGCAACCGGAAAGTGACGGCGACGTTAGCGTCCCACATACACTAACGTCAGAGGAGAGTGAGGAGACAGAAGGGCTGAGAGGACAGCGCCTTGCAGGACTGACATGTCAGACAGACCAAATTATATGTACCACATTTATGTCAGAACCTGTGAAATCAATCAAATCTGTTAAGCCAGAAAGGCCACCTCCAGTGAGATTAAAACGATATCCGTTTTCTAACAAACAACAGAGTGTCAAGGGAACAGGAAAATTCTGGGGCAAACCACCATAGCTTAATAGCAATTTTACTAAAGAAAATTTGGGGGCAGACTACCTTAGTAGGTAATTCTTCGCACGGTTGTTGTGTAAATAGCTGTCTCGTTTAGATAGGTTCATCCTATTCCATCTCTATACACAAAGAAAAAACATTTCTGATTGTTTTTTCTCCAAAAGGGGAAACCTTTGTTACGAGATGGAATAGGAAACCTCTCTGGTGCTTATGCACATCTGAATTATTTTAGTAGATATATGGTAGGGCGGTGCGAGTGAAATATTTTAGGTGAAATATGGTACGCAAACTGTGCGGCTCCATGAACAAGTCATGCACATATCATACGATGTATGCATGAGTGGTTTATAGAGAGCTGTTTTTACAATACAGGGGCCCGCTAAAAGGCCGAGTCCTATAGAATTTGCCTAAAAATCGCCAACCGCCAAATTGTGCCATGTATGATTTTTATTCCCGTCACGTGTTGTGTGGGTGTTCGTTTTGACAGGAGTCATGTCATTGATTATAGGGTCGTTTCATCAATTTTTCCTATGGGAAATATACTATTTGAACGCAAATCCATTGTCTACTCGATTTTTGCTATCTAGCTTTGTTTGTGGCCGGTATCTCCACTTCCCCACGAACAAAGCAAGGTAATACGAGTAGGCATGATTTTCCGGTAGTATTCATAGATATATAAACCCTGAAAAAAGCGGACACTTTAGCAGCAGGTCAAGTTGTAAAGAGCGAACACAACATTGTGACGGGGAAATAGAAAGTATATTGAAAGGTATGTTAAATCTATGTTTAGTATTATTTTTGTATGAACATGCTTGTAGGTTTTGGAGGGGTTTACTTCTAGTATACCCCAACTTTCTGAAGCCTATTCTGAATTCACTGTTGTGGCCTGTAGTGATTAGGCTACTAGCTTTGCCAGCTAGACGTCGCAGAATTGATCCCAGGCTTCTCCAGTAGTAGAATGAGTCTTTCTAAGTGAGGTCCTGTCTCATGCTGACCCTAGATGTTGGTGAGACGTAAAGTTTGGACACCCGCTCATTCTAGATTCATTTAGGCTTTTAGACCCCTTTTGTAGAATGTAATTAATAAACGCCGGGTCACTTGTTTGATCCATGACTTTTGACTAGCTGTGGTTAGAAAACCGTGGTTCCGTCCCAATATGATATTAGGTGTAGAGGGGACGTAAACTTAAGACGGGTTTAACCATATCTTCATCATCAGGGCAAACTCTTACAAGAGCCTGTTGGGTTATCCGTGATGATGAACCGTAATGAATTTTATTTTACAAGCATGTTCACGTTGATTAGAAATAATTTTGTTCAAGAAGAATTACGAGTTCATTTTGTAATGATGCCGTTTTTGTCTGATAACTCAGTTTGTGCATGTATGTACATATAAAGAACGTGATGATGATAAGTGGGAGTATTTGGTCGCCACACGTCATAACGGCCTGAGCGGCGGGGATGACGTCAGCTGCGTCATCGGCGTCGCGAGGACTGTTGTGACGGGGTGCCTACCAAATAGAGAGAATTTACGGCAAACAGTGTTGGCCCTTATGAGACACTAACAAATGTTGTCGATTATAGATGAAAATCTTCTGTTGTAGTTTCTATCTGTTATTAATGTATTGAATTTGTGAATAGCTATATTTGTGAGCCGTGTCGCGGAGAAGCATATGAAATAGAGGTTGTTATGTTTCCTGTAATTGGCAGCTGACCAGGTAGCGCAAAGGCGTGGTCTGTTCAATTGCCTCTTACTTGCGATAATGTAGTGAGCACAAATTTGATGAGTATTATGCTCAGTAGTAGTGAGCATTAATTGATTTCTGTAGTGCTCAGTAAGGAAACATGAACTTTGAGTATTATTGTGTCAAGCGCTGGGTGCTGATAATTTGATGCACAGTCAAGTTGAGTTCTGCTGTACGGTTATTTGTCGCATGCACTAATCAGCCTGTATGTCTGGTCGGCGCATGCGCAATAACGGTATATGCATGAACATATTCTTACTTCTCCGGGAGGGGGATCATGATATAGCATGTATGTTTTGTGACTCGTTTCTAGTCCCGTTATCGTAATTTGCAGGCATAACAATGTGTGACCTGCTGCTCCCTGCTTCATAGCAGCAGGTACTGGTACGACGCTAGGCGTTAGGGTCCAGCAAGGGCGGACAGACCGCCGTAATCAGCGCCTACCAGGATAGAAGCAGATTCTTCTAAATCATTGTTCGTTGTAAACAAATGTGATCATGGAAGAGGTCAACTTACCTTATTTGGACGATCACTAAACGTCTGATCAGCAAACGTGATCGCTAATCCTAGGATTATCAACTATGTTGATAGACTAGTTTTACTAGTTCGCGAGAGGAAGTGTCACGCGAGTGGGGGATTCACCCTAAGTTATAAACTGGCCAGTCGCGTCTTGTGTTGATTCTTTTTTTTGTTTTTCTTGTTTTTGTTGTTTGCTTCTGTAGGTATTCACGTCACCCGTTCCGAGCACAGAACAGTGTTTTGTCTTCGGAGCGGACGTCGTGAGTTGGCTACAGAAGCAACAAATTGTGATGTTTTGTGTTAGTAAGTGTTGTATGTAGATACTGTAAATAATTCATGTCATTCATTTAACATCTTTCTTGTGCCTTACCCCACAGCTGCCCGTACACCTGTCAGAGATCACGCTCGGTTGTCTTGTCAGCATGGGGGTTTGCGGGACGCCGTAAACTCACATGTAACAAACGGTACGCATCGTATTTAACTTATTTGCATATTAAATCCACTGGTGGATTACCGAATTAAATACATAGAGGATCTTACATGAGTGTTCATGCATTATTGAACTTGTTAAACGAGTTGAGGAAAAAGATAAAATGCAAGGCTTTGCCGAGCATTTTATCCCTTTTCCTCAACGAGTTTAATAAATTTAATAATACATGAATACGAATGCAAGATTCTATTTATCATATGACATTTAAAACGCATTTTATTCACGATTATCTAATAAAGATGTTAATATTCCGCCATTAGTAAACGCGAAGTCGTTAAGGACGTCTTAAATGTAACGTTACGGGACGTATCTAGCTAATTTCCATATTTAATCAACTAGAGGAATATCGAAAATATTACATGGCGTTATTACATTCTGAGACACGACGTCATATAATAAATAGAGGATCTTATATGAGTGTTCATGTATTATTTAATTTATTAAACGAGTTGAGGTAAAGGGATAAAATGCGAGTCTTTGCTGAGCATTTTATATCATTTCCTCAACGAGTTTAATAAATTAAATAATACATGAGCACGAATGCAAGATTATATTTATCATATGATATTTAAAACGCATTTTATTCACGATTGTTTACAAAAATGTCAATATTCCGCCGTTAGTAAACGCGACGTCGTTAAGGACGTCGTACATGTAACGTTACGGGACGTATCTAGCTAATTTGCATATTTAATCCACTGGTGGATTATCGAAAATATTACATGGCGTTATTGCACTCTCTGACGCGACCCATAAAGCTAACGAGCTTTTGGCCAACTGAACCCTGGTGTATAAAGTAACAGATACTAATTATGCTATCGTAATGATTTAGTTTCTTACAAATGACATATCTTAGATGCTCCTCCACGTAAAACGCTTTCGGGAAAAATCGTTATCACTACGGCAACACGCCTGTTCAAATATATTGACAATATGGAACTTTTCAGATATCTTTCTTACTTCTGCTCAAAATATACAATCTATAGATTAGAACAGAAATAAGAAAAACTAGAGGAACTATCACTAAAGGTGATGATTAATACCCCCGCCTCAATACTTGACACAGAAAGCAAACATAAACAGTGTCCACTGAGTCCATTCAGGGGCAATAACTCCATAATTGTTGACAGATTCTCCTGACATTTGCGTCTTGCTCATCTCCTTATCCTAGTGAATAAGTATGCCAAGTATCCATTGAATCCGAATGATAGTGAAGGAGGAGTTCAGTGGACAAGATGTTTGCAAGCAAATCAGGGTCAAGAAAGTATGTTTCAAATTGATTCAGGGGCCATAAATTCATGAATATGGGACAAACTTTAGTGAAATTTGTGTCTTGCACATCTACCCCTCCTGGTGAACAATTATGGTAAGTATCAATTGAATCCGACTGATAGTGAAGGAGGAGTTGAGCGGACAAGGTTTTAGTACATTTTTTAGCAAATCAAGGGCCATAACTCCGTAATTATGGGACAGACTTTAGTGAAATTTACGTCTTGCACATCTACCCCTCCTGGTGAACAGTTATGGTAAGTATCAATTGTATCTGACTGATAGTAAAGGAGGAGTTGAGCGGACAAAGGTTTTTTAGAACATTTTTAGCAAATCAAGGGCAATAACTCCGTAATTATGGGACAAACTTTAGTGAAATTTGTGTCTTGCACATTTACCCCTCCTGGAGAACAATTTTGGCAAGTATCAATTGAATCCGACTGATAGTGAAGGAGGAGTTGAGCGGGAAAGGTTTTAGCACATTTTTTTAGCAAATCAAGGGCCATAACTCCGTAATTATGGGACAAACTTTAGTGAATTTTGTGTCTTGCACATCTACCTCTCCTGGTGAGCAATTATGGCAAGTATCAATTTAATCCGACTGATAGTGAGAAGGAGTTGAGTGGACAAGGTTTTTTTTAACATTTTGTTAGCAAATCAAGTACCATAACTCCGTAATTATGGGACAAACTTTAGTGAAATTTGTGTCTTGCACATCTAC
This sequence comes from Lucinisca nassula, assembly GCA_963580285.1. Taxonomy (NCBI): domain Eukaryota; kingdom Metazoa; phylum Mollusca; class Bivalvia; order Lucinida; family Lucinidae; genus Lucinisca; species Lucinisca nassula. The sequence goes on along the minus strand of OY757021.1, from coordinate 108,478,220 downwards.
CCCTCCTGGTGAACAATTATGGAAAGTATCAATTGAATTCGACTGATAGTGAAGGAGGAGTTGAGCGGACAAAATTTTGCAGACGGACCGCGCAGACAGACCGCCCGACAAACCAACCAACCGACCGGCTGATTCCACTATACCCCCTTCAAACTACGTTTGCGGGGGTTAAATAAGCTTTACCGCTGTAAACCACAGTGCTAATATATAAAAGTGGTTTTCAAGGTCGGGGATCAAAATTATATAGGCGTGCTTTCGTGATGCATGGTTTGAGACAGCCCAAAGGTTTTTTTTTTCTCCTTCAAAATGCTCTTCCACGTCATTACGCAAATAGGCCTATACAAATACTCAGAGTACATTGTAGATTTTACAACCGAGAAAATGAAACATTTTAAGATGAAAAACTGTGATCTTTTCCTTATTTCTGCTCAAAATATAGATCGTAGGTACACGTTAGAACCCGGTTAAAACCTGATTAAATTGTGCTAACAAGATAATATGTTGTGTGAACATGATACTTTGTTGTGCAAACAAGATTAACTTGTGCGCACAATAAAATATATTGTGCAAACAAGATATTGTTGTGTTAACTAAATAATAAGTTGTGCGCACAAGTTATTATTTTGTGCGCATAAGATAATATCTTGCTCGCACAACTTAATATCTTGTGCGCACATGATTTTATCTTGTTTGAACAACAAAGATCTTGTGCGGACAACATAATATCTTGTCGCACAACGTAATATCTTGCTCGAGTTTACCTCGGCGTTTTCATGGATCGCAGTTCACAATTGGTCGAGCTTTGCATAATACGCACCTGCTATTGAACCTTTGTTTGCTAGAAAGCCCAACGTAATAATGCCTTATGCGTCCTAAAATACAGTTGGCCTCGGGGACCCCGGCTGAACCAACTGGCGATTTGAGTTTTACTATGTGGCTCATAATAATGGAACCAGGTCTCTTATACAGTCACCAGATGTGAACGAAAATCATCTTACTTTGACCTTACCTGCTTCATCAATACTTGCATACTGATGCATAATGGATTCTGGGACACAACGGGCGCATACCAAAGCGATCATGTAAAATTGTTGAAACGCTACCCCATCATATGTGTAATGCATTCGCTATTTCTTCCACCTTAATTCGCCAATACGAGTACAACAGATCCCGTACTTTTCACACATGTCTTCATCGGTGGCATCTGTTGGGCGTCCTGACCTGGTTTCGACTTCTCAAGATATTCTACCGCGTTTTAATTCCCCTAACCCAGACACGATGGAGCAGACGACCCATAAACATTGGTCAGCTCGCTATGTATTTCCTAACCTATTTTCCCTGTCAACTACAAGTACCGAATTACAGCACGGTACTCAACTGATAAGCCATGCCTTATGAGCGAATGACACGAAAAGGGAGCAATTTTGCCCTCGTGCCTAAAACATGTATTGAAACAAGGCATACACATTTTGGTTGTCTCTGTTAACTGGAAATGGAATAGGCTGGTTACTTATTGACTTGCCCTCGTATTCCCGAGTTACGTTTTCTTTCTACTTTCACGTTACATTAATAAATCCGTGTAGTAAATACCCTTGAAACCCCCTTTATATATAGAAAAGTGGGAACTACATTGGTATACACCATTTTCCTTACTATTGTTCAAATACACTGATTGTGAGTATATGTTTGAACCGGCTAATGACCGGCCCCGATAGCTCAGTTTGTAGAGTGTCCGCTCCGGGAAACGGGAGGTCACGGTTCGATCCCGGGCCGCGACATACCAAAGTCGTTAAAATGGTACTAGCTGCTCCTCGCTTGGCACTCAGATTTACGGGGTAGAGCTAGGACTGGTCGACCCAGTATCAGGATAATGTGACTGGGTGTGGTATCATGAAATGTGTCTGGGACGTGATACTTCAGTGAGGCAGCACTATAAATGTGAGCATTGAGCTCCCTGTCGCAACCAGACACCGTTGTGATATGACTGAGTAATTGTTGAAAGCGACGTTAAACCCGAATTCACAAACACACTGAACCGGCTAAGGGAGGCGGTTCTAGCGAGCACACACACACACACACACACACACACACACACACACACACACACACACACACACACACATTCTGTGTTTGCCGTAGAAACCAGCGGAATATAACGAATTATAATTGAAAAAAAATCTATACGTGTATATGTAAGTTATTGGCAATGGATAGTTATCCAAACAATTTACCGTTGATGTTTCTGTGGATTATCAGGGAATCCGTCTGGTATAAGATCTAACAATACATAACAATAAGCTTTCCACTCGTGAGATTGTGTTCTTCCCTCCGGGCAAACTGAGTGTAAGCGACACATTTCTTTGGCAATCAGTCTGCAATTAATAAAACACGTAACAACGTAGAAGTAAAACAAAGATCAGGAATCGATACAATTAACTTACTCCACCCATCAAAGGCACCAAAGGGAAAGAAACACAAACATTAAGCGACCAGACCATAATGGAAACCTAAACAAAGGAAGGCCATAAGGACAGTTACTTTCCCACAAAATGGCCATATGGCCAGCCAAAATAAAAAGACACAAGTGATACACACAGTAAGTAACGAACAACAACATAAATAAATCGCCACAGATTAACCGCCTTGGAACGGTCAGTGGAAAGATTTCCACTGGGGGGTGGGGGGGGGGGGGAGGGCTTAAGTCGAACACAAATGAACACAAATATACATACATTCAAAATCAGCCAGTTACACATTCTCATACGATGATACACCCGTGCATTTTTTCGTATCTCCAAAATGGCTACTTTTCTGATGAAAAGCCGTGAGATTTTCAGTATAAATACTGCAAACATAGGTTGTGGGTGTTCGTTAGAACCGCCTCGTTGCGGCGGTTCTAACGAGTACCCATAACCTATGTCTTGGACCAAAATCAAGAAAAATAATGTATACCGCCATAAATCCCAGTTTCTCTATATAAAGTGGGGTATAGGGGGTCTTCATTTCACGGACTTGTTCATGTGATGTATTTAACGTTTTAGGCAATGAAACAGCAAATACATTAACAAATAGAGATATTAAGGTTGAGCCATTAGGAAAACACGCCTATACAAATACATTGTAACCTTGATCGCCAAAAAATTGAAAATTTAAGATGAAACATTGTGATATTTTTCTTATTTCTGCTCAAAATATAGATTTTGTGTAGTCGTCAGAAACATTTCATTGAAGTTGTTCTAACGAGTACTAATTATCTATATTTTGGATGCAGAAATTAGTAAAATACGCTTTATCCCTGCAAACCCCAGTTGTACTATATAAAAGTGGGGTTTAAGGAGCTCAAAAGTATATATGCGTGTTTTCGTGATGTTAAAATCAAGAAAAATACTGCAGATAAAAAACAATAACAAACAACTCAAATGAAATGTAGTGGGCTGGACACCGACGAGTTAAGCAAATAATATTTTGTCACAGTAGCAAAAAAAAAAAAAAGAAACTACCATTAAGCGCCCCCGCCGATCGGGGCTTGAAGAATGATGCTTCCAGGCAGAGCTGAAACCGACTGCACACGAGTACTGGTAAACCGCTTAGAGGGTCTAAGTCTACCCAGGCAAAGCGGTGCGAGTTGGACCGTTCATGCTTATAAATCACATTGGTTCCATTGGGCGACAGGGCTTGAGATCCCATTTCATCTCAATATCGGGAAAAAGTCCCACAAAATTGGAAGAAACGTCTCCAAAATGACATACACTATGTCGACGGCGACGTTAAACCTCAAATCAAACAAAAAAACTACCGTTAAGCGTAACGGGAATGGCATTTGGAGCTCTTAATAACATATAAAATACAAATGTCACCTCACTGAGGCGATTAAATCAATATACTAAACACACGAAGAAAGATACATTATCCCCATTATGTTTCCGGGTTCCAGTTGTTCAGAACTAATCGTGTTATGTCGTTAGTTAAAATATAGTTGCAGAGGTTTGTCAGGCGACATTCATCACGAAAACACGCCTATATAATTTTGACCCCTTTGAACCCCACTTTTATATAGTAAAACTAGGGTTTACAGGGGTAAACCTTATTTTTCTTATTTCTGTTCTAAAATATAGACTGTGGGTACTCGTTAGAACCGCCTCATCGAGGCGGTTCTAACGAGTACCCACAATCTACAATTTGATTAGAAATGAGAAAAATATCACAATTTTTCATCTGAAAATTGTCGATTTTTCGACGGTAAAGTTTACAATGTATGTGTATAGGCGTGTTTGCGTAATGGGCTTAGCTCACGTGTCTGACCCAGTCTATACTGCTGCCTTTGTTGACCAACGTCGTGCTAGCTTAACAAGTAAACAACCTCGTTAGTTTTGTCTGTTTGATTTGAAGGTTAACTTCCCCGTCAACACTGTAAAGCTGTCAAGGTCATTTTTTGAGACGTTGCTTCCAATTTTGTGGGAGTTTTACCCGACGTTGAGATGTAATGACATTTCAAGCCCTGCCGCCCAATGAAACCAATAGGGTTTATAAGCATGGACGGGTCAACTCGCACGGCATTGCCTGGGCAGGCTAAGATCCTCTAAGCGGTCTAACAGTACTTGTATGCGGGTCGGTTTCAGCTCTGCGTGGAAGCATGATGCAATCCATCTATTTCTTCAAGCGCCGATGGGCGGGGGCTACACAACCTCGTTAGTGGTCAAATTGTTAACTGTTCTAGCAAGTACAATATCTGATATAGTGTTTTAATTTAGCTTGAAAAATGTTAGCAGCAGTTGCATTTACAAAAGCTGCTCACATTTTTTGCAGTATAATACAAGCATGCTTGCCATATCAAATGATCAAAATTCTAATGTTAGCTAATAATAGCGGTATAATTGAACAACCGGTCCCTGGATTAACGAAACTCTATGAGTCTCGGTCCAGAACAATTTTATCTGCCTACAGGCAGAGAAATCGGCCGAAAACTGGTGTCAGAAATTAATCACCCCGCACGCACACCCCCCACACACGCACCCACGCACACATACATACACCGCCCCTGCCCATCGGGGCTAGGAGAAATAGATTGGCAGATTGGGCTGCATGGTGCTTCCACGCAGAGCTGAAATCGACCGCACACGAGTACTTGTAAACCGCTTAGAAGGTCTATGCCTGTCCAGGCAGGAAGGTGTCGCGAGTCGGTCCGTCCATGCACATAAACCCTATTGGTTTCATTGGACGATAAGGATTGAGCTGTCATTTCACCTCAGTGTTAGATGAAAGTCCCATGAAATTGGAAACAAGGTCTCCAAAATGACCTTAATGGTGTTGACGGGGACGTTAAACCTCAAATCAAATATACACGAACACGCCGGTGTGCAATAAAACATACAATAAAACCTATGTGATCAGCTAAGTCTCCGATCAGCCAGGCACTCAGCCACTATGGCCGCGGTTTTAGTTTGCTGGTCATTAGATTGCCCGGGCGCTACATGTATAGAAGGCTCCCATCACGAAACAGGCCTAAACATTACGATAATACACCCGTGCGAATTGGTGCATCTTTACACATCTCCAAAATGTCCATTTTTCTGATGAAAATCCGCGATATTTTTCTTATAAATACTGCAAACATAGGTTGTGGGTGCTCGTTAGAACCGCCTCAATGAGGCGGTTCTAACGAGTACCCACAACCTATGTCTTGGAGCAAGAATAAGAAAAATAATGTATACCCCCGTAAACCCCAGTTTTCTCTATATAAAGTGGGGTATAGGGGGGTATTCATTTCACGGACGTGTTCACGTGATGATAATTCTGACCCCCATAAACATCACTCTCACAGGGTTAAACCTTATGTTTCTTATTTCTGTTCTAAATGAAAAATGGTGAATTTTCGTTAGAACTGTTCCGATGAAATTTTTCATATTGTAATTTCCCTGCGGTATATTTTACAATCTATTTGGATTTGTTTGTTTGTTTTTCTTTGATTTGAGGTTTAACGTGCCCGTCAACACTGTATATGCCATTTGGAGACGCTGCTTCCAATTTTGTGGGACTTTTACCCGGACATTGAGATGAAATGACATCTCAAGCCCTGTCGCCTAATCTATTTGGACAGGCGTGGTTTCGTTATCCATGCGATCAGTAGAAAAGGCTCTGGTTCGGCTGCGCGGACGCACAGGCGGATCTGAGCATTCTTTGGTCGAACATGTCTTTTTTTTTTTAGATTTTCCTGCGCTCTGGTTTAAGCTACAGTATTCAACTTACTTTCCCATTTCCAGGTCTCTCATAGAGCTGAGGTCTATCGTTTCACCATGAATGTAACCGTACACAATTCCATTATTGAAAACAGCATACAACGGTGGTCCGAAGTTAGCTGCATACAGTGCCTGTAATGACATATTTTACTGAACACAACGACAAAGTCTCACATAGCTATCAAACCTTTGCAAACAGTGTCCCAGTAGACACACGTAGCCAGGGCAACGTCAGTTCAACGTCGGTGCGTCGTAGATGTGACGTTGCACAAACATCGTGACGTTGTACCAACGTTGATGTGACGTCATAATTACGTCATGTGCCTGCTGGGTGTAGATCTAGATCAGATGGCTTTCGGCTGTTTGTCATTGAGTTTACGAATTTGAACGGATAAATTTCATCAAGTAATTTAATTGGTTGAAAAAGTAATGGGTGTGGCTTCATTAATTTTTGCGGCGGTATAAGGGTTAAGATGATAAGATGAGTGTTTCATGTATTGAATTTATTAAACTCGTTGAGGAAAAGGGATAAAATGCGAGGCTTTGCCGAGCATTTTACTCCTTTTCTTCAACCGTTGAGGAAAAGGGATAAAATGCGAGGCTTTGCCGAGCATTTTACCCATTTTCTTCAACGAGTTTAATACATTCACATAATACAAGAGTACGAATGCAAGATTCTGTTTATTATATGACATTTAAAACGCATTTACTTCACGATTGTTTTACAAAATATGTTAATATTCCGCCATTACTACAGGTAAATGCGACTGAGTCGTTAAGGACGTCGTACTTGTAACGTTATTGAGCGAATCTAACTAATTTGCATATTTAATCCACTTGATGATAGCCGAATTTATTACATGGTGTTATTACATTCCAAGACGCGACGTCATATGATAAATAGAGGATCTTTTGTCATAATGTGTTTGTTTGACATGAATACTGCATGCTTCGGTGTCAACTTTACAATACCGTATTAACATCACGAAAACACACATATATAATTTTGACCCCATTGAACACCACTTTTATATAGTAAAACGGGGGTTTCCGGGGGTATACCTTATTTTTCTTATTTCTGCTCTAAAAATAGAGTGGGTACTCGTTAGAACCGCCTCGATGAGGCGGTTCTAACGGGTGCCCACAATCTATATTTTGAGAAGAAATAAGAAACACAGCACAATTTTTCATCATAAAATTTTCATTTTTTCGGCGATAAAGGTGGTAATGTATTTGTATAGGCGTGTTTGCGTAATGTTAGTTGAAAAAGTCAGTCATTTTTACCTTAAACTAAAGAAATCAAAATTCTAAAAGTGGTGCCTTTTCATTGGATCTGAGTATAGTTCTAAACAAACGCATTTTACAGAAGGGTGGGGCATGGTGAGAATGCAATGTGACAAAACTGCAAACAAATATGACATTTAAAACGCATTTGATTAACGATTTGTTTTTCACAAAAATGTCAATATCCCGCCATTAGTAAACGCGACGTCGTTAAGGACGTCGTACATGTAACTTAACGGGGAGTATTTATCCAATTTGCATCTTTAATCCACTAGTGGATTTTCAACTTTATCACGTGACCTTATTATATTCTCAGTCGCGACATCGTCTGCTTGGTCTTGTAGTAACGCTGCTGTTTTCTCATACATGTAAGTCTCTTCCGTTCAGGTCCTGGCCAAGAATATCCATCTTCACCTTTTGACTGTATGTGTGGTATTATTATTATTTTTTTCGGGGGCGGGTTGTTTTACGACCCTTTCAAGATTATTTCACTCATATCGAGTCGATCGTTAATCAGATGTGAGCGGAAACCGGAGTTGCCGGGCTATTGTTGCACAACTGGGCGTCTCACATGTGACCCGAGCCAGACTCGAGCCACAGCGGTGAGAGCCCTAAATATTAAGAGTCAGCGCTCTTATCCACTAGGCCACGAAGGCATGTGCATATGTGGTATGTTAGTAGCAATACTGACTGTAGAGGACATCTGAATAACATCTAAATCTTGTTCCGACATGCACAGTGTTGATGCTATCCCTCGACAAGGGCATGTCTTTTCTGTGAGATCCCAGTTTGCTTTCTTGTATTGTGGAATTCGGCGTGACTACTATAATTGAGCCGGAGCAGCGCCCAGCGAAGAATCAGATCAGCCTGCGCATCCATATAGTCTGACTAGAGGCTTCTCTTGCTGCATGAAGGAGCATTGGGCCCTTAGCTATCCTTAGAGAGCACAGCGAAGACTCTGATCAGACTGCGCGGATGAATTATTTATGATCTGTGAAATAATTCATGTATTTATTAGCCATGCTGTTACTTTCGAGCAAGTTATTACTCTTTAAGAGCATCATCGAGCAGTCCGGCCCCCGCCCATTGGAGCTTTAAGAAATAAATTGGCTGCATGATGCTTCCACGCAGAGATGAATCCGATCGCACACGTGTACTGGTAAACCGCTAAGAAGATCTAAGCCTGCAAAGGCAAAGCGGTGCGAGTCAGACCGTCCATGCTTATAAACATGCTTATATCCGTGTTTCATTTGGCGACAGGGCTTGAGATGTCATTTCATCTCAGTGTCGGGTAAAAGTCCCATAAAATTGGAAGCAACGTCTCCAAAATGACCTTTATAGTGTTGACGGGGACGTTAAACATCGAATTAAACAAACAAAATTATCGAGCAGTCAAATCGCAACAAATCCCAGATCACATAAGTAAAGCCAAAGACACTTTGACTTCTTTTCTTTGTGCATAACTCCGATGTAACGTTAAACGGTTTCCATATAGAAATCCAAGCACTGACAGCTCTGGTGGGTCAATTATCTCTTTGTGTAGCTGGGAAAACTAGTCCTACAACAGAGACTTAGAATGTTTTATTTAATACTTAAATTCCAGTATTTAAAGCAAACCGTATAGACCTGATCAGACGTCCGATCTCAATCTACAACGTTTGCCGAACCCAACCATATTTCCCTGATAACCCTCTTACGCAACACTCTGGCCTCACGGCGATAAGACTCACAACGATAAGAATAGCGCCGCTATTTTCTATAACATCACGAAAACACGCCTATACAAATACATTGTCAATTTAACCGCCGAAAATACGAACATTTTAAGAGGAAAAATAAGGTATACTATATGAAAGTGGGGTAAGAGTGGGTCAAAATTATATAGGCGTGTTTCGTGATATAACCGTTAGCAAGGACTTATTAAACACCAGGATAAGCAGCTTATCTGAAATCTCGCAATCTCTAGTGAGTCACTGTGCAGGTGTATTCAGTGAATTAAAGCTGCTACAGGCATCAGGGGACAGTTAATCGCAGCACTTTTTTTTAAATCAAAACAGAATACCAAAGAAATACTTCTCTGTTTGCATAGGCTGACAGCAGCATCATCTCACTTACCCCTCCCACTATTTTCTAACATACAAAAAAAGCATTACTGCACCTCACTTTGACAGATCCTGTGAATTTACTCCCAAAACACCAGTACTTGGCACCTGTTGAAATGTCATGTACACTCAGTCACATGCAAAGAAATAGACAGAAAAGTATACCACAACCAGTAAACTATTTCAGGAATCCTCTTTGAAAAACAGCCACTTTTTAGTACCAAAGCTACCTTCGTGAATTCAGATATGCCGCTGCACCTTGAACTTGCACAGCATCAAGACAGCTGGTGTGTTAATTTCGTATTCCATTTCATAAAAGTACAGATACTCGGCAAATAAGCCCACATTGGCAAAAATATCCACATATCAAAATTTCTATGAGCAACCATGCCATTATTGACCCTCCTACTATAATATTTTGAAAAACGTCCACCCTCAAATGCGAAACTGTCCCCTGATGCCTTAAGATTGGAAGTTTTCTTTGAATTTCAGCCATTGATGATCCCACATGGTAATTTGGCTTATTTGTAATAGAAACAAACAAAAAAGTGTTGACTAAAATACATGTTGTTGCTTTCATAGCCCTTTTGGAATTTCATTAATACAGAAGAGCGGCCACTTGCAATTCGGAGAATTGCGCAATAAGTCCATGATGGAGATGGCATTTAATAATACACAGCAATGTGGTTAATAGGGATGTAAACAGTGATGTTTGATGTTAAACCTGTAACTGATAGCACTGGCCCTAAATGACTGAATCTGTGGAAATGGACCGTAAACTTAAGAACCCACCCCAATCCCCAAATTTTCATAAAATGACTGGGACTTTGAGATATTCATTATCTCCCCTTTGCTACTGATCAGAGTCTAAAGTTGACACCCGCTGCAGGAAAGAAAAAGGGAGAGAACAAACCAATTAAGTCAGTCCTTTCTTATCTGATAACTGTCTTCGATAAAGATACTGACAGGCTCTAAAACAATCAAAATCATAAGATTTCTACTGAAGCTGAATTTCGACCACAACAGAGTCTACAAGTCATGATAAAACAGCAACTATGCATACCAGAAACTGCAAAAAGGGTATTTCAGTTCTGAGTGTGTTTGAGAAAGGCTCTACTTTGTTTTTGTTACAGTCAAAGCACTATTTTCTGAGTCTGGGGCATACTGCAAGATATACCGGCCCCGATAGCTCAGTTGGTAGAGTGTCCGCTCCGGGGAACGGGAGGTCTCGGGTTCGATCCCGGGCCGCGACATACCAAAGTCGTTAAAAATGGTACTAGCTGCTCCTCGCTTGGCACTCAGATTTACGGGGTAGATCTAGGACTGGTCGATCCAGTGTCAGGATAATGTGACTGGGTGTGGTATCATGTAATGTGTCTGGGACATGATACTTCAGTGAGGCAGCACTATAAACGTGAGCATTGAGCTCCCTGTCGCAACCAGACACCGTCACGATATGACTGAAAAATTGTTGAAAGCGACGTTAAACCCGAATTCACACACACACACAATACTGCAAGATAAGAACTGAGTCCCACACTAAACAAATCTCCATAAAGAATCAGGGAGGAGTGTAACATTGCACTAGCCTTGTCATTCTCCATAATATAAAATGGAGTCAGCACAAGAAAACACTTTCTGACTGCAAGAAACTACACTTACTTGAATAAGAAGAACTTCTTAACTTGCACATGTGCTGTCATCAGCAACTAGCAGCTAGACCTGGTGAGTATTCTAAGGTAACTAGCTACAGAAAAGAGAAAGAATTCTATCAGAATAAAGTGTCCAAAGTACATTCTTGGACACACAGAAGGTATTACAGTGCTGAAAAGTATTAAGAAACTAATGAGGCTTTGGGGCATTTGCACAGCACTAATTTGAGGTCTGCTAATGAGGCAACCTTTGCATCTATAGTGGTCATGGCACTGTCTATCATTTTTACTGAATTACCTATTATTTTTTCACAGAATGTGGCTCATGAGACAGGTCATAACATTTACACAGAGATGGTTAGGGCAAAAATGTGCAAAATATCATATTAAGTACTCCTGTGATAAATATTTAAATGGTCTCGTGCAAAATCAATGCGGTGTAATTTCAGACCGATGCCGTAAAAGCATTTCACCAAAACCGATATCCTCTTTGCACCCTTGCCAAGCTCGACAACTGTTTTGTTCAAAATATCCCTGTTGAAGTGTCTTGGAATGCTGTTAATTGCTTTTTCTGGTAGATTTTAATGCTTGATAGAATGCCTGTGCCACTGTGGTGTGGACTAGATCCAAATGTCTTACTTCAGTAAAATTTTGCCCATTTCCCCAATGGAAAATTCATTCAAAATTGGGAAAAATGACCAAAAACAAAGCCATACTAGCTTAAATTATACTCTTTAGGGACATATGTAGGTGTAAAAATGTTCAAATCCTTGAAAATTAACAATATTTCCATCCCCAGTACGTGAATTAAATGTTTAAGGGCACAGGCTGCAGTCTGGTGTAAGAAAACTGTTTGTCGGCTTTAAATCGGACAATCATACGGTACCTATAGCGTATTTTTTCTGCGTAAATATGGATTGCGCAATGCACAAAAACATTGTGGGTACTCATTCGACAAATAAAAAAGCTTTTCAAATTGCAGTGAATAAGACCCCAAAAGTTATCTTGAATTTTTGCATTTTCCCTTAAGGCATCAGGGGACAGTTAATCGCAGCACTTTTTTTTGTTTGCGCCACACCAAGTTTTTGAATCGTTATCGACAACTCCTGGAGAAAGCGATAATTTCTGTTTTGGTTTCAAAATGCTCCACACAAACATGAAATCAAAACAGAATACCAAATATTTCTCTGTTTGCATAGGCTGACAGCAGCATCATTTCACTTACCCCACCCACTATTTTAACATACCAAAAAGCATGACTCCACCTCACTTTGACAGATCCTGTGAATTTACTCCCAAAACACCAGTACTTGGCACCTGTTGAAATGTCATGTACACTCAGTCACATGCAAAGAAATAGACAGAAAAGTATACCACAACCAGTAAACTTTTTCAGAAATCCTCTTTGAAAAACAGCCACTTTTTAGTGCCAAAGCTACCTTCGTGAATTCAGATATGCCGCTGCACCTTGAACTTGCACAGCATCAAGACAGCTGGTGTGTTAGTTTTATATTCCATTTCATAAAAGTACAGGTACTCAGCTAATAAGCCCATATCGGCAAAAAATATCCACATATCACAATTTCTATGAGCAACCATGCCATTATTGACCCTCCTACTATAATATTTTGGAAAACGTCCACCCTAAAATGCGAACCTGTCCCCTGATGCCTACATTTGTCTTAGATTTTGGTTCCATATCGAAGAGAATTTCGATTTTTAAGTTGGTGAAAACTGGAATTTAAAGAACTATTAAACAATGATTTTATTACGATAAAACTGAGGATTTTCTCCACTTGCATCATCTTAAAACAGCGACTACAGAGCACTACAAATCATATTTTGAAATGAAATCCATTACGCAAACACGCCTATACAAATACATTGCCACCTTTATCGCCGAAAATATGAACATTTTATGCTGAAACTTGTGATATTTTTTTCTTATTTCTGCTCCAAATATAGATTGAGGGCACTCGTTAGAACCGCCTCATCGAGGCGGTTCTAACGAGTACCCACAATCTATATTTTAGAGCAGAAATAAGAAAAATAAGGTATACCCCTGTAAACCCCAGTTTTACTATATAAAATGGGGTTCGAGCGGGTCAAAATTACACAGGCGTGTTTTCGTGACGAATGTCTAACACTATATCTCATACCATTTAAAAGTTCTACTGGTTACAAACAGGCTACGTTAACTAGTAGAATAAGTATGATATTTCGCCAGGCTTGGGCTTAGTTACATTTTAAAGGTCTTTGTCGTTGTCTAGATTTCCTACAAGTCAGTGACAGTCAAATGGACTTAGCGGTGAAAAGCTACTGCGCTTTATAACTTTGGGTCGACTCACAAACAATCGAACCAAAACACATCACGTGAACATCCCTACAAAGCGAAACCGGGGTTTCAAAGATCTCGAACCAGTTACCCTCAGTGCCGAGTTCAAACAGTCTAACTCCTCCAAGTGGACATAAAGGACAAGGTCTGCTGACGCCAAAACAGACATTTCTCACCAACCTTTTTGATGTTTTTTCCTTATTTTTGCATCACAGACGCGGTTCTAACGAGGACCCACAGTCTGTGTTTTTGAGCAAAATTAAGGAACAACTGTGTTTATACAGTGAAATTCGGCTATTAAGACCACTTAAAATTAAGACTAAATCTGCTTTAAAAAGCGTATTTAGTAGGTTGCATTTATTCTTTCTCTGAGTTTTCTGCATACAGTGTCCTCTGGTCAGAGACCACCTTTGGGACCGTTCAAAAGTGGTCTTAACCCTTTTTGTACCTAATGGAATCTTCCTCCTTATATATAGCATGACTCCATTTCAAAATTTAGGGGTGTCAGGTTGTGTTTTCTTCAAAATTTATCAGGTAAATGGCTGAACTTTTTGCGAACAGTGTAGGCCATGATCAGGCGCCGCGTTCTGCGGCGTCTGATCTGGGCCTGCACTGTTTACCAAATACTCGTTTTGGGGGTTTCTGGTACTAAATGGGTTACAGACCACTTTTGAACAATTCCAAAGTCTTAATATAGGAATTTTACTGTGCCTGTAAAACCCACTTTCTGTAAATAAAGTGGAGTATACAGAGTTGTTCATTTCAAGTACTTGTCAGCGTGTCAGAGGATAAGTTGTCAGATTGGAAACCAAAGTCGGTCTGATTTGCGTGTCTACCAGACGCTACGACACTTGTTAAAACTGCTCTCCTATTACTTTTCGACTTCCAACATATATTTGTTGGTCAACCTGTATTTGAAGAGCCATATAATTTTAAAGAAACCTGGTCATTAAAAGTTATCAGCTGGAAACAAAAATTACCACTTTCTGCTTATAAGGGACTATTACTTTTTTTTTTTTTTTGGTTTGGGTTTTACGGCCCTTTCAAGATTATTTCACTCATATCGAGCCGGTCGTTAATCAGAGGTGGGCGAAAACCGGAGTACCCGGAGAAAAACCACCTGACCTTCCGTTGCAGAACTTGGCGTCTCACACGTGGCCCGAGCGAGGCTCGAACCTACGGCGGTGAGAGACCTAATGACTAAGAGTCAGCGCTCTTATCCACTAGGCCACGGAGGCCCGTCGGGACTATTACTTAAAATCGACATGAACTAGATCTGTGTCTGACGGTTGGCGCATTATTAAATGTAAAATTATGCATGACAGCATGAAGAAACGAACAATCTGTTTTCATAGTTGTCACATGCTGTCTGTGAGTGAGTGAATGTTTGAGTTTTACGTCTCAAAAACAGCTAAGGTCATATGGAGACCTCGGTTTAAAGACTCATCCGGAAGTCTGAAGAAGCCCGGAATCGATCCTTAGACCCCTTGTTTACCAGGCGACCGCACCACCGAGGCTTCTAGACATATGCTGTTCATTTCGATAACACACCCGTGCAACATAGTGCATTTTTTCACATCTACAAAATGGCTACTTTCCTGATGAAAATCCGTGCTAATTTTCTTATTCATACCCCAAACATAGGTTTTTGGATGCTCGTTAGAACCGCCTCATCGAGGCGGTTCTAACGAGTACCCACAACCTATGTCTTGGAGCAGTAATAAGGAAAATAATGTTTACCCCTGTAAACCCCAGTTTTCTCTATATAAAGTGGGGTTTAGTGGGCGTCTTCATTTCACAGACTTGTTCACGTGATGTTGTATGATGTGATATCTTTAATGACCAGGTATTCGATCTTAGCCACGGAAACAAAAGAAAGACATAGTGACATAAACCGGAAAAAAAAACATGTACAAAACAACTAGATCAAAAGAAAAGAAAGATTTAGCGACATTTAGACATGCACAAAAACATACCATCACGTGTAACAACATTTAAGTTGGCATTATTTGTGAAAGCATCACGGAAACACGCCTATATAATTTTGACCACCTTGAACCCGACTTTCATATAGTAAAACTGGGGGTTTCAGGTGTATACATTACTTTTTCTTATTTCTACTCCAATGCATAGGTTGTGGGTACTCGTTAGAACCGCCTCGATGAGGCGGTTCTTATGAGTTCCACAATCTATATTTTGAGCAGAAATAAGGAAAATATCATTATATTTATCGTAAAATGTTCCTTCTTTCGGCGGTAAAGTTTACAATGCATTTGTATAGGCGTGTTTTCGTAATGCTCTACTGTTTATGTGTTCTGTTATGGCTGATATTAGCGATCTGAATGTCGCAGTGCTGATGGAACATGATTGTTGATGCCTTAGCATTCCGCTGAGCACATTTTTCTTTCTTTCTTCTTATACTGCCATCAGTCACATCGGACCATTACTCGCAGGTGTACATTACATACAAACGAGGTTTTGCAGGATGAAAGCCTACACAGTAATCATGTAATTACGTTAGGGGTCTTCAACCTGCACAGGGCATGACTCTCCCCGCACAGGGGGCCCTCAGTTAACGTCCCGATCCGAAGGACGGTTCACTTTATGACATTCATCCCTTCAAATGATGCCAATGGAGCGTGTTCAGACACCGAAATTGTATCGCCGCTGCCGGGGATCGATCTAGCACCAGAGGCAAGTGCACTTACCACTGAGCTATTACGCTCCAAGTTCTGTTCGGCTTCACTGATTCGTTTTGCTTCGTGCTCACCAAAACTCCTTCTTATTAGGCCTTACCACTTTGCTCGGTCCTGTGCAGTTTGTTCCTTTGACTAAGTGGATGTGCTGATTTCCTTGAAGGTGTCTATGTGGTTGTACTTGTATTGCTTATTCTTACTGCCATGGGGGCGTTTTTCCACATGTAGTTCTCCATAGCGGATAAGTCGGTCACATGCTGCGCTAGCTTTCACAGTCATGACATTGACTTCATCATCAATGTGCACAGCTCTTTGACAATGTCCTCCTAATGTACATGGCCTTGTCTACAACTTGCAGCCGTTGACCTTTCACTGTGATAGTAGTCGTCTTGTAAGGTTTTTCAGGTGCTGGCTGATTAAGGCTTACCACCTCAGACTTTTTGTGAGAACACCAGTGCTTCAGCTGAAGTGCACGACCCGCCGGATGCTTTTAGCTTTATGAATGTTACCATATATGGGTATGGCGGCCATTTTGGTCATGTGACCTGGAACTAAAACGGTTCCCCCAATAAATGCGCCTTATCGTAAGGAGCAAAAATATCTTATACTTTAGTACTGTAATCTGAATCGTTTGCAGGATAAAATGCATTCTTGCTTTTCCAATACAAAAGCATATGTGTCAAAGTTTGACCTAGGCACAAAGAATGTCAAGGTCAAACCAGGGTCACCATTTTAGCACTTTATGATGGGCCTACGTCCCAGATGCCATTTATCAAGTTACGTGGAAATCTGCCCAGTGGTTCTGGAGAAGACTATTTTTGAAGGGTTTTTACCATATATGGCTTGGCGGCCATTTTGGTCATGTGACCTGGACCCCATGAGCAAATTTTAGTTTTACCCATCCCATAGAGGCTCCATATGAAATTTGACTTCAATCGGCCCAACGGTTTCCGAGGAGAAGCAGTTCGAAAATTTTCACATTTTTCGCCTCAGCGAGGCTATACTAAATGGAATGTAATATTTGGCAAGTTCATTGGTTAGATCTCATTGATATCTATCAGTATGCCAAAAATTATTTAAATATTCCAATCGGTTTAGTCACTATCACCAATTTTCACAAACGGGTTACGGACGGACAGACAGACTGACAGAATGACACGGTGGTTTTAGGGCACTCTTAGAAAATCAACCGACTTCAGTCGGTCGCTTTTTCTGCGGGTCGTGCAATAGCTGTCACTCAATTAGGTATACCTGATCCAACTTTTCTTTGCATCTTTTCTGTTGGAACACCCTTTGCATTTTCATCAATAGGGAACACGTCTAAAACCTCTGCCTGCACCTTGGATTTATCTTAGAACCTTTTTAGGTCGAAAAGTTGCCTATCAAAGCGTACCTTATAGGTAAGCTATTGTAACCATCGTTGTAAACATATGTGAGCATGACAGAAAACACCATGTTGGCGTTGGCGCTGGTACACAGACTTGCTTGGCTCCAATAGTCACACGAAACTGATCAGAAAATTGGTCATCCAGGTCAGTGGAACTGTCGCATTATTTTATGAAATTGGCCGGACAACCTAATGCTGTCATAATTTTTCAAAGTCCCTTACGACTGACTATGTCAAATGCTTTGCTAAGGTCGACAATTTCACATTCTGTACCTGGTATTTCTTTTTGAAGCAGTCATGCTGTGAAGATCCTGACAATTGTTACCGGTAGAAGCCCCTGGCTGATCAAGATGATCAAGCTGTTCCGTCAATCGGTGGAGTAGGACTCTTGCTATTATCTTCCCGGCAATCGACCTTAGTGTACATTTTTTCGTTAAAATCTGATAACTGACCTTCTTGAATGCATTGAGCTCATTGATCGACAGCTCTATCCCAGTGGTCTTAAGGTCGAGATCATGGACATATAAATTTTATCCATCAAGTTTTGTGCTATACATTTTAAGTTCTAGCGTTTCAAACCGTGTTATCGATAGATTTGGTTTATGCGGTTTATGCATGGTATAAGATACTGGTCCAGCACTATCTATCTATCTATCTATCTATCTATCTATCTATCTATCTATCTATCTATCTATCTATCTATCTATCTATCTATCTATCTATCTATCTATCTATCGATCGATCGATCGATCGATCGATCGATCGATCGATCCATCCATCCATCTATCTATCTATCTATCTATCTATCTATCTATCTATCTATCTATCTATCTATCTATCTATCTATTTATCTATCTATCTATCTATCTATCTATCTATCTATCTATCGTTCGTTCGTTCGTTCGTTCGTTCGTTGGGCGACAGCAGTCACATTTGACCATTACCACAGTTACGTGGTTCGCTTCATTTAGAATTTAGCATAAAATATCATCACTGGATGAGTTCTTAAAACTATTTACAATCTGTTTACATGGGTATACTAAAACGCACATCTATGAGTCCCAATCTACACCATACGGGCTTTGAACTCCTCTGCAGTTTTGGCATCTACAACAGAGGAGGGAAGAATATTCCACTGAGGAATAGTTCTAGGGAAAAAGGAGTTCTTCAGGACATCACTGTAGGCCGGATACCTACGTTAATGTTTGTTGTTAAATTTTGATGCCCTCGTTTGGGTTGAGCCAGTCATGTGGGGGTCAAGTATTTATCTTTATTAAGAGACACTGCATCAGAGTGTGTCTTATAAAAGAAGGTTAAAGAGGACTGATCACGACGGGGCCCCAGTGATGGTCATTCCAGCTTATCAAGCATATATCCCACACTACTTTTGTTACGCCATCGAGCAGCCGTCTCTGGACCTTCTAAACCTGTTGATTCTGAGTTTTAACATGAGCATGCCAGATAGCTGATGTATACTCAAGTTGAGGTCGAACCGATGTTTTGTATGCAAATTCGTTGTCTGCTTAGAAGCAGAGGCCGAATTACGTCTAAGAAATCCTATTGTCCTTGTTGCTTTGGATGTAATCTCAGAAACGTACTGACGCTAATCGAGATCTTCACTGATGGTGATGCCCAGATATTTAGCGGATTGAACCTGCTCCAGTGTATGCTGGTGTAATAAGTAGTTGAATTTAAGCTGCTGGTCTGGAAGGTGCCCTGACACCCTCATTGAATGCCATTTGGCCACGTTGAACTTCATCTGCCAAACGGCCTCCCAACGTGCTAGGCTATCAAGATCATCTGGTAAGATAAGACAGTCAGAAAGAGTATATATATTTATATACAATATACAACAATCGGCAAACAAACCAACAGATGACCTGGTGTTATCCGGGGGATTATTTATAAACACCAAGAAAAGGACCGATCCAAGTACCGAACCTTGGTGGACAGCAGATAAAACTGGGACTAGATTGGGCGCTCGACCATCAAGTACTACTTGTTTTGAGCGCTCAGAGATCTGTGAGCTAATCCACCTGAAATTGGATCGTCTTATCTCATAATAATCCAATTTATACAATGACCTCCTGTGAGGTATCTTGTCGAAGGCCTTGGCGAAATCCATGATGGTTATTAGTCTGTTTGTGGCCATGGTTAATGGCCTCATCCAGATTTCTCATTATGTCCTAGTAGAATTGGATTAGTTGGGTTTCACAAGACCTTCGACTTCGGAAACCCTGCTGACAGTCAGGAGGAATTCTTTCATTAGCTAAGTGGTTGTTTATGTTGCTAACTAATAAATGCTCTACGGTTTTGCAGCAGATGCACATGAGCGACATCGGTCTATAATTAGCTGAATCATATTATCCTCCTTTCTTAAAGAGCGGAGAAACATTTGCTTGCCATCAGTCATCTGGTGCAGTACCCTGAGCAAGTGATTCATTGAAGATAAAGTCCAGCAGGGGAGAAATTTCAGCACTACATGCCTTAAGCACCCTGGCATTCAGGCCATTAGGCCCAGATACCTTATGTATGTTCAGCTTATACAACCATGGGATCAATTGTTATATCCCCTATAGAAGGAAACGACTTCACGCGTAAACGCTAGACGGAAATTGATAGCCTTATCGCGCGAGTCAGTTTTCAAAATTCAATCTTATCCCAAATGTTTCTTTATAGGGACTTGGCAAATGACTATTTTTAACCTTTCCTTTCTTTTTCCCTCTTGTCCTTCACTGTGATACAAAGGTCACAGCTTCGTAATTTTTATTTTCAAATCCTTTTAATAAGGTCTAAGGATCTTTAAAAAAAAAAAAAAAAAAAACATTAGGTGGATAAAGTTTGAGATGAAAGGTTCTCAACATGACTCAGACCGACAAGACCATACCTATTGGATGCTTTTTAAAAGCAGCCAACTTGTTTCAATGGACTGCTGCTAGGACACCACCTCCATTTCCTAAGCTTCTGTTCTTTCTGTGTAGCCGGTAACCTTTTGGGAAGATTTAAGAGTATTTGATAGTATTGTCTACTCAAGTTTCAATTATTATAACAACATCTGATTTTAAACTGTCTATAATATTGAACACGCGACACTCTTTCATTTTTGTGGACATTAAGGACTTCATCTTCAGCTGTGATGGATGTTTTCTAGCGGGTGTAGAAGAGTGGACTGGTTTTAGTCTGTGTTTGGACCCATCAGGACTGAAGACTGTTGAGTCTAGGATAGGTCTAATACTACTGGGCCAAAATGTCACCTCATTAATGAATACGCCATGCACTGTTGTACTGTAGTTTGGGTTGTTATATATAAGACAATGCCCATTGGCATTCATCTCTAAGTCATGAAGTTCTTCATATGTATTATTTTCTATAGTCTGGCAAGACACAAGTTTCTCATATGACACCCTTGTCTTCCCCTGCGTCAAGTGCATCACACGTACCACAACGGTACGCTCTTTCATCCATGGTTATGTTCAGTAACCTACGATGCCTGTACTGACTACATCACGTGAACACTACAAGTCCGTGAAATGAAAAACCCTTAAACCAAACTTTATCAAGAGAAAACTGGGGTTTACGGGGGTATAAATTATTTTTCTTATTTCTGCGCCAAGACATAGGTTGTGGGTACTCGTTAGAACCGCCTCAAAGAGGCGGTTCTAACGAGAACGCACAACCTATGTTTGCAGTATAAATAAGAAAAATATCACGGATTTTCACCAGAAAAGTAGCTATTTTGGAGATAAGAAAAATGCACTATGCCGCACGGGTGTGATATTGTAATGATAGGGTAGACAATACATGTAATGCTGTAGCAGTGTGATAATCTATATGAACTTAGTGCAGACATTGTCCATCTAACAGTTATTGCTTTATTTGATACCAGGTAGACGTTTTGGACGAAATCTCACATCAGGTGTATTTTCAGAGAATGTCTAACCCTTCATTAGACACTGCTTCAATCATGAAATCATGGCAATATCATAAGCTGGATATGACCAATGAAAGACAATCAGTATACAAAACCTTGACTTTCCGGCCTTCACATGGACACCGCCATATTGGAATAATCTTTGTGTAAATAGTCAGAGAGAAAAGTGAATTCGGTTACTTGAGCTGGGATCAGGCAAACCGAGTGGTTGCCTCTTGAGATCCATCACGCCTAGATAATTTGACCCCCTTGAACCCCACTTTTATATAGTAAAACTGGGGTTTTCGTATAGGCGTGTTTTCGTAATGTTGGACTGTTGTACTAAGCCAGGCATCAAAGACTTCCAGGAAAGTGTGTTAATCCCTGGAATTAATACAAAAACAGGGTTCTTCTCAGGAAGAGTTTTTTCCTCTAGCGTATGTGCACCACTCTTCTCAGAATTAATATAAATGCAGGGTCCTTCTCAGGAAGACTTATTTCATCTCGCGCATGCGCAATACCGTACAGGTTTACATGTAAGCATAAGCGGTTAACCAGTGCAATGCATATTTAGAAACACACAACTGCCCTTCTTAAATCAGCGGGAGAGAACCGACCGACCTTGAGTATTGCTTAATTGCTTAGAATGTCCAAACATATCCAGGAAAAAGTGTCAGATTCGAGTCGGGCCGTTCCTTAAATCCTAGTGGGTTCTTTTGGCAGTAGAACACGAGGTGTCATTTCATCCCAGTGGCGGGTTTAAGTAACATAAAATTAGAAGCAACGTCTCCAAAATAGTGTTGAAGGGGACGGAAAAGCTCAACACAAACACTCCAACAAACAATGTACCTGAATATATGATCTCTCCAATTCTTTGTTCATTGTGAAGTCGGATGCCTCCCCTTGTATACGGACTAAGACAACATCTTCGTGGAATTTCCCATCTACGTAGTACCCATAGAGAACATTCATGAGTCCACCAGTGAATACCTTTGAAATGATATTAGAATTATATGGCTGTGCTTTAATACGATACATTCTGTGACTGAATGAATACATATGAAAACATCCTTTCTATGGTGTGTGTGTGTGGGGGGGGGGGGGGGAGGGGGGAGGGGGAGGGGGTCTCGATTCGAATATTTTGTCGACTACAGAAGCTCTTTATTGCTAATGCCAATGTAACTATCAGTGATTTGTTGGAAATCCAGGTAACGGTTATTAACCCTTCTCTTGCTGAATATTCATTTAAGCCACACCAATTTCTGTCTATCAACCAATCAAATTACTTGATGTAATTTATTGCTACAAATTCATAAACTGAACGTCAAACAGTGTAGATCCTGATCAGATGGCTTCTTCAGAAGCCGTCTGATCTGGATCTACACTGTTTGCAAATATAGGGATTGTCGTGAACAGCAAGATAAGGGTTAATATAAAGAATATTTACTTTTTTGAGGTGGATACAAAAAATATTTCATCGAGTGTGTTGAAAACACACGAGATGAAATACTTTTGGTATCCACCGAAAAGAAGTAAATTTTCTTTTCAATTTATAATCTATTAGGACACTTACGGTAACTGATCGATCATATCACATTACGATAACACAGCCGTGCCATATAGAGCATATTTTCACATCTCCAAAAGGACTACTTTTCCTGTAAAATTCCGTGCTATTTTTCTAATTTATACCGGAAACTAAGGTTGTGTGTGCTCGTTAGAACCGCCTCATTCAGGCAGTCCTAATGAGTACCCACAACCTATGTCTTGATTTGTTTGTTTGTTTGTTTTATTTGAGGTTTAACGTCCCCGTCAACACTTTAAAGGTCATTTGGGAGACGTTGCTTCCAATTTTGTTGGACTTTTACCTGACATTGAGATTAAATGACATCTCAAGCCCTGTCGTCCAATGAAACCAATAGGGTTTATTAGCATGGACGGTCCCCCTCGCACCGCGGTTCCTGGACAGGCTTAGATCCTCTAAGCGGTTTACCAGTACTAGTGTGCGGGCCCCATTCAGCTCTGCGTGGAGGCATCATGCAGCCCATATATTTCTTCAAGCCCCTATGGGCGGGGCTTAACCTATGTTTTGGAGCAGAAATAAGAAAAATAATGTATACCCCCGTAAACCCGTCTTTTCTCTATATAAAGCGGGGTTTAGGGGGTGTTAATTTCAAGGACTTGTTCACGCGATGATACGTCACAATTTTGATATGGTTATGACGTCACGACTGTCAGTTTCAAAACATAAACATATCGCCATTTTGAATTCAGCAATTTTACAGTTCAAAGAGTGCTTTTCAAGGTATATTACAGAATTATTTTATCCACAACATATGAAATTGGGCGAGAAAAAGTAGTCCGGGCTGCTACTGTGAAAATAACAAGCTCATGTTATTTTTCCCAGTGTGAAAATATCATTTTTATTTGTTTCAGATATGAATTGATTTAGCCGGCCTCAGTGGCTCAGTCGGATGCGCGTCTGACTGGTGATCAGGAGGACGCGGGTTCGACTCCCGCCGGGGTCGGCAACATTCTTTCGTGGAGATTGATCATGAAATCTTTTCTACGGTCATTCTCTCTCTTCCGCTGATTCAAAAAGGGCAGTTGTCAGTTTCTGGCGAAAGAATGTGCACTGTACTGGTTAACCGCTTACGTATAAGCCTGCCCAGGAAAGTGTTGATAGGTAAACTGACCGGCTCAAAAATGACCTAAATAGTGTTGACTGGGCCGTAAAACTCCAATACAAACAAACAAACAAAATGAATTGATTTCACTGCAGAGCATAAAATAAAATCATATATCCACATTTTAGGGCAGAGTGTTGCGTAGAATTGGACTTGAATCAAGTGTTGGGTTCGTCTAATCAGGGTCTACTCTGTTTGCTTACAGTATAGGAAGTTAAGGGTCCGACGCCGCGTTCTGACCAAGGTCTACACCTTTTGCGTACAGCACATGTACAGAAGTGTAAGGGTTAAACGGCTATGTCACCGTTGAGGATGACCATTTTTTCTGCCTACACTCAGAGACAATTGATCCACCAGTGCTGTCAGTACTTTGATTAGTTGTGTATTTGACCCATATATGACAATGGAATATTCCACCTAATGAGTTTGGAGTGGCCCTTTTATAGGGGTGTCTGGTTGTTTTGTGTGTAGTAAGTTTAACAAAAATGTACACAGTTTAAGCAAACGGCGTCTGATCTGGTCTACACTGTTTGTCAATGTCCCAAAAAGGTCCGCTAGGCATGTATTAGTTAACCTAGAATGGGTCCCGTTAAGCGATCAATAGTCTTCTGAGAGCCAGTTCAGCCTGTGCATTGGCATTGTCTTGTCAAAATCTTCGCTGTGTGGTCGCGTTAACCAGTCCTAGTGATGAATACATGTACCTTGAATAAATAAAATGGGGATTAGAAGAAATATTATTTATTTAAATTATTTTCTTTATTTGGTTCCTAATGAGGTGGTTTAGCCCATTTAGTATAAGAAACCCCAAAACGAGTACCCTGGCAAACAGTGCAGGTCCAGATCAGATCAGGATCTCCACTGTTTGCTAAAAGTTCAGTCATTTTTCAAATAAATTTTGATGAAAACACAACCTGACACCCCTTAATTTTGAAATGGACTCCTGCTATATATATAAGGAGAAAGATTCCATTTGGTACAAAAATGGTTAATAGGCACACGAAATATAAGTATGGAGCATAAATAAGAAATATGAAAATCGAAAGTGCAGCACGTGTGTGCTATTTAACTTTTCTCTATGCTTCTCTACTAACACATTCAGTAACAGAAACCCCTAAAGGGGTACCTTGGCAAACAGTGCAAGGCCAGATCAGTCGCGGCAGACACGTTATTACATATACACCGTTTGCCTGAGGTAAGTGATACTGAAAAACTTGCAGCAAATGATGCCTTCAATTACTAATCGACCTATCCCATCCCAGCTAGCACAACACAGTTGGCTGATAGCAATATGACGTTGTAATGTCGTATCGCTATCGCCCAGGGACCAGTTGGTCAAAACTTACGACGTCGTTAGTTAACGTATCGTTAAAACTTTGATCATTAAATATGGCAAATATGCTGAAATTTTTGCGGAAAAAAGTGAGCAGCATTTGCGGACGCAAAAGCTGCCCACATTTTTTCAGCAAAAATACCAAATTTTACGATATTGTACTTGCTAGAAGAGTTAACAATATGACCACTAACGAGCTCGCTAAGCTAACGATGCTTTGAATAACTGGCCCCAGATGTTTGCCCGCCATTCGTTAAGCCATAATGACGTGGTTTAGAAACATACACATACTCGTGTAACATATTTCGAAAGTACATAGTGCAACTTTAACTAGGGCAATATTAGCCCATTTTGTACCGGAAACCTTAAAACGGGCACCCTGGCAAAAAGTGCAGACCCAGATCAAGAACGCGGCGTCTCATCAGGGCCTACACTGTCTGCAAATAGTTCAGTTATTTTCCAGATAATTATTAAAGATAAAACAAACTGTCACCCCTAAATTTCGTAATGACCTCCTGCCATAGACAAGGAGGTTGATTCCATTTGGTAAAAAAGTGTTAAAATGTTAATTTTTACCTTAGCACGGACATCTTCTGATTTCCAATCCGGTCTGACAATTCTCAAAATCTGTATTATTTCTGCTGAAACTGGTTGTTCCTTTAGGCTGGCAGTGTTGATCGTTATATCCATAAACTGCAACATACTTACACACTGTTTAATATATCGCGTGGCATGCACAGGTTTAACGACCTTAACGTATGCTGGATTTACAATACAAAGGTAAAATTTCCACAATAGAGGCATACAATCATGCATGTAAATCTAGACGACATGGTGTTTTTCATTACGCTAAAACGCCTATTCAAATACATGGCCACCTTTATCGCCGTAAAAATGAAAATTTTATGATGAAAAGTTGTGGTATTTTTCTTATTGCTGCTCAAAATATAGATCGTGGGCACTCGTTAGAACCACCTCATCGAGGCGGTTCTAATGAGTAGCCACAATCTATATTTTAGAGCAGAAATAAGAAAATAAGGTATACCCCGGAAACCCCAGGTTTACTCTATAAAAGTGGGGTTCAAAATCATTTAGGCGTGTTTTCGTGATGTAAATCTAGAGACATTACATTTCAGTTTTTTTTTAATTTATTTTTTGGAGACGCTGTTTCAAATTGTGTGTGCTGCGTCAAAGGTGCTTTTCCCGGACTGTTCGAAATAAACATTACGAAACCTAGCCTATACAAATACATTGTAAAAATTTAGGGCCAAACAAAAGACCATTTTTCAGATAAAAACGTGTGATTTTTAACTTATTCCTGCTCAAAATACAGATTGTGGGAACACGTTAGAACGGCCTCATAATCTATATTTTAGAGCGGACGAACGAAAAATAAGGTTTACATGTAACCCTGTAAACCCAAGTCTTACTTCATAAAAACGGGGTTCAAGGGAGTCAGAATTTTATAGGCGTGTTTTCTTGGTGAGCTCTTTACTTAGGCCTAAAACATCACGAAAACACGCCTATATAATTTTGACCCCCTTTAACCCCACTTTTATATAATGAAACTGGGGTTTACAGGGGTAAACATTATTTTTCTTATTTCTGCTCTAAAATATAGATTGTGGGTACTTGTTAGAACCGCCTCAACGAGGCGGTTCTAACGAGCACCCACGATCTATTTTGAAAGCAGAAATAATAAAGATGTTATCATTTTTACCTAATATTTATCATTTTCTGACACCATGTTGGACGCCATTATTTCTTACGGACGTGTTCACGTGATGAGTATCCGTGTTCCCGTTAACCCGACCGACCCTTCTTCAGACTCTACTGTTATTATCATAAAAATAACACCGACCCTTTCCGACCCTACCCAGTGTCGTCTTTGCATTTTCCCATAGTAATTTCGCGTTTTTAGTACATTTAGGTAGTTTTTGGCATTTAGTACCTTCCAAAATACAGAGCTGACATTTCTGAGCATCTAAAATGAATTATGATATACAGTGCAAGTCTCAACATGACAATTATTTTATTAACAAAAAGCATGTTCAAAAAACAAAAACACATACAACTATAGACCCGACCCTGTTTTTTTGTGTGTGTGGGGGGGGGGGGGGGGGGGGGGTTCGGGATAAAAAAGCAATAATAAAAAAGTTTCTTCTGCCTACCGACTAAATTTTTTTTTCAGTATGTTAGCGGAAACACAGCCATTTTTCATCACGTGAACAAGTCCGCGAAATGAACACCCCCTTACACCCCACTTTGCATAGACAAAACTTGGGTTTACGGGGGTAAACATTATTTTTCTTATTTTTACTCCAAGACTTAGGTTGTGGGTACTCGTAAGAACCGATTCAATGAGGCGGTTCTAACGAGCACCCACAACCTATGTTTGCAGTATGAATAAGAAAAATATCGCAGATTTTCATCAGAAAAGTAGCCATTTTGGAGGTGTGAAAATGCACTTTGTCGCACGGGTGTGCTATCGTAATGTATATTCGCCATACCTCCAGGTTTAAATGTATGAAGTTGGCTTGGATTTTGGAGTATGGAGTTTGGAATCTGATTAATTCCGCAGAATTAAAGTATAGTAAAATATTAGTGAGTGTTGGGGAAAATACTCTTCAGTTGTTGTTTTTTTTTTTTTTGTTGTTGTTTTTTTTTTGTTGTTGTTTTGCTTTCTTCAGAATCTCAGAATCTCGATTTCTTAAAATACGTCGGAAAGATACTGAAGAGAATCAAGAATTAACGCTGTTGTCACGGTTTACATCGCGAAAAAACGCCTGTATACTTTTAAACCCTATATACCCAACTTTCGTGAAAGGAAAATGGGGTATACATTTTTTTTCTTATTTCTGCTAAAAGAAACGTCATGAGATTGTGGAAAGATTACTAGTTAGAGCTAACGAATGCCCACAATCTATGTTTGGAGCAGAAATATGAAAATATGAAACAAATATCAGGCTTTTATTTGCAAACTGTCACTTTGCAGCACATGAACATGCCCGTGAAATGAACACCCCCTAAACGCCAATTTATAGAGAAAAAAATGTATTTGCGGAGATATACTTTGTTTCTCTAATTTCTACTCCAAAACATAGGTTGTGGGTACCCGTTAGAAATGCCTCGATGTGGCGGTTCTAACGAGCGCATACACCATATGTTTGTGGTATAAATAATAGAAACACATCACGGATTTTCCAACCAAATATTTGTTTGAACCACAATGAAAGTGAGGAAGAAGGTCGGGATCCCGTAAAGGTAACTCAAACCCACCAGTAATTTTTACTGACCGTTCCAAGTCGGTGATCTTGCTGTGGTTCATTCATGTTTTATATTGGTGGTTCTGATTCTTAACTAATTATATATGTTGTTACATTGATAATACTGGTACTTCCCCTTTTTGGTTGTTCATTATTAGTTGCAAGTGTCCATCCGGTTTAATGTTTGTCATGTTGGCGATTCCGATTCTGTCCACCATTATGTACAGTAGAACTTCGATGGCTCGAACATCGATGGCTCGTTTACCATGGATGTGTCGGACCCGTTCCTGCGCACCTACCGAAATCCTCTACATAAGATTTACTGGGGGGATAATTAAGGAGATTTTAGTCTTTTACCTAGCAAATATATGCTGTGTGTACTCATTAGAATCGCCTCGATGAGGCGATTCTAATGAGTACGCACAGCATACATATTCATTATCGAACACTGAAAAGATGTGTAAAAGTATCTCGTTATGCCTCCTGACAGTAACCTCAAGGGCTCGAACTATCCCTGCCTCGAACTGATTTTCGAGGTCCTAAAGGTGTTCGAGCCATTGAAGTTCGACTGTATATTACTCCTTTTTTGTCTGAGTCACCACTTGGTTGGAAAAGTGTTGCTGATTCGGTTTACCTGTGGTCCGTCACTCAATACCTAATTGTAATTCATAGAACAGAAATAATAAAATAAAATAAACTCAAGAATATTAAAGAATTTTAACTTTGAGGGTCGGTTGTTTGTCAGTCGAGCCCAAGTCACCAAGTATAGAAACTCTTCGGTGCTATAGTCCACGTTGTAGCCTCCAGGTAACGGATATTCATAGAAAAAAAAAAAACGCCATTGCGTAAACACCCCTATTCAAATATATTGGTAAAATTTTACCACCAAAGAAAACGATTTTTTCAGACAAAAACTCTGATATTTTTTCATATTTCTGCTCAAAACATACGTTGTTGGTACTCGTTAGAACCGCCTCGCGGAGGCGGTTCTAACAAGTGCCCACAATCTATGTTTTTGAGCAGAAATAAGACAAAATGTATACCCCTGTAAACCCCAGTTTTATTATATTAAACGTGGGGTTCAAGGGGATCAAAATTCTACGTAAGGGGAAGGGTCGTAACTGATGTTGGTAGAACTCGTGACCCAACCCCTTTGCTTTGTTTGTATGCAATAAAATACTATTAAACTAAACTATCAAAATTATATAGGTGTGTATTCGTGATTGTTAATTGTATTGCTGTGAGGTCTGCGTATTGCGTAATATGATCATCTGTAGAAACTGGAATGCTATCATAGGATGGGCTTGGCAAGCATTGGTGATCCTGATCGGATGCCGCGGGATACGGCGCTTTATCAGGGTCAAATTGTTTGTTTAATGTACAGGGATTAAATGGTCAAACGAAACAGTTTAAACCTAAGTCCAAGACAAGACTATCCGCAGCCTACAGAGACCATCAACCCACCAGTACTGTCAGTTATTTGATTTTTATAACTTGTTGATTGTGTTTGTAATGCAATTGTACGGCCGAGTCAACACTATTTATATCATTTTTGAGCTGATCAGTTTTGCCGATCCACTTTTATCCTGAATTGGCTTAATAAATTATTAACTGCTAAACTCCTTAATCAGGGTTATCGGTACCATAAACTACGCAAAGCATTTTCAAAATTTTATAGACGCCATTCTGATTTAATTTCAAAATTCAATATTGGACTTAAATCTCTTCTGCAACAATGTCTATCGGAACCCGACTTTTTATGGTGACTTAGTATATAAATTCAGAAAAATATATAACCGCAATGACTTCAGCACCCAATTTCGTAAAAGCATTCTTCGATATAAAAAGAATGGGTACACCATGGATGTTATACGACAGACTGCATGCATGGTAGTTAACCCAATCACGGTTGGCAACTTTGCTTCCCTCTTTAATTGCACGCCGGTGGGTCAGGCCTCAGATTCTATAACGGCTCCAACGTAAAGGCTTATTGAGAATTAGAGAGATCTAATTCTTGGTAATGTTGGTTGGTGCCTGATGCTCTGTCTCTGGTCGGGCCCATCGGAGTCTAACTGTTGGTTTTCTTTTGCTCCAGCATTTCAGTGGTTTCTTGCTGTCGAGTCCTCACCGTTGTCTCACCTCTGTGGTTCTTTGATTTTTTGTGTTCACGGAGATGTTGCACTGATGAGTTTGGAGGCCTTCATGCGGACTGAACAAATTATTTGTCTAAATCGCGACGGAAGTAAGGGCGAGGATTGTGGCCACGTAAAATCGATTTAAGCCCCCCAGTGGAAATCTTTCCACTGACCGTTCCAAGGCGGTTCTTCTGTGGCGATGTATTTATGTTGTTGTTTGTTACTTACTGTGTGTATCACTTGTCTTTTAATTTTGGATGGCCATATGGCCATTTTGTGGGAAAGTAACTGTCCTTATGGCCTTCCTTTGTTTAGGTTTCCATTATGGTCTGGTCGCTTAATGTTTGTATTTCTTTCCCTTTGGTGTCTTTGGTGGGTGGAGTAAGTTAATTGTATCGATTCCTGATCTTTGTTTTACTTCTACTTATACGTAAGCGGTTAACCAATACAGTGCACATTTTTTCGCAAGAAACTGACAACTGCCCTTCTTGAATCAGCGGACGGGAGAGACTGACCGTATAAAAGATTTCATGATCGATCTCCACGAAAAGATGTTGCCGACCCCGGCAGGTATCGAACCGGTGACCTTCCGATCACCAGTCAGACGCGTATCTAACTGTGCTTCCGAGGCTTGCTTTATCTTGTCGAAGTGGTCTAGCACACTTCTAAATCGGAACTGGTCCTGTCTTAAGAAGATAGATGGAAGGATATCTTCTATTCGTTCTAGATTTGTGAATGAACTCGTCATTTGTCAAAACACCCATTGCTTTGCAAATTCAATATCGCATCATTTCGATAACATTATGATAACAAACCCGTGCGACATAGTGCATTTTTTCACATCTCCAAAATGGCTACTTTTCTAACAAAAATGGATGATATTTTCCTTGTTGATAACGCAAACATAGGTTGTGGGTGTTCGTTAGAACCGCCTTAATGAGGCGGTTCTAACGAGTACCCACAACCTATGTCTAGGAGCCAAAATAAGGAAAATAATGTAGACCCCCGTAAACCCCTGTTTTCTCTATAAAAAGTGGGGTGTAAGGGGGTGTTCATTTCACGGACTTGTTAGCGTGATGATGTGTCCAACATATTTACATCACAAGACCGTGAAATGAACATCCCCCTAAACCCCACTTTATATATAGAAAACTGGGGTTTACGGGGGTATACAAAAATTTCATTTCTGCTCCAAGGCATAGGTTGTTGGTACTCGGTAGAACCGCCTCAGTGAGGCGGTTCTAACGAGCACACACAACCTATATTTACAGTATAATTAAGAAAAGAAAAATAGCCATTTTGGAGAAGTGAAAAATCCTCTGTGTCGCACGGCTGTATTATCGTAATGATTTTCTTAAGAAAATGTGTGATGCAATTCTTATTTATACTCAAGACATAGGCTATTGGTGCTCGTTAGAACCGCCTCATTGAGATGTATCGAACTCGTATCCACATTATATTCAGTGAGCAGAAATAAGACAATACATAATTTATACCCCATGTATACTCCGGTTTTCTCTATATAAAGTGGGCTTTACATGTACGGGTGTGTTCATTTCACAGACTTGGTAACGAAATGAAATGGACGTTTTCCTGCAAAATACATATAATTAGGTTTTGAAAAATGCAAAATAAACCAATCATTTTTGTTGTTCATCATACTGAATTAATGCAATTTAAAGTAAGTGTCACATGTAACTACTGTCACGTATTGAGTGATAGGTTTTACCATGTGCTTTTGCGCCGTTTGGTCGATATATATGTTTTACTCCGTTTCTTGCACACCAGACAAGGAAATCCGTGATTTTACCCTGGGATAGAAATTTATGTTCTGATTCTGGTGTTCCGACCCAGGCAACTAACATAAATGCGCTTCAATTCTATTCAACTGCCGGGACTACTTCCGCACTGCTTTTATTTTGTAAACAATAGACATGTGCGAGCTGTCAAAACTAACCGGAGGTGTTGTGCAAGAAAAAGAATCCAATATGGGGTTCTGTTGTAGATGGGCATTTCCAACCCTTGGGATGACCGTGCTGAGCGGAACCTCGGCGTAGCCTCGGTTCTGCTTAGCACGGTCATCCCGAGGGTTGGAATATAAGAATCTGATATGGGGTTTCTGAGAATCTGAAGCCTCGGTTCCGCTTAGCACGGTCATCCCTCGTGTTGGAATATAAGAATCTGATATGGGAATCTGATGAGCGGTTTCCAACCCGAGGGATGACCGTGTCTACAACAGAACCCCAAATCAGATTCTTATATTCTCATACATCAACCGGTTATCAAACGGCTTCCCAGCAGGCACACGTCGCTAGGGCAACGTCAAATCAACGTCGATGCAACGTCATGACGTTGCACCGCCGTTTATATGACGTTGCATAAAGATCATGACGTTGCATAAAGACGTTGCATAAAGATCATTACGTTGTACAGATGTTGATGTGACCTCACATTTACGTCATGTGGCTGCTGGGTTAGTGTCACGCGTTCACTAGAGATGAGTATGTTCTATACATTCAGTACGTTTCCGTATGATTAAGTACGTTCGAATAGAGATTACCAGGTATTAACCCTTTTCGTACCAAATGGAATCTTCCTCCTTATATATAGCAGGAGTCCATTTCAAAATTAAGGGGTGTCAGGTTGTATTTTCCTTATCAAACTACTTGGAAATAGGCTAAACATTTTGCAAACAGTGTAGGCCCTTATCAGACGCCGCGTTCTGCGGCGTCTGATCTGGCCTTCACTGTTTGCCAAGGTACCCCTTTAGGGGTTTCTGGTTCTGAATGTGTTAAAGGTGGTCAGCTGTTATGGCCATTCAATCGCAGGATGTTTTCAAGTCGATGTGGAAGGAAAGGAGCTAACATGGCACAATACTGAGTAGATGATATACTGGAGCCTGAAGTGCCTACATCTTCCCTCCACAGTCCCTCCGACAATTGTTCATACACGGACCTCCGGTGCTTGGTGGATAAGAGTGCTGCATGGCTCTTAATAATAAAGTCTCTCGCCGCTGTGGTTCGGGCCTGGCTCGGGTCACATGTGAGACGTCAAGGACATATTTTTTTTTCAGGATACTCCGGTATTCGGACACCTCTGATGAACGATCGGCTTAATATGTGATCTTGAAAGGGCCGTAAAACCAATCCCCACTCTCAAGAAAATGTTTATACTTTCAAAACAAGGATCAACGAGCGACCCACTCTCAATGATTCTTGCCCTTTGTCTTTCTTCGTCTTCTTCTTCTAGCTCCAAAGTGTGAATAAACATCAATTTTATGTTTTGTTAAAGGCATTTATTCCTCAACAGTAGAACACACCGTGTGTTCATAATTGTTTTATTGCCCCCTGTGATATACTGACTATAGCAAATCAAAGGCGACCCTTAATAGGGTGATTGGTAGCTCTTGTTGTATCCCCTGACTGAGGCACTTCAGTGGAAAATCAATAATGTACACCAGTCAACAGTAAGTAATTTATTACTTTTCCCCAAGGAGGCCCCTTACCTGTTGAAGACAGAGGACTTCTCTTCAGTCAGCTCTGAGGGCTACATAATATTATGTAATGAAATGATAGTCCTCAATAATCAAGAATAAATGCCTTTAAGAGCTAAAGCAGTTGGTTCAGTTACAGCTGACCCATTACAATAACACACCCGTGCGACATAGTGCATTTTTCACATCTCCAAAATGGCTACTTTTCGGCAGAAAATCCGTGATATTTTTGTTATTTATACTGCACACATAGGTTGTGGGCGCTCGTTAGAACCGCATCATTGAGGCGGATCTAGCGAGTACCCACAACCTATGTCTTGGGGCAGTAATACCACAAATAATGTTTACCCCCTTAAACCCCAGTTTTCTCTATACATGTATAAAGTGGGGTTTAGAGGATCTTTATTTACGGACTTGTTCACGTGACAAATGTGATGCAGCCCTTGTTGTCAGAATCATGTGTGAAGTGATAGTCGATTTTGACACCTAATTCATGATGCCACCAAAAAACATTGGCAAACGCGGTGAAACGTATCCACTAGCGGAGAGGGACCACATGATGAAGCCACAGTCGCACCGTTATGTATTGAGGGATAGGATACAACGTTTTTAAAACACAGTAGAGCGGCATTATATACCCTGTATAATGTATTGAAAACTTGTTACATACGACTATATATGGCTACGTACTTAATCCAGCTACGTTTGTTTTGACGTTTTCAAAACATATGTGTAATTTCTATAAAAAGTAGAAGTAAAACAAAGATCAGGAATCGATACAATTAACTTACTCCACCCACCAAAGACACCAAAGGGAAAGAAACACAAACATAAAGCGACCAGAACATAATGGAAACCTAAACAAAGGATGGCCATAAGGACATGTACTTTCCCTGAAAATGGCCAAATGGCCATCCAAAATAAAATCACACGAGTGATACACACAGTGAGTAGTAACACATAACAACATAAATAAACCGCCACAGAAGAACCGCCTTGGAACGGTCAGTGGAAAGAATTCCACTGGGGGGGGGGGGGGGGGGGCTTAAATCGATTTTACGTGGCCACAATCTTCGCCCTTACTACCGTCGCGATTTATACAAATAATTTGTTCAGTCCGCATGAAGGCCTCCTAACTCATCAGTGCAACATCTCCGTGAACACAAATAATCAAAGAATCACAAAGGTGAGACAACGGTGAGGACTCGACAGCAATGAACCACTGAAATGCTGGAGCAAAAGAAATCCAACAGTTAGACTCCGATGAAAGTATAAAAGTAGCGAATACCAAGCGAGATGAAGTGTATCGTTGTCAAATTTAAAATAAAACATAAAAATATGTACTAAATAAAAGTGAAGGCAATGATCAGGAATCGGTACAAATAACCCAGACCACCCATCAGAGACACGAAAGGGAAAGAAACACAAATATTTAATAACTAGACTCTCATGGAAACATCAATAGCGTAAAGCAAAAAGGACAATTACTCTCCTATAAAATGGCCAAATTGGATATCCAAAACAAAACGATATAAACCTAACACACACAAAAAGACAACCCATAACAAAAAAAAAAAAAAAACGCGCCTGAAGAACCGCCGTGATAATAAAGGATTTCCAGGTATCTTGCTCATTAAGTTTTTGTACGTTTTGAACAGTTTCGTCCAGGCTTCAGTTCGTTTTATTGCGAGGATACCTAGCAATATCTACCAAAACCTAATAAAACGTAGAATAAGACGTGGAATAAAACGTAGCAAAAATGATAAGACGCAGGAAACGGTAGATAAAGCGTAGTAATATCCAGAGGGCCCTCAGGTACATTGCCTGTTACGTTTTTTGTACATATTGAATACGTTTCGTCCACGTTTTTGTACGTTTAAATCCGTTTTACTACATTTAAGTACTCTTTGCTAGCATTATTCTTCGTACATAAATGTACTTATGCGACGTATGACACTCCTGAAGCCATAAATAGCGGCACATGATACGTTTTCACTACATTTTGCTAAGTATATTGCCGTTCTGCTACGTTTAATAACGTAGTCAAAACTAGACTTCAGTATAGTAAATACATGGTTAGTGTCTTTAATAATGAAATATACTGAGAGGCAAAAGTAAGTATACAGGTTACTGAACGCTGATTTGCGCCCCAATGTCTCCCTCTATACATACATATGTGGTATCATAAATAAGAACAACCACTTACACATACTTTGCAGCATTTTCCTTTAAAATTGATTAAAGGATAATGAAATTGCGTCACTTGAAATGGACATGGGGTCTAATCCAATTTTTGTCTTGAGTGGTTTCCCTTTAAACGTGTGTTTCGGATAAGTTCGATTCAATAAATGATTTTTCGTGCAACAATTTCAAAGAAGGGTAACTGATTGGTAAGAATATAGCCCATATTTAAATTATACACAAGATAAATTGCATTATTTTTCTCCAAGGAAAAGTCATTTTCGCCTTTTACGTTCTTCCTTTGATTAAATGCTTTATGTTTCTTTGGCATTTTTATTGGGGATTGACCTTTCTTTGAGCAATTTTAGAGGGATCACTATGGAGTAAGCATAAATGCCGAGAAAAACAAAAGTTATGCGAAAATTTCAAATGAATATCTCTTACACGATTTGAGAAAAAGATTTATTTAATTCACTATGATTTTAATTGAAAGGGAGGTAATCCGGAACACGCAGAAATTCCAATTGAGTTTTAGCTGTTTGTTTGGGTTTAATGGCAAGGTAATGATGGCGTTTTATCGATGAACATTCGTGCATGACGTTTGCCGTGTGCATAGATTTGAATGTCATGTACAACACGAGATTTTGTTGGAAATATTGATTATCAATGAAGGGCAATAACTCCATCATGGGTGACTGCAACAGGAAAAGAATTTGGAGTTTTACAAACTTAGACGCTTGGGAAAAACTGACATAGGCATGTTTTATTACAGACAGCAATGCAAGATCCGGTATTCCAAATCAAATACTGTATACTTTTTATTGCCTCTCAGTATTTAATCGATGAGCCTTAGACAATTTTATAGGGGCGAGCTTTAGCGAGCCCCTATAAAATTGTTGCGGCGAACCGATTATATTTTATTATTGCACGACCCGCAAAAAAGCGACCGACTGTAGTCGGTTGATTTCTAAGAGTGCCCTAAAATCACCGTGTCATTCTGTCATTCGGTCATTCTGTCAGTCTGTCAGTCTGTCTGTCCGTCCGTAACCCGTTTGTGAAAATTGGTGATAGTGACTTAACCGCTCGGAATATTTGAACAATTGTTGGCATACTGATAGATATCAATGAGATCTAACCAATGAAGTTGCGAAATATTACATTCCATTTAGTATAGCCTCGCCGAGGCCAAAAATGTGAAAATTTTCGTACTGCTTCTCCTCGAAATCGTTGGGCCGATTGAAGTCAAATTTCATATGGAGCCTCTATGGGATGAGGGAAACCAAAATTTGCTCATGGGGTCCAGGTCACATGACCAAAATGGCCGCTAAGCCATATATGGTCTGCCTGTCCGTCCGTAACTCGTTTGTGAAAATTGGTGATAGTGACTTTACCGCTTGGAATATTTAAACAATTTTTGGCATACTGATAGATATCAATGAGATCTAACCAATAAACTTGCGAAATATTACATTTCATTTAGTATAGCCTCGCCGAGGCGAAAAATGTGAAAATTTTCGAACTGCTTCTCCTCGGAAACCGTTGGGTCGATTGAAGTCAAATTTCATATGGAGCCTCTATGGGATGGGGGAAACCAAAATTTGCTCATCATGACCAAAATGGCCGCCAAGCCATATATGGTCTGTCTGTATGTCCGTCCGTAACCCGTTTGTGAAAATTGGTGATAGTGACTTAACCGCTTGGAATATTTAAACAATTTTTGGCATACTGATAAATATCAATGTGATCTAACCAATGAACTTGCGAAATATTACATTCCATTTAGTACAGCCTCGCCGAGGCGAAAAATGTGAAAATTTTCGAACTGCTTCTCCTCGGAAACCGTTGGGCCGATTGAAGTCAAATTTCATATGGAGCCTCTATGGGATGGGGGTAACCAAAATTTGCTCATGGGGTCAAGGTCACATGACCAAAATGGCCGCCAAGCCATATATGGTAAAAACCCTTCAAAAATAGCCTTCTCCAGAACCACTGGGCAGATTTCCACGAAACTTGATAAATAGCATCTGGGACGTAGGCCCATCATAAATTGCTAAAATGGTGACCCTGGGTTGACCTTGACCTTCTTTGTGCCTAGGTCAAACTTTGACACATATGCTTTTGTATTGGAAAAGTGAGAATGCATTTTATCCTGCAAACGATTCAGAATACAGTACTAAGGTATAAGATACATTTTTGCTCCTTACGATAAGGCGCATTTATTGGGGGAACCGTTTTAGGTCCAGGTCACATGACCAAAATGGCCGCCATACCCATATATGGTAACACTCATACAGCTAAAAGCATCCGGCGGGTCGTGCACTTCAGCTGAAGCACTGGTTAAATACACTAATCATGCATTTAGTTTATACCGCAATTCAAAACAATCAATGGTTTTGCAATAATGTAGGAAATTTAAGCAAAAAAGACAGAAAACAGTGTGGCACGTTAAACGT
Source organism: Lucinisca nassula (assembly GCA_963580285.1). Classification (NCBI taxonomy): domain Eukaryota; kingdom Metazoa; phylum Mollusca; class Bivalvia; order Lucinida; family Lucinidae; genus Lucinisca; species Lucinisca nassula. The sequence continues at coordinate 108,439,073 of OY757021.1, read as the reverse complement.
CATTCAGTACCATGGCGCGCACACGTAGTACAACGTGACGTCAAATAACGCAAAGTTCCTGACGTCACCGCGCCACAGAGACGCAGGAAACAACATGGACGCTCGAATAAAAGTTTCTCATCGCTTAACATTCTGTATGAAAATCTGCAAAGAAATAGTTTATTTTAGCTTTAGAAACTATTTTCGAGGTTGAGACGCAACAGCAGTAGCAATGCGCAATCATTCCAACGAACCATTCAAACCAGGAAAGCCCGAGAAGGTAAGAATTTAGCTGAAAATTTCTGACAATTTCTTTAAATAAATATTTCAAAGATTATAACTTGCAGTTTTGTTGTTTTCTCGTGTATAAAAGGTTGCCTGTTATTGTTTACACTTGCAAATTAGGGACCTGGAAAGTAGGTCCGATCTATAAACGGTCACTAGACGTATTATAGGTCAGTAGAAGATATTATAGGTCACTACCGAGTATAGCGTGCAGTTATTCGACCCCCTTTATTAGGTTGTTAGAATGCCTGATTGCGGTATAAACGTAGATGTGACACTGTGGTTTAAGAACTTATTCTGACAGGCATTTTCGACCTAGTAATCCCTTTAACACGTACTTGAACAATGCATCGAAACGTTTGATTTGTTTGATTTGAGGTTTTACGTCTCCGTCAACACTACATAGGTCATTTTGGAGACGCTGATTCCAATTTTGTGAGACTTTTACCCGGCATTGAGATGAAATGACCTCTCAAGCCTTGCCGCCAAATGAAACCAAGGGTTTATAATCATTGGCGGCCCGACTCGCACCGCTTCGCCTGGGCAGGCTTAGAATCTCTAAGCGGTTTACCAGTACTCGTGTGCGGTTGGTTTTAGCTCTGCGTGGAAGCATCAAGCAGCCGATCTATTTCTTCAAGCTTCGATGGGCGGGGGCGGTGTATCGAAACTTAGAAACGCATTCATTTATATAGACTGCATGACAGAAAACCATTTCTATACTAGATAGTTGTTAAACGTATTAGAGACTTATAAGACATGAAGTATGACCTAAATCCCTAACGAACACGGCTAACTGTTTCATCACGAAAACACGCATATATAATTTGGACCCCCTTGAACCCCATTTTTATATAGTAAAACTGGGGTTTGCAGGGTAAACCTTATTTTTCTAATTTCTGCTATAAAATAGAGATTGTGGGTACTCGTTAGAACCGCCTCGATGAGGCAGTTCTAACGAGTACCCACAATCTATATTTTAGAGCAGAAATAAGAAAATTATCACAATTTTTCATCTTATAATTTCATTTTTTCGGCGATAAATATTACAATGCATAGGCGTGTTTTCGTAATGTTACCAACCGTATGGATGGAATCGTAGTAAAACGCAGCCCCAAATACGTGACAGTGTGACTGGGGCCTAAGTGTCAGAATCTGCACATGTAGCATCGTATTCATGATGCCATCAAAACATTGTTAAAAGCAGCTCGTAAAGGTACCAGTATGTAAAAAGATGAAGTGATTAGTTGATATGCAAAAAAAAAAAAAAAAAAAAAAAAAAATACTGACACGTACGGAACCCGGGAAGGGACATGATTTTTTTATTTGTTATATATTGTGCGCACAAGATAATATGTTGTGCGAACAAGATAATATCTTGTTCGCACAACTTCCCAAAATCTATGTCGTGCAAACAATATAATATGTTGTGCAAACAAGATAATATCTTGTGCGCACAAGATATTAAGTTGTGCGAACAAGATATTATCTTGTGCGCACAAGATAATATGTTGTCCGCACAAGATAATTTATGTCGTCCGCACAAGATAAGATCTTGTGCGCACAACATATCATTTTGTCCGCTCAAGATAATATGTTGTTCGCACAACTTAATATCTTGTTCGCACAACATATTAAAAATACAATTCATGTCCCTTCCCACGTTCCGTACACACGCAAAAAAATGTAGAATAAACGTAGCAAAACTGAGTAACACATATGAAACCGTAGACTATTTTTAGTAATACGTAAAGGACCTCTAGGTATATTGCTTATTACGTTTGGCGCGTACTAAATAAGTATAATCTATGTTTTAGTACATTTTACTACCATAATGTTTTGCTAGGTTTAAGCTACGCCTCTCGGGAGCTTTCCGCTAAATGTTTTCCATAGGCGACAAAAGTAACCCTTTACCTGCTCCCACAAAAACTACACATACAAAACTTTTCAAACCTTACTTGTTTATAGAGCCATCCTAGTCCAACAAGTTAATGAGAAAAAATCCACATGTTGAACTGCTCCTTTTCAAGTTACTGTCAACCATGTTTGTTTACATACTAGAACGGAGTAAATACAAACCAATATTTTTAAAGGAGGGGTGACCATATAAAATCAGCAAAAATTTCTTTGAGCTTGCAGAAATATTTATAAAACATGCATCATTTTAGTCCCTTATACCTATCATTTTCTCACATTGAAATAAAACATGGGATATATATCCAATGGAAACAAGTCTGGTATTTAGAACGCAACTAATAGCTCTGTCCTAAAGTGATAAAACCCATTACCTCCCAGTATTTAGTGCAATGCTACATATACCAAACCCTTATTTTCTTTATGATGCATCAAAAGAATTGCCAAAAAGAAATTTAGGTCATACATGTATCTAATAATTTAGTCATGCATAATAAAAGTTCAGTCACAAAGAATCTTTCAAGTCTGCGTAAAAGTTTTCGCTTTCAGATTCAAAAATGAAAGCCGAACAAACCATAGTTTTTGAAAAGCGCAAAGTTTATCTCTTTCTGGAATGGAACCCAGACACCGACTTGCATCAGTGGTTCTTCTCCAATGTATTTGGAACAATTCAATACTAAAATGCACAGAATTGTGCCTTAATAGCACCAATGCTCATTTTTATGGCTATTTTCACACCTACACCCCCAATTTAAAGTAAAAAATGGCATTTTGAGGATATTTTGAGGACATAAATGCCAAGAAAATGTTTATAAATGCCTTAACGCCATGAGGAAGAGCTGAATATATCTTTTCACATCCTTTTACATGAATAAAATAAAACAGAACTTATATCGGATGAGAAAACTTATCCGGATATTGCAGCGGGCGGTTTTGGAGAGACAATTTTGAAGTTTTGCTTTGGTCTATGACATAGTCCTAGTGCCAAGAAACCTTACTTTTATATTCCAGATGCAGTAGATTCTTTCTTGTGTTTGTGCAAATAAAATTACTCCAAGTCTCCTTTCCAAACGCATCAATAAAAACTGATTTACATGGCTATAAAGTACCCCACCCCACCCCACCCCCAAGAACATAGATCAGAGGCAAAAATTCATCAAATACACCCAGTTAGACCTAAATTAGCACTACCATTACATTTTTTACAGTATCTATGGCATAATACATGCCATGAAGATACATTTTATGAAACAGAATTGGACAGAACCTACAAATTTGTGGTAATAGAATGTAATGACTGAAAACAGGACAGCGGTCCTAATTTTGCTATAGGGAGCTTTCCACTAAATGTTTTCCATAGGCGACAATAGTAACCTATTACCTGCTCCCACAAAAACTACACATACAAAACTTTTCAAACCTTACTTATTTATAGAGCCATCCTAGTCCAACAAGTTAATGAGAACAAATCCACATGTTGACCTGCTCCTTTTCAAGTTACTGTCAACCATGTTTGTTTACGTACTAGAACGGAGTAAATACAAATCAACAATTTTAAAGGAGGGGTGACCATATAAAATCAGCAAAAATTTCTTTGAGCTTGCAGAAATATTTATAAAACATGCATCATTTTAGTCCATTATACCTATCATTTTCACACATTGAAACAAAACATGGGAAATATATCCAATGGAAGCAAGTATGGTATTTAGAACGCAACTAAAAGCTGTCCTAAAGTGATAAAACCCGGTACCTCCCAGTATTTAGTGCAATGCTACCAATCGGAATGCCTCGAAGTAGCTGGTTCAAGTATCTAGCTACATATATTCCCATTTAATACCTTGTCTCTACGTTGCACATTTTACTACATGTTTTGCTAGGTTTAGGCCACGCCTATCAAAATGCATCGAAGTAGCTAGTTCAGGTTTGTAGCCACATATATCCGTATTTAATACCATTTCACTTCGTTGCACTGCGTTTTACCACGCATATTACCGCTTTGCTACTTTTAAAAACGTAGTAAAAGGGGAGCGCTGTGGCGCTGTGGTAAAGCATCGGATCTGAGAACGAGAGGTAGCCGGTTCGAGCTCCGCGAGCGCCAAGTGTTGTTTACTTGGACAAGAGACTTTATTTATTTATTTATTTTTAGCCCACCTGTCACGTAGTGACAAGGTGAGCTTTTGTGATCACTTTTTGTCCGTCGTCCGTCGTGCGTCCGTGCGTCCGTCCGTCCGTCCGTGCGTGCGTCCGTAAACAATTTCAAATAAGTATATCTCTAAAACCCCATGGTCAATCTTGATCAAATTTCATGAGAAGCATCATCAGGTAGGGGGAAAGGCTGCATAAGGTTTTTGGCCTGATCAGATTGGAATTCTGGTTGCTATGGCAACATATAGCTCCCATAGACTTACAATGGGAAAATATTTGAAACCACAGGGCCCAGAGCTTAGATATTTAGCATGTAGCAACGGCCAGTGGTCACCTACATAATTCCTGCCAATCATGCCCCTGGGGTCCAAATTGGCGACGCCCCGGGGCCCATTCGCTCCTATAGACTCATAATGGAACAAAAATCTTCAAAAATCTTCTCCTCGGAAACCACAGGGCCCAGAGCTTAGATATTTACCATGTAGCAATGGCAAGTGGTAACCTACATAATTCCTGCCAATTATGCCCCTGGGGTCCAAATGGGCCACGCCCCGGGGCCCTTTAGCTCCTATAGACTCATAATGGAAAAAAAGGTTAAAAAATCTTCTTCTCTAAAACCACAGGGCACAGAGCTGAGATATTTGGCATGTAGCAACGGCAAGTGGTCACCTACAAAATTCCTGCCAATCATGCCCCTGGGGTCCAAATTGGCCACACCCCGGGGCCCCTTAGCTCCCATAGACTCATAATGGAAAAAAAGCTTCAAAAATCTGTTCTCTGAAACCACAGGACCTAGAGCTTAGATATTTAGCATGTAGCAAAGGCCAGTTGCCACCTACATAATTCCTGCCAATCATGCCCCTGGGTTCCAAATGGGCGACGCCCCGGGGCCCCTTCGCTCCCATAGACTCATAATGGAACAAAAAGCTTCAAAAATCTTCTTCTCGGAAACCACAGGGCCCAGAGCTTAGATATATAGCATGTAGCAACGGCAAGTGGTCACCTACATAATTCATGCCAATCATGCCCCTGGGGTCCAAAAGGGCCACGCCCCGGGGCCCTTTAGCTCCTATAGACTCAAAATAGAAAAAAGCTTCAAAAATCTTCTTCTCTGAAACTACAGGGCCTAGAGCTGAGATATTATGCATGTAGCAACGACAAGTGGTCACCTACATAAATCCTACCAATCATGCCCCTAGGGTCCAAACGGGCCACGCCCCGGGGCCCCTTTGCTCCCATAGACTCATTATGGAAAAAAAAGCTTCAAAAATTTTCTTCTCTGAAACCACAGGGCCCAGAGTTTAGATATTTAACATGTAGCAACGGCAATTGGTCACCTACATTATTCCTGCCAATCATGCCCCTGGGTTCCAAATGGGCCCCGCGCCGGGGCCCCTTTGCTCCCATAGACTCATAATGGAAAAAAGCTTAAAAAATCTTCTTCTCTGAAACCACAGCGCCCAGAGCTTAGATATTTAGCACGTAGCAATGGCAAGTGGTCACCTACATAATTCCTGCCAATCATGCCCCTGGGGTCCAAAAGGGCCACGCCCCCGGGCCCCTTAGCTCCTATAGACTCGTAATGGAAAAAAAATTCAAAAATCTTTTTCTCAGAAACCACAGGGCCCAGAGCTTAGATATTTTGCATGTAGCAATGGCAAGTGGTCACCCTCATAAATCCTGCCAATCATGCCCGTGGGGTCCAAATGGGCCACGCCCCCGGGGCCCCTTAGCTCCCATAGACACATAATGGAAAAAAGCTTCAAAAATCTTCTTCTCTGAAACCACAGGGCCCAGAGCTTAGATATTTAGCATGTAGCAATGACAAATTGTCACCTACATAAATCCTGCCAATCATGCCCCTGGGGTCCAAATGGGCCACACCCTGGGACACCCTTAGCTCCCATAGACTCATAATGGAAAAAAAATCTTCTTCTCTGAAACCACAGGGCCCAGAGCTAAGATATTTAGCATGTAGTAACGGCAAGTGGTCACCTACATATTTCATAATCATGCCCCTGGGGTCCAAATGGGCCACACCCTGGGGCCCCCTAGCTCCCATAGACTCATAATTGAAAAAGGCTTAAAAAATCTTCTCAGAAACTGTGAAGCACAGAATATAGATATTTAGTGTCTAGCAACATAAAATAGCCAGCTACATAAATCCTGCTAACCCTGCCCCTGGGGTCAAAATTGGCCACGCCCGAGCTCATCACCTCCAAAAGACTTATAATGGAAAAAAAAACTTAAAAAATCTTCTTCTATGAAACCATAAGGCCCTGAGCTTAGATTTTTAGTATGTAGCAACGTCAAGTGGCCACCTACATAAATCCTGCCAGTTATGCCCATCGGATCCAAATTGGCCACACCCCAGGGCTCTTTAGCTTCCATAGGCCTACAATTGGAGAAACTTCAAAAATCTTCTTCTCTGAAACCACAGGGCCCTTATAATGAAAAAAAGCAACTTAAAATGGGGAAAAAAATCTTCAAAAATCTTCTTCTCTGAAACCATAAGTCCCAGAGCTTAGGTATTTAGCATGTAGCAATGTCGAGTGGTCGCCTACATGAATCCTGCCAATCATGCCCATGGGGTCCAAATCCTGTGGCCCCTTAACTCCAACAAACTTATAATGGAAAAAAGCTTCAAACATCTTCTTTGAAACCATGAAGTACAGACCTTAGATATTTAGTATATAGCAGCACAAAATGGTCGCCTACATAAATCCTGCCAACGTGCCCTTTGGGTCAAAATTGGCCAAGCCCCAGGGCTCATTAGCTCCTATAGACTTTTACTGGAAAAAACTTAAAAAAAATCTTTTTCTCCAAAACCATAAGGCACAGATTTTTTTTTTGATTTGAGGTTTTACATCCCCGTCAACACTGTATAGGTCATTTTGGAGATGTCTCTTCCATTTTTGTGGGACTTTTGTCCAACATTGAGATGAAATTACATCTCAAGCCCTGTCGCCCAATGAAACCAGTAGGGTTTATAAGCATGGACACCGCTTTGCCTGAGCTTAGATATTTAGAATGTAGCAATGTCAAGTGGTCTCCTACACTAATGATTTTCTGGTACACAGGTGAGCGATATAGGGCCATTGGGCCCTCTTGTTTTTATTTGAGGTTTGAAGTCCCCGCCAAGACTATGTAGGTCATTTTGGAGACGTTGCTTCGAATTTTGTGGGACTTTTACCCGACATTAAGATAAAATGACATCTCAATCCCTGCCTTCCAATGAAACCAATAGGGGTTATATGCATGGACTCGCACCACTTTACATGAGCAGTCTTCGACCTTCTAAGCGGTTTACCAGTTGTCGTGTGTGGTCGTCTTCAGCTCTGAGTGGAAGCATCGTGCAGCCCTATCTATTTCTCCAAGTCCCGATGGGCGGGGGATGAACTTTATCCACATTGCTTTGTACTGGTTTCCTCACAGGAGGGACACATGGAAAATTGGCACTTGTTTAGTGCGTGGGTTTCCGTCTATAAATAAAGTCGATTATTTATTTATTTATAGCAACAGGTAAGGTAAGTATTTTGTGATAATTTGGAGATAGTTTTTCCTTATTTCTTTATATAAACCTCGGCAAGGCGGTGCTAATGAATACTCATAGCATTGGTTTTTATGGAGAATTGACAAAAATATCCTTCAATTAACAAAAATACTTACCTTATCTGTTAATAGTGACAGTGACACTGTGGCTTTAGACTTTTTTTTTTTATTTTAACGGCTGTGCTAACATCTCTGTGAAATGGACATCCCCTAACCCCCACTTTATGCAGAGAAATCTATATTTTAGAGCAGAAATAAGAAAAATAAGGTTTACCCATGCAAACCCCAGTTTTACTATATAAAAGTTCAAGAGGGGTCAAAATTTTATAGGCGTGTTTTCGTACTGCGCTTTCCTTGTTTTGCTCAGGACACACCATCACATGAACAAGTCCGTGAAATGAACACCCCACTAAACCCCACTTTACATAGAGAAAACTGAGGTTTAGAGGTATACATTATTTTTCGTAATTCTGCTCCAAGACATAAGTTGTGGGTACTCGTTAGAACCGCCCCTGTTTTCTCTATATAAAGTGGGGTGTAAGGGGGTTTTCATTTCACGGACTTGTTAGCGTGATGATGTGTCCAACAGATTTACATCACAAGACCGTGAAATGAACATCCCCTAAACCCCACTTTATATATAGAAAACTGGGGTTAACGGGGGTATACAAGAAATTCATTTCTGCTCCAAGGCATAGGTTGTTGGTACCCGTTAGAACCGCCTCAATGAGGCGGTTCTAACGAGCACCCACAACCTATGTTTGCAGTATAAATAAGAAAAATGGCATGGATTTTCATCAGATATCTAGCAACTTAAGAGATGAGAAAAATCCACTATGTGGCATGGATGTGTTATCGTAATGCATAGTGGGTGCATTGTACTCGTTAGCGCTTCTAACATTTGTTTGCAGCCCTAACATTCAACATTATTACGTAGTTTCGTCAGAAAAATACATCTGGAAAACACACCTGTATAATTTCGACCCCCTTAAATCCCTCTGTCATAGAGTTTAACTGGGTTTTACAAGGGTATACATTGGTTTTCCTATGTTTTCCTATTTTTCGTATTTGTGCTCCAAAGTACAGATTGTGTGTACTTTTGTGATCGTCAAGGTGGTTCGCACACGTTCCCACAAACTATATTTTGAGCAGAAATAAGAAAAACACATAAAAAATTTTAACCTAAACATTTTCTCATTTTTTTTTTCTTTTTTGCGGTCAATTTTACTATGTATTTGTATAAGCCTTTCTGCCTTTCCCTTCCAAATTAACTTTAGGTGGGGATACAGACGGTATACGTTTAAATACACTGCCGATTATATATACAAACAAGCCTGTTTTCGTAAAGTCATTTTTGAAGTCACATTACGAAAACACATCTATACAAATACACTGCCGTCTTTAACGCCGAAAAAATGAAAATTTTAAGATGAAAAATTGCGATTTTTTTCTTATTTCTGCTCAAAATATAGATTGTGGGTACTTGTTACAACCGCCTCATCGAGGCGGTTCTAACGAGTACACACAATCTATATGTTAGAGCAGAAATAAGAAAAAAAAAGGTTTACACCTGTTAACCCCAGTTTTACTATATACAAGTGGGGTTCAAGGGGGTCAAAATTATATAGGCGTGTTTTCGTGATGTGACAGAAACTGGTATGTCATACGGGTGTGTTATGCTCTGATTAATTGTTGGATAGCAGACCGATGCGGGATAAAACTATCTTCCATGGCTTTATTTGGCATTTTCAGAACTGACATTTGTGATATGCCATATTATTATTATACAGTCGAACTTCAATGGCTCGCCGGCCCCGATAGCTCAGTTGGTAGAGTGTCCACTCCGGGGAACGGGAGGTCCCGGGCCGCGACATACCATAGTCGCTAACAATGGTACTAGCTGCTCCTCGCTTGGCACTCAGATTTACGGGGTAGAGCTAGGACTGGTCGACCCAGTTTCAGGATAATGTGACTGGGTGTGGTATCATGTAAGCACTATAAAAGTGAGCATTGAGCTCCCTGTCGCAACCAGACACCGTCGTAATATGACTGAAAAATTGTTGAAAGCGACGTTAAACCCGAATTCACACACACACTCAATGGCTCGAACACCTTTGGGACCACGAAAATCTGTTCGAGACAAGGATAGTTCCAGCCCCTGAGGGTTAATGCAAGGAGGCATAACGACATACTTAAGGACATCTTTTTCGGTGTTCTATAATGAAAAATGTATGCTGTGTATTCTCATAAGAATCGCCTCGGCGATTCTAATGAGTACACACAGCATACATTTGCAAGATAAAAGACGAAAATATCCTAATTTTTACCCTTCCTATTTCGTATGCACAGAAATTCCCTAGGGACTCAAGAACGGGTTCGACTCAGCCATGGTAAACGGGCCATCGGTGATCGAGCCATCGACGTGCTACTGTAGTTGCTTGTTAGAACATCCTTATAGTAGGTCATTTTTTATGTGTAGTTATAAGCATGTTTCAGTATACAGCGTGATAGCTCAGTGGTTAGTGCACTTGCCTCTGATGCTAGAGGTCCCGGGTTCGATCCCCGGCAGCGGCGATAAAATTTCGGTGTCCGAACACGCTCCATTGGCATCATTTGCAGGGATGAATGTCATTAAGTGCACCGTCCTTCGGATCGGGACGTTAACTGGAGGCCCCCTGTGCAGGGAGATCCATCCCCTGTGCAGGTTAAAGATCCCTACCGTAATTACATGATTACTGTGTAGGCTTTCATCCTGCAAAACTGGAGTGTATGTAATATACACCTGCGGTAATGGTCAAATGTGACCGACGCAGTATCAGAAGATAGATAGATAGATACAGAAATAGAAAGTTTTTATACACTCTGCTTTGTCTATTTCTTTTTACCTAGACATTAACCCGTATCCTGCTGAATGAATCAACTTAGCCACACCCATTTCTGACGATCAACAATCAAGTTACTTGATTTGGTACAGATATTTTATTCACAAACTGCATGACAAAGAGTTCTGAACTAATCAGGTGGCTTCTTGATCTGGATCTACACTGTTTGCAAAGGCAGGGGCTGACGTGCTCATCGGGTTGCAGATTAAGTGGCGCCTACATTAACCATTACGAAAACACGCCTATACAAATACACTGTAAATTTTACTGCCAAAAATCGAAAATTTGTAGAAGAAAAATTGTGATAGTTTACATATTTCTGCTCAAAATATAGATTGAGGTCACTGGTTAGAACCGCCGTATCGAGGCGGTTCTTACGAGTACCACAATCTATATTTTAGAGCAGAAATGATGAAAATTAGGTGTACCCCTGTAAACCCTCGTTTTACTATATAAAAGTGGGGTTCAAAGGGAGTCAAACTTTATGGGCGTGTTTTCGTTACAGCAATATTACACGGGATCCGATAACGTGTTCAAAATTAAAAGCATAGTTAGCCTAAAGTTAACAAGCTTGATCATTAAATATGGCAAATACACTAATATGTTTTGCTGGAAAAAGTGGGTAGCTTTCATGCCTCTTAAAGGAAAGTTTTTCTGATGATTGCCGTAAAAGACGCGTTTGAATCAGCCATGGCATTACAAAAACATCCATACACAAATACATTGCAAATTTTATTACCGAAAAAAATGACAATTTTAAGATGAAAATTATTATTTTTCTTATTTCTGCTCAAAATATAGATTGTGGGTACTCGTTAGAAACACCACATTGAGGCATGTCTAACGAGTACCCACAATATATAATTTAGAGCAGGAATAAGAAAAATAAGGTTTACCACTGTAAATCCCTGTTTTACTATATAAAAGTGGGATTCACGGGGGTCAGAATTATATAGGCATGTTTTCGTGATGCATGGTAATCAATGTTTATGCCGTTAGAGTCAAACTTAACTTTAATACCGAGTGCGACAGTAAACAAAACAAACAGAAATGTTGTAGTTTTATACAACTTCAGTATATATAGGGTTTAAAATAAGAGGCGAAGGTAACTATTAATTGGTCCATAAGTTGGGAATCAACTTGAATATTTTGGTCAACACGTCGTTCATTCAGTTCAACCCGGAACATCTGAAACAAAAACATAAAAAAAACAATGAGCTCATATATTAAAATACACCGATCTACAGTAGATCAATCGAACGCCCAGCGTGATGTTCTATGTTTTAGGGAACGCAAGTTTCGGTTACCTTTTGTCACGGCCTTTTAAAATATACGAACTCCAAACTGTTATGTACGGAACCCGGGACGGGGCATGATTTTTTTAAATATGTTGTGCAAACCAGATATTAAGTTGTGCGGACAAGATATTATCTTGTGCGGACAAGATATTATCTTGTGCGGTCAATATAATTTATCTTGCAAAACATAGATCTTGGGAAGTTGTGCGAACAAGATATTTTCTTTTGCGGACAAGATATGATCTTGTTCGCACAACATATTATCTTATGCGTACAAGATATAATCTTGTGCGGACAAGATAATATCTTGTGCGCACAAGATATTAAGTTGTGCGAACAAGATAATATCTTGTCCGCACAAGTTCTATATTGTGCAGACAAGATATTATCTTGTGCGGGTGCGGACAAGATAATATCTTGTTCGCACGACTTAATATATTGCGCGGACAAGATAATAGCTTGTCTGCACAAGATAATATGTTGCCTGCACAAGATAATATCTTGTCCGCACAAGATAATATCTTGTGCAGACAAGATAATATGTTGTCCCGTCAATATAATATATTGTGCGCACAAGATAATATGTTGCCCGAACAAGATAATGTCTTGTCCGGGTTCCGTAGTTATGAGGTAACTAGAAGAACAGAATTTTATATTTTATCGGGATTTAGTTTATAAATTCAGAAGAATACGATCCTTTTACAGGGGACAACTTTGCTTCGCTCTTTGGTTGCACGGCGGTGGGCCGGACTCCGGACTCTTTGATGACGGTCCCACCCTAAATCCTTTGAATTCGAGAAGGCTGGAGCCTGATATTTTCTGGGTTTGGCCCTCCGTGATCTAATTGGTGGTTTTCTTCTGCGCTGACGTCGGATTGTTATCGTGTCCTCAACCTTGATTCATGATAATATTAATCTATACATAGCCATTTCACCATGTATTTAACCATGACTCACTACTGAGCTAGAAAGCCTCCATGCGGATCAATTTGTTATTGTTATTTTGTTTGATTCTGTACGGAAGTGAGAGCGAGGGTTGAAATTTCATAAACTCCGGAGAGGAAGCCCCCAGTAGTTCTAATACTAAACGTCCCAAGGCGGTCGTTCTTTTGCAGTGTCTTACTTTTATTTGGCCTTGTGCCGTTGATTCATGTTTTGTCTGTTTTTGTGTGTGCCTCCGTGCCACTTTCTATAGATGACTTGAGACGGCTGCGTTCTTAGATTGTGACCTTTCCTGTGTGACCTTTTCTTACTACAGTAGAACTTCGATTGCTCGAACACCGATGGCCTGTTTACCATGGATGAGTCGAACACATTCTTCAGCCCCTAGCGAAATCCTCTACATTAGAAATAGTGGGGGATAATTAAGGAGATTTTAGTCTTTTATCTTGCAAATGTATGCTGTATGTACTCATTAGAATCGCCTCGATGAGGCGATTCTAATGAGTACACACAGTATACATTTTCATTATAAAACACCAGAAAGATGTCTAAAAGTATCTCGTTATGCCTCCTGGCAGTAACCCTCAGTGGCTCGAACTACCCCTGTCTCGAACAGATTTTCGAGGTCCCAAGTTGTTCGAGCAATTGAAGTTCGACTGCAGTTGTAATTAAAGACCAATGTAAAAATACCAGCTAAAGGCATCACACCTGAAACAAGGTCGAGTTCAAAATTAACAGTGCAGTCAAGTACTGCGTTTGCTATAAAAGTCCTTTTCCAAAGGTAACCTTTTAGCTTTTTTATTTTACCTCATTGCAGCTGGTGTTAAGTGCCGTGTGGCGGCCGTATAAAGTCTCCCCGTGCTTCATCATAGTGCAGATTATATTTTTTTGCCTTTAAGATCATTGAGCCCATTCTGGTTACTTTGAAAATCGAATATCGCTTAAGCCGGTGCTAGGAGGGGTATGCAGCCTTGCAAACTGTATTGCTGTGTATGAAGAGACACAGTAAAACCGAGCCTTTTTGTGACCAAGTAAAATTTGTTATCCTAAATTTTGCATTTTTACGGCGGTAAAATAAACGTATTTTCTTAATGTGAATGAAAAACATAAACATCGAGGAATGCTACGGACCTTTTTTTCACACGTATCGGCTCAAATTATGCGGTGGTAATAAAAAGGGTTTTAAGGTATACGGCAATATCCGATTGCTTTTAAAGCAAAGCTAAACATTCAATTTCGAATGATATATTTGTGAAGAGTCCTTTTACAATCTGTTTAAAGTTTTATAAAAACGTTCCGCATTCGTTTCCGAACTTAATACTATTCATGCAAGTTTATTTACTTATTACTTACTGACTTATCTACTTATTCTACTGCTAGAATTTCAAAGGCGTTCATTTTTATTATTTTATGCTCTATATGTAATTGGCTTGGAGGTTTAAGGGTATGCCGTATATCCGAGTTTAGTCTCATTATGCTTTTAAATTGTTGTCGTTTGCGTTATTTTTCCCAGAAAATATGATTTGAAATATCAGGCAAATTGTCTGCATATGAGACAATTTGCAGAAATGTCAAAAAATGCGTTCTAGGAACAATATGACAAATATTTCAAAATGACGTCTGCTCATCACGAAAAACATGCCTGTATAATTTTGACCCACTTGAACCCCACTTTTATATAGTAAAACTGGGGTTTACAGGGTTAAAACAGAAATAAGAAAAAATATCACATTTTTTCATCTTAAGATTTTCGATTTTTTTGGCGGTAAACTTTACAATGTATTTGTGTAGGTGTGTTTTCGTAATGTGAAAAAAAAGACCCAGCATTCAATGCGTTAGGCGTTTTCTTGCGTCGCAGGAAGTGAGCACAGTATATGCGTTACAGACAATCCATTAGGTTAACACGTCCGTGTATTGGAGACCACTATAAACCCCACTTACGTAGGTATTCCATAGTTTCCTGCTTTTCATCACGTGAACAAATCCGTGATATGAAGACCCCCCTAAACTCCACTTTATATAGAGAAAACTGGGGTTTACGGGGGTGTTCATTATTTTTCTTATTTCTGCTCCAAGACATAGGTTGTTGGTACTCGTTAGAACCGCCTCATTGAGGCGGTTCTAACGAGCACCAACATCCTATGTTTTGAACATTTATAAGAAAAATATGATGGATTTTCATTTGAAAAGTAGCCATTTTGGAGATGTGAAAAATGCACTATGTCATCCGGCGAGTTATCTTAATGTTCCTAAAAACATAAATTGTTGGTATATACTCGTTAGAACCGCCTCATTCAGCTGTTCAACATTTGAACAAGTTTTGTGACGAAAAGAATAGAATTGTAGGCAATGATCAGGAATCGATACAATTAATCCACAGCTCCCATCAGAGACACCAAAGGGAAAGAAACACAAATATGAAACAACAGACCCTAATGGAAACATCAATAGCGGAAAGCCAATACGACAGTTACTTTCCCACTAAATGGCCAATAGGCTATCCAAAATAAAATAATATAAGCGACAGAAACAACCAAAGACAAACCATAACAAAAATAGCCATCGGAAGAGATGGCAAATCTCCCGACCAAAAGCCAATATGGCCTTCAGAAGATTGTTCACCAATAGAAAGTGCACCAGAATTAAACCAGCAATATATCACAAAAGTATTGCAGTTATGGCCATCACAAGATTATACTGTCAGGGGAGATAATTAAAAACTAGAAATGCGTCCATAGGACACGGATGCCCCAGCCTGAAAATATGTCTATGTTCGTATTCATCCATAGAAATGTATTGACCGTGTTTAAGTTTTGGACCCTTTTTTCACATTTGACCACTAAGTATGACCTTGGAGGTAAGGATCTTGGTTTTGTGTGAGACAGATTGTCTCATGATGGTCAACATTTCTGCCAAGTAATTTCAAACTCCATCCAGAGATAAGAAAGTTATTGACTGCGTTTAAGTTTCGAACCAATTTTTTTTTACCTTTGACCTCTAAGTTTGACCCTGACCTTGGAGGTACGGATCTGGGTTTGCAGAAGACACATCGTCTCGCGATGGTTAATATTATTTCAAAGTCATTTCAAAATCCATTCCGAAATAAGTAAGTTATTGACTGTGTTTAACTTTCGGACCCTTTTTTGACCTCTAAGTATGACCTTGACCTTGGAAGTACGGAACTGGGTTTTGCACGTGACACATCATCTCATGATTGTTAACATTTCTACAAAGTAATTTCAAAATCCATCCAGAAATAAGAAAGTTATTGTCTGCGTTTAAGTTTCGGACCCTTTTTTGACCTTTGACCTCTAAGTATGACCTTGACCTTGGAAGTACGGACCTGGGTTTTGCATGTGACACGTCGGCTCATGATGGTTAAAATTTCTGCGGAGTAATTTTAAAACTCATCAAGAAATACGGCAGTTTCTGATCGCGTTTAAGTTTCGGACGTACGGACGGACGGACAGGGGCAACGCTATATGCCCTTTCCACCATTCTTCGAATGGCGGGGGCATTAAAAACAGGGTACTCAGAATTGTGGTGTTTGTGCATGACATGCCTGCTTAAGCTCATGTATTTCTGTACAAAGTACCATCAATACATTGTCTCAAAGGGTATTGGAGATATGGTGATCACAAGATGGTCATACTGTTATATTGGAAGGGTAGATAACTCAAATGCCACAGCACCAACAGTTGTGGTTCTTGCATATGACACCCCTTCTGTACGTTGTATACAATTGTGCCAAGTTCCTTCAATATATCTCAAAGGGTGTTGAAGTTATGGCCATCACAAGGTTAAATTGTCAGGGGAGATAACTCAAAAACCAGAACACCCAGAGTTGTAATTCTTATGCATGACACACCTGCTTAACCTCATGTACATCTGCCTCGAGACACGTCGTCTCATGATGATTAAAATTTCTGCCGAGTAATTTTAAAGTCCATCAAGAAATAAGGAAGTTATTTATCGCGTTTAAGTTTCGGACGCACGGACGGACGGACAGGGGCAACGCTATATGCCCTTTCCACCATTATTCGAATGGCGGGGTCATAAAAAACAGGGTACTCAGAATTGTGGTTCTTGTGCATGACATGCCTGCTTAAGCTCATGTATTTCTGTACAAAATACCATCAATACATTGTCTCAAAGGGTATTGGAGATATGGTGATCACAAGCTGGTCATACTATTATATTGGAAGGGTAAATAACTCAAATACCACAGCACCAACAGTTGTGGTTCTTGCACATGACACCCCTTCTGTACCTTGTATACAATTGTGCCAAGTTCCTTCAATATATCTCAAAGGGTGTTGAAGTTATGGCCATCACAAGGTTATGTTGTCAGGGGAGATAACTCAAAAACCAGAGCACCCAGAGTTGTAATTCTTGAGCATGACACACCTGCCTAACCTCATGTACTTCTGCATCAAGTACCACCAATATGTCTCAAAGGCTATTGCAGATACGGTGATCACAAGGTGGTAATACTGTTATATTGGAAGGGGAGATAACTCAAATATCATAGCACCAAGAGTTGTGGTTCTTAGACATGAAGCGCCGTCCCAACCTTGTATACAATTGTGCCAAGTACCATCAATATATCTCAAAGGGTATTGGAGTTATGACCATCACAAGGTTATATTGTCTGGGGATATGATTAAAAAACCAGAGCACAAAGAGTTGTGGTTCTTGCATATGACACACCTGCTTAACCTCATGTACAACTGTACCAAGTACCATCAATATTCACAAAGAGTATTGGACATGTGGCCATCGCAATGTAGTGATTCTATATTATTGGAAGGGGAGATAACTCAAAAACCATGACACCCAGAGTTGCGGTTCTTGTGCATGACCCACTGTCTTAGCCTTGTGAACCACTGTGCCAGGTACCATCAATATATCTCAAAAGGTATTGGAGTTCTGGCCATCACAAAGTAGTAATTCTATTTTATTAAAAGGGGAAATAACTCAAAAAAGTATGGCATCCATAGTTCTGGTTCTTGCGCATGACACACCGTCTCAGCCTTGTGAACAATTGTGCCAGGTATCATCAATATATCTTAAAGGGTATTGGAGTTATGGCCATCACAAAGGTAGTCACTCTATTTTATTGGAAGGGGAGATAATTAAAAAACCATGGCAACCAGAGTTGTGTTTCTTGTGCATGACACGCTGTCTTAGCCTTGTGAACAACTGTGCCAGGTACCATCAATATATCTCAAAGGGTATTGGAGTTATGGCCATCACAAAGTAGCCTTTCTATTTTATTAAAAGGGGAAATAAATCAAAAAGTATGGCATCCATAGTTCTGGTTCTTGCGCAAGACACGCCGTCTCAGCCTTGCGAACAATTGTGCCAAGAACCATTAATAAAACTCAAAGGGTCTGGGGGTTATGGTCATCACAAGGTTGCGTCTACGGACGGACGGACGTGCAGACAGACGGACGGACAGACGGACGAGCGCCAGGCTGATCGCTATATTCCCCGAACCTATTCAGTCGGGGGATAAAAATAAACCGCGACAGAAGAACCGCCTTGGAACGGTCAGCGGAAACAAATTCCACTGGGAGGTTTAAATCGATTTTACGTGGTCACAATCCTCGCCCTTACTTCCGTCGCGATTAAGACAAATAATTTGTTAAGTCCGCAAGAAGGCCTCCTAACTCATCAGTGCAACATCTCCGTGAACGCAAAAATCAAACAACCATAGAGATGAAACAGAGGACTCGACAACAAGAAACCACTGAAATGCTGGAGCAAAAGAAAATCAACAGTTAGACTCCGATGGGCCCGACCAGAGACAGAGCATCAGGTACCAACCAACAAAAGCCTTTACGCTGGAACCGTCATATGAAGTAGAAGTAAAATAAAGATCAGGAATCGACACAATTAACCCACTCCACCCATCAAAGACATGAAAGGGAAAGAAACACAAACATTAAGCGACCAGACCATAATGGAAACCCAAACAAAGGAAGGCCATAAGGACAGTTACTTTCCTACAAAATGGCCATATGGCCATCCAAAATAAAAAGACACAAGTGATACACACAGTGAGTAGTAACAAACAACAACATAAATAAATCGCCACAGAAGAAACGCCTTGGATCAGTCAGTGGAAAGATTTCCACTGGGGGGCTTAAATCGATTTTACGTGGCCACAATCCTCGCCCTTACTTCCGTTGCGATTTAGACAAATAATTTGTTCAGTCCGCATGAAGGCCTCCTAACTCATTCGTGCAACATCTTCGTGAACACAAATAATCAAAGAACCACAGAGGTGAGACAACGGTGAGGACTCGACAGGAAAAAAAAACACTGAAATGCTGGAGCAAAAGAAAACCAACAGTTAGACTCCGATGGGGCCGACCAGAGACAGAGCATCAGGCACCAACCGACATTACCTTGAATAAGATCTCTCTAATTCTCAATAAGCCTTTACGTTTGAACCGTCATAGAATCTGAGGCCTGACACAACGGCGTGCAATTAAAGAGGGAAGCAAAGTTACCAACCGTGATTGGGTTAACTACCATGCATGCAGTCTGTCGTATAATATCCATGTTATACCCAATCTTTTTATGTCAAAGAATGATTTGACGAAATTGGGTGCTAAAGTCATTGCAGTTATATGTTTTTCTGAATTTATATACTAAGTCACCATAAAATTCGGGTTCCGATAGACCTTGTTGTAGTAGAGATTTAAGTCCAATATTGAATTTTGAAATTAAATCAGAATGGCGTCTATAAAATTTTGAAAAGGCATTGCGTAGTTTATGATACCGATAACCCTGAATAAGAAGTTTAGCCGTTAATAATTTATTACGAGTGTTGAAGTCAGTTACATGACTACACACTCTAGCAAATCGAATTAATTGCGAAATATAAACGCCATAGGATGGCGCACGAGGAACCTCACCATTCAAAAAAGGAATAATTACAATCTCAAAATCAAAGTCATCGCGTTTATCATAAATTGTGCACGAGACAAACCCATATACAATAGATAGACGTAAATCCAAAAACGGGGCCTCGGTAGCAGAAGAATTTGCTTTATTTAACTGAAGTTCTGGGGGGTAAATCTGACTGATCAAACCATCGAAATAGGTATTATCAATATTTAATAAATCATCTAAATATCTAGAAGTGGAACTAAAAGCTTCAATAATTTCAGATTGGTTATCAATGGAAAGCGACAACATGAAGCGACAACACAGAATCTTAGGCCTGACCCACCTGCGTGCAATTAAAGTGGGAAGCAAAGTTATCAACCGTGATTGGATTAACTATCATGTTGCAGTCTGTCGTATAACATTTATGTTGTACCCATTTATGAATTTACAAAATTGGGTGCTGAAGGCCCCGTTTTTGGATTTACATCTATCTATTGTATACGGGTTTGTTTCTTACAACATTTATGATAAACGCGATGATTTTGAGATCGTAAATTTTCATTTTTTGGATGGTGATTTTCCTCGTGCGCCATCCTATGGCGTTTATATTTCGCAATTAATTCGATTTGCCAGAGAGTGTAGTCATGTAAGTGACTTCGGCACTCGTATTAAATTGTTAACGGCTAAACTTCTTAATCAGGGTTATCGGTACCATAAACTACGCAAAGCCTTTTAAAAATTGTATAGACGTCATTCTGATTTAATTTCAAAATTCAATATTGGACTTAAATCTCTTCTGCAACAAGGTCTATTGGAACCCGAATTTTATGGTGACTTAGTAAATAAATTCAGAAAAATCTATAGCCGCAATGACCTTAGCACCCAGTTTCCTAAAATCATTCTTCGATTCGATTTGCCAGAGTGTGTAGTCCATTAATAATTAATGCACAGTCGACACGTCATCTCAAATCCCAAGGGACTGACATATTTGGTTTGAGATAACAGCAGTTTGAGATAAAATGAGTTGACAACTAAGTAACATATAGAAACACTAACATAACAGTGCAGAAAATTTAGTTTGACTTAAGTCATTGTTTAAGATATCATAGTTTGAGATAACGAGAGTCCACTGCATTTATATTGCATAATGTAAAGTCCAACACACTCCGCATAGAAGGCTACTGAACAGTTTCTGGACACAAGTATCCAGCTAAGCTGTTTTTCCTGGACGTCGTGAGCGTTCAGATGTGGGCAGTCTGTTCAGAGGACACAGAAAGTCCGCAGACGAATGAATACATGTTCAATTCCTCAACGTATATTTATATGCATATCATGCAATAAACGTTCATAGCCAGTGCTCTAGCCACAGTGATCTGCCATCGACAATAACATAATGTTGTTATATTGTATACATTGCGGTAGTACTGTCCGTTTTTGATCGAAGCAAAGACGGATAATATTAAGCATATATTTTGCTTTAGCGCATCTAAATTATTTATTTTAGAAGATACGTATATGGTAACATTTCGCGAACATAAGCGAAAGGCTATGCCTGTATGTGAATTTGTTTTCTTTTTTTTGTATGTATGAATATGCTCGCATGATTTTAGCGTTTGCTTGATGGGTTTTCTCGTGTTAGTATACCCCCAACTTTCTGAAGCCTGTTCTGTCGTGATTGAGTAACATGCTTGAAAACCACTGGTCGCGTGCTCGATCCAGGGCTTTTGGCTTTCGGTTGTTGGAAAGCCGAGACCCCATCTCTAGATGACCTTAGATGTAAAGGGGGCGAAAATATTTAACATATCTTCCTCCTCAGGGCGAACTCTTAGACTAAGGCCTGACGAGTTAACTTTGACGATGAAATGGTACTAAAAGCATGTTCATGGTGTCAGCAGAACGCATTAGGGTTTAAATTATCAAGAGTTAATTGTTTGTATCAATTTAAGTCAGGTTTAGAAATCTGTTTATATATGCATCGCCGTAAATGATATATTTTGTTTTTATTTCACGCACCGCAGTAAGGATGGTTTTATATGTAAATTGACAAGTTTGGGTATTTGGCCGTCACGCGTTGGAACGTCTAAGCGGCGTAAATGTCGTCATGGACGTAGTAAAGTCAGTTCTAACGTTAGGGCTATCAACTACGAAAGTAGTATGATTTGAGCATTTTATGCTAACAGGGTTGGCCGGCTCAATGATAGAATTGCGGGACGCGTGTGTAGTGTGTGCGGTAAAGAACATTCTGTTTTCGCTATCTATGTGTTGCCGAATTTAATGTATTTATGTGTATGAGCTTGAGCTTGAATTTATTAACAGTGAGAGGTGTGTGAGCTTGAGCTTGAATTTATGAACAGTTAATTATTAGCTTTGTTGCGGAGAAGGTCCAACCTTAGCTGTGTTCTGTAATTGGCGAATGATCAAAGAGCACAAAGGTAAAGTCTGATCAATTGCTTCTTGTCTGTGCTGATGAGGTGAGCGAGAATTTGATTGTGTTGTGCTCAATTACAGTGAGCATGAAATTGATTTCAGTAGTGCTCAGAAAGGCAGCATAACTTTTGAGAATTCTTGCTTCATACACAGGGTGCTGATGTTTTTGCTGAGTCAAAGGAGCTCTGCTGCGCGGTGAGTGGCGCATGCACGGATCACCCTGTTTGTCCGGTCAGCGCATGCACAATAAACGAACATAGACGAACATGTTCAGAGTTCTACGGGACATGCGTTATATTGTAGTGCATAACGTTTTGTAAACCGTATTGTAGATGTTTTTTATTGTTTGAAGGCATTGAGGCACAAAAAATAGCGTATGGAGGTTGCGAATTCGGTATAGACCTACTGCTTCCGGCTCCTTGTGTGCAGGCATATTGAATCCACATTCGACCCTTTGGGCCGAGGTGCTTAGCAGAGGCGGGCGGAGCTAGATATAAGGGTGTCGGGCGTGCAAGGCACAACCGATCGTCCTATACATACGTAGTTACAGGACGTTTGTTCCCTCGTCTTGGGTTACAAAAAATATGTATGGGGCCATCTAAGGATAAAGTGTCCAGTGAATTAATATTGTGATCAGTTAGGTCCACCTTAGGTAGGCACTTCAGAAGATCGTCAAGCAAGCTATTTTATTTTTGTGTTTTGTGTTGATACGTAATTTTTATTTGTTTCTATATAATTTATATGTCGCGGATGCCAGTGCAACACTTAGAAAAACATAGTTTTGTCTTCGAGTCACCGTGCAATATTATCGAAGCAAATATTCTGTTAAGTTTATATTTATCGTTAGTATTGTTGTGAATAGCTGAACAAAGACCTTGTTATAGTCCTTCAAAACGCAGTGAGACGTGACTGCACTTTTAATTTTGGACTAGTCCGTGTTTTAGATAAGTCGCATTCAGTTGGGATTTTACATTAGGAGTTATAGTTTTACTGAGACTCGTACTGCATCATTTTAACCATTTGACCACGACTTCTACATAAAGGCATTATAAAAAAAAACTTATCTATACTTTTAAAATCCTGTGACAAAAAGAAATCCGAAACCTGCTTCCCCTAAAACATGGAATAGTCTTGTCAAGCTTGAACGTTTAACTCTCAAAGGTCGTTGATAAACTATAATTGTGACTTGTCCTACACTTGGCTGATCACCTGTCGGAGATCGCCCTCTATCGTCCTGTACGCGATGCCGTAACTCTAAATGCAACACTGTATTTCCCTTTGGTGTCTCTAATGGAAGGTGGTGGTTAATTATACCGATTCCTGATCATTGCCTTCAGTTCTATTTTGACTTATATCTACAGCCCGGTAGTTTAGCTCTCTCTCTCTCTCTCTCTCTCTCTCTCTCTCTCTCTCTCTCTCTCTCTCTCTGTGTGTGTGTTAGTGGTGCTACATGTAACAGGTTTTTGAAAGCAATAATTCCCCTACCTTGGTTCTGATTAAGGAAAAATAAAAAAAACACAAGTTTTCATCTGAAATGAAAGCTCAATTTTTGAGTCATCTAAGACATACTGATGTCGCAATGATTGTGTTTTTGCTACTGAAATTGGAAACTGTGCGTTCTTTCATATCCCAAAGAACTGTTAGTTTATGCAAATGTGTGGTATTGTTCTTACTGGTGCACATCATCACGAAAACACGCCTATATAGTTTTGACCCCCTTGAACCCCACTTTTATATAGTAAAACTGGGGTTTAGAGGGGTAAACCTTATTTTTCTTATTTCTGCTCTAAAAAAAGGTTGTGGGTACTCGTTAGAACCGCCTCGATGAGGCGGTTCTAACGAGTACCCACAATCTATATTTTGAGCAGAAATAAGAAAAATACCACAATTTTTCATCTTAAAATTTTCATTTTTTTCGGCGAAAAAGGTGACAATGTATTTGTATAGGTGTGTTTGCGTAATGTATCGTCGTACCGTGCTATCTTTTCTTGACAATAAATGTAAATTCATCATCTTCAAAACTGTCGCCGTCTTTGTACATATCCATTTCATCTGGCCAAGTATCAAAATCTGCATACTCGTCTGCTGAGTCGGACAGCTGGGTAAGTTCTGAACGTCTAGTATCAGGCACTGGAAATTTCTTTTTTCTGGTCAGTTGTCGTTTATAGACTTCTAGTTCATATATATTGTCGAGATCTCTCGGAGCTGTAAGCTAAAATGGAGATATAACAAAGGTAATAGCACACGGATATAATCAGCGGATTGATCCTTAATATTAGGTCAGACGGGCCTAAGCAAACAGTGCAACCCAGATCAGACTATTTCTGAAGGCTGATCAGGGTCTACACTGCTTATCATTCTGTCTGCACATTTTGTACTCCTTGCTGGATTAAGAAACCATTTTGATAAACTTTTGGAGAATGACAGCAAGCCATCAAGATATCCGACTTTTGGATATTTTTACAGTAGGCCTAGGGAGGACGAGTGTCTAAAATTGAATATTCATTTGCAAGACGGGACACAGGCAACGTTGTTAGAAATTGTGGCCAAAGTTTTTCTTGTAAATGCATGGTTATCATTGTTGGCTATCACTATGACCACACAAGTATTTACATGAAAACCGTTCAAACGAAAGAACTTTCTGACAATGTTTGCTCATATCCGTGTGTAATAATCTCTATAATTAGCATTTCTGTGATATTGAGTTTATTTATTTATTTAATTATTTATTTTGTTTGTTTGTTCGTTTGCTTGATCGATTGCGGTGAAATAAATCAGACGTGTTCTAAGTTTTTTTTACAATTTGACACGAAAGCCTTGGAACACGTGTGAATTATTTCTCCGTAGTCAATAAACACAACAAGATAACTTTTAATTACATTTTGAATATTTAAAGTAAACCATTCTGACTTCCAGCCAATATTGATCCAGTCAGGGCATGGATTTCAGAAGGCTTGAATATCTGTCGCCATCTTGTTTTCTTTTCAATGCAAAAATCATCCTGTGCTTGGAATAAAGATGCAATAATGTCATGAAAGTAGAACTGTATTATCAATATTCGTGTTACAGAGCTGTCCCCAAAAACGCCAAATGGCCGCGAAAAGTGGTCCTAGTTTCTATGATTTTATTAGATTTTCCGCCAAATGTCAACTGTTGTTATTGTTGTTACAAACGACGTCAGCAGCGTCGCCAAATATCGCAAAGCAATTATGACATCAAATTGCTCGAAATGAAATAATTCACTCAGTGAATTATAAAGTTTTAGTTCACTGAGAAATCTCAGTAAATCGCTACTGAAAATTTTATTTTTTTCTGTTTTCTAGTCCAAATATAGATTGTGTGTATTCCTTAGAACCGCCTCAATTTTGGCGGATTTAACGACTTCAAACAATTTATCTTTATGTGGCCGTAATAACAAACACATAAAATCTTTGTTTTTGAGCAGGTTAAATCAGTTTTTTTAACACAGATATATATCTCTGACAGCTACATCTCATACTAATATTTTATTATCATTACGGACCCGTGCGCAGAAGGATCATGTGAAGGTGATGCAAAACCATTTCTAAAAATAAAATATCAAACGTTTAGATTTTCCTGAAGAAATTAAATGTACACCCCAAATTTGAACTCCTGAATCTGTTTTTTTTTTTTTTTTTTTAATTCACACCTTGTGCAAATCTACCTGAAATTTGCACCATAGCGTGTACTGTAGTAGATGAGCTGCTAATTTTAAATTAATGGGTTATATATTTTATTTTATATATTCTATATATGCGTGGTTTGTTTTAGTTTACCTGACCGAAGATCATGTTGAGATTTTGTGACAGAGAGATGCCCGGCGTGCGCGTCGTCCGTGATGCGTAAACTTTTCTTGTGAACATTCTAGAGGCCACAGCGTTGATCCAGTCATGATCAAACTTGGCCAGAATGATTATCATGACAATATCTCGATCAAATTCGAATACGGATCGTGTCGGAGTAAAAGGAGGTGTGTAAGTCAAATCACAGATAAATATTATGAACACCCTATAGGCCACGGTTTTTTGTCCAATCACCATTAATGTGGCTCAAAATGATCTTCTTGCCAATATTTGCTCAGAATGACCATCTTGTTTATATCTCGACCACGTTTGAAAATTGGTCATGTCTGGTAAACAAGTAGGTCAGTAGGTCAAATCATATAAATATGTTGTAGAAAGGGTTATCCTTTGTTAGCAAGGAATACACAATAAAACTGGATAACATGGAGTGTACAGGTTTTCTGGGCCTGACTAGCTAGTTTCGGCCAATTAGGCCTCATCAGTGACCCTCAAATATTTTCAAAATTTCACAATGGAATCAATGATCCCAAAGGACAAGAAAATATAAACTACACTATGGTATAGGGCAGGGAGACATTTTACGCCCGTCACACATTCCTAGACTCCAACTGCAGTGACGTGAAACTAGAAAACCTAGTGTACACTAGAGGACCATAGGTTTGGCCCAATCATCATCAAACTTGATCAGAATGATCATCTTGACAATATTCCGGCCAAGTTTGAATATTGGTCCTGGTGAATGAAAAAGTATGTCAGTAGGTCAAATCATAAATAGATGCAAAAGCAGTTATCATGAATCAATACAATTAACCCACACTTTCCATCAGAGGAATCAACGGGAAACAAACACAAACATGAAAAAAATCTAGACCCTAATAGAAACACCAACAGCGGAAAGTCAAAAGGTCAGTTTATCCCACAAAATGGTCATATGGCTATCCAACAGAAAAAGATATAAGATACACACATTCAAAGACTATAGCTATAACAAAATAAACAGCCACAGAAGAACCCTTGTGTAAAGTCTAGCGGCCACAGTTTTGGTCCGATCATCATCAAGCATGCCAATAGTGATCATCATAGCAATAACTCGGTCAAGTTCAAACATAGGACATGTAAAGGTTTAAAAGTATGTCATTGGGTTAAACAAAAACGTTGGGACCTTTCTAGGGAAGTCAGTTTCGGTCCTTGCTCAGACTGATCATCTTGAATTGTAAGTTGGACAGAGCCTGTTGCTCATCTCCCTCTGTTGCACGAGGACCTGGCCCTCAATGTCCACAAGTAACCCAGGTAGTAAAATACAAGTCAGCTTTGTATTATAATGTGAACCACCTACTCATAAGTACTGGTTTTCATACAACTCTCTCTCTCTCCACCACACTTTGTCATCACGAGGCATTGTAAGTTAGCCGGTGCAGGTAGCTCTCCATCTTGTGCACTATGAACTGACCCCTAATAACCACAAGGTGCCCAGATAGTGACATACACGTTAGAGGGACATTTTGAAAGCATCATATTCAAAATGAAAATGATTTTGAAGGACTGTTCCATGGGTGACCCTTTGACAAAACTTCTCAAAATCCTTTTGCCGGACAGAACATGACAGCCACTGGAACTATTAAATATACAAACCCTATAAATGACTTCTATATAGCTAGACAGATATTGAACCAATTTTAATGAAATGTTCCTTAGGTCTTTGTCCACAAAAACTACTCAAACCCTCCACTCCATCCTCTAGTCCACCTTATATTTCTTACCATTCTATTTGTACAATAAGGACCAGGTGAGCGATCCGGGGTCATTGTGGCCCTCTTGTTTATTTTCTTTCTTATAGAAATTCATTTCACTTTTGGGGAGACGTCTAAGACAGAAACATTAAAGACTGCCTACAAGGTTTCACATTTGATGAAAAAAGGTTGGTGAACAAGCGATCAATGTCTTGGAGCTGTACTATTCCATTCAATGCACGAGCAACTGTTTACTTCTTTTATCAAAATATATGAAGTAAACTGCCCAAACACAAAAGCCCATTGTCTGACAAGTGTGTATTGAACTAAAGTTAGAAACAAAACTGGCAAACAGTGGACTAGAACTTGGGAAAAGGAAAGGCATTTAATTTAATATAAATACAATGGCGGTCACGCAACCACAATTTTTAAAATTCAAAAATATATGAACAAGATTTATGGTTCCTGTGATCTGCAGCTCGTCTGAAATTGCTTTATATGTCTATGAAGTTTCATGAAAATATCTTTAACGACGGCGTAAAGTATATGTTTCGATTCCTGATCATTTTCTTCACCTTCTTTGTTTTCAAAATATACAGTGGACACGAGTCTGTGGACATGGACAGACAAGAGTTACGGTTCTTGTCGTATCACGACGTCTGATGATGCTCTATATTCAAATGAAACTTTGGAAAATATCTTGAACAGTCTTCAAGCTGTAGAGCTGACACAAAATGACCAATGTCAAGGGGAACAAGGGGAATAAGTAAACATATATAAACAAGAGTTACGGTTCTTGTTCTCTACACGTCGTCCAATGACGTTATATATTTCTATTATGTTTCATGAAATTGCATGAACGGTTTTCAAGTCGTAGAGCAGAGACAAAATGATCGTTGTCAAATTCCAAAGGAATATATAGTGTAACTCAAACATGAATGGAAAAGGGTTACGCATCTTGCGATCTGCATGCAGTCTGATGATGCTCTATATTGCCATAAAGGTTCTAGAAAATAGCCCGAACAATTTTCATGTTACAGAGAGGATACAATAACATCTTTGTCAAGATTTGAACGGGAAACACTCCAAAAAAGATACGTGTTTAAGAGGGAGGTATTGTTCTTGTGGTCTGCATGTCGCTTTGTGATGCTTTATATTACGAATTGGATGAAAAATCTTAATCGGTTTTCAAGATAACATAGCGGACATGCAATAACCATCGTCAAATTTTAAAGAATTATAAATCCAAAATGTATCGACAAAGTAATGGTTCTTGTAGTCTACATGTCGCCTGATGATGCTGTATATTTCTGTAAAGTTTTATGATTTTATTTTGAACGGTTTTTAAGTTGCCAGAGGGTCACGCACGGAACATTCCTTTGAAAGTGTTGCCTTTTTTAAGGATAACGTCTTTTAAAGCTCTTGTTTTGCTATTTTGAGTTCTTGCGCCCATCAAGCGTCTCAATGATCTGGATGGTTGTGTTAGTATCTTGGTATCTAAATTCGCTTTTATTATTGTATTTAAATGCAAAAGCGCTTCAAACAGACATCTCTGTTTGTTACTGTCACAGGGTATAGGTATATAGCACACTTGTACTGCCTTGCTGTACAAGCCGGCTTTTAAACTGGTGTTGTGTCGTGTGGCGGCCGTAAAACGTCTCCCCGTACATCAACCATAGTGCAGTTTATATTTTACTTTTGGTCCTTTGAGATCAGCGTGAATATTCTGAGAAATCAGAAATAAATTATTGGTTAAGACTCATATTCTAGACAGGTTTTTAATTATTTGGACCCAATTTTGATTTATATCAGTCTTTGAATCGACTGCCTATTCGAAATTCGCTAAATTGCAGTATGTTTCCTCTGGCTTTCTTTGCCGGATCATTACAGGGTCACTGATGAGGCTTTATTAGCCGCAACTACGTAGTTTGACCCATCTTCTTTCTTATGAATGTTTTCATTGCTCTTAAAGGAACTCATTTTTTATTTTCATTTATACCGACGCGGTTGGGAGCCAAATGTAACAGGTGAAAAAAATGTTACACATTTGACCCGGTCCGGGATCGAACGCGGGCCACAAGATTGATAAGCAAACACTCCTACATGTTGCTATAAAATCCGGCTTGTACCGCTAGGCAGTACAAGTGTGCTATACACTTTTACCCTATGGTATTAAATGTAAAAGATGAAAAAAACGCTGATCATCTTGGCCGTCCGGTGATCGAACCCGGGTCGCAGGAGACAGGTCAACACTCTACCGCGTCGCTATAAAAGCAGGCTTGTACCGCAAGGTAGTACAAGTGTGCTATATACATATACCCTGTGACATTCTCTCCCTCCATGTTGAAATTCGTCCTCGAATTTTTGGGAGTCCCAGAATCACGTGAAATGATACTCAATGAGTTTTAATGCACACATGTGGATTATTTACGGTGGGCGCTAAATGTAACAGATAAAAAACATGCTAATCACCTTGGCCCGATCGAACCCGGGTCATCGGAGTGACAGGCCAAGACTCTACCGCGTCGCTATAAAAATAGAAGTGAAGGCAAGCGGGCTTGTACTGAAGGCAGTACAATGTGCCATATACCTACACCCTGTGACATTCTCCCCCTCCACATTAATTCTTCCTCGAACAACCGTGAAATGATTCTCAATGTGTTTAAATGAACATATGTGTGTTATTTACGGTGGGCACCAAGTGTAACAGATGAAAAAAATGCTACACATTTGGCGCGGCAAGGGATCGAACGCGGACCGCCGGATTGGAAACGAACACTCTACCACGTCACTGTAAAAGCCGGCTTATACCGCAAGGCGGTACAAGTGTGCTATACACCTATACCCTATGACATTACGTAAACTTATCACGACCTAGTTACCACCCAGAAGCAAATTCTTTGATGCAGAAATAGTTTATTTCTATGCTTCTCCATTACAAACTTTGATCTGTATCGGAAGTAGACCATGCATCACATCCCATTGTATTTAAATGGGTATTGCCATTCTGGCTAGCATATATAGAATAGAATACTGTCTAGTGCACAAATACATACTTTAAGATTTAACCTGCTGACCTACATTCTCCCTGACATGACCAATATTCAAACTTGGTCGAGATATTATCAAGATGATCCTTCTGAGCAAGTCTCATAATGATCAGACCACAAATTAGCAATCAAGTGTGTTCACAAGATTTTGCTATGATTTGCACTACAAGGTTTGTCTATGATTTGAACCACTGACCTCCTTGAAACCTGACATGATCAATATTCAATTTGACCAAGATGATATCAAGATGATCATTCTGAGCAAGGTTGATGATGTCTAGACTAAGCATGTGGCTTTTAGAGTGTTCCAAAGGGTGTTCATTTATTTGACCTACTGACCTATGTTTTAATCCGACATTACCCATATTCGAACTTCTTTTCACTGACCGTTCCAAGGTGGTTCTTCTGTCGTGGATTATTTTTGTTATGGTTTGTCTTTAAGTGTGTGAATCGCTTATATCTTTTGGTTTTTGGACAACTTATTGGCCATTTCGTGGGAAAGGGACTGTCCTTTTGGCTTTCCGCTATTGATGTTTCCTTTAGGGTCTTGTTATTTCATGTTTGTGTTTCTTTACCTTTGATGTCTCTAATGGGAGCTGTGGGTTAAATGTATCGATTCCTGGTAACTTTTGGTTTACTTAGATATAGTCATGTTGATTATTCTGAGCAAGTTATATCATACGCTGACCAAATATGGAAAATGTTCACAAGATTTTTTCTACTATGTGACCTACTAACCTTCTTTTCACCGGTCATGATCCATATCCAAACTTGACCAAAACATTGTCAAGATGATCATTTTGATTACAGTTTTGATGAGCTGTATCCTCTACCGTTTTCTTGAGATTTTATCTACTGACCTACTTTTTGACCCGATATAATCTTTATACAAACTTGACCGAGAAATTGTCAAAATAATCATTCTGGGCAATTTTGATCGGACCAAAACTGTGGCCTCTATTAGTATTCACAAGGTTTTCTATCTAATTTGACCTACTGACCTACTTTTTTCGACATGACCTATATTCACACTTGGCCGATATATAATCAACATGATCATTCTGGGCATATTTTACAGCGATTAAACCACCACTGTGGTCTCTAGAGTGTTTACAAGGATTTTTCTATTTTACCTTCTTATCTATGTTCTAACCCGGCATAACCCATACTCGAAACGGACAGATAAAATGACATGATGAACATTCTGTGCAAGTTTGATGATAAATGAACCAAAACTGTGGCCTGCATAGTGTTCCGAAGAAACGTTAACGCCAACACACACGACGGACGAAGGACGACGCACGACGAACGGCCACGCCGGACATAATACCGTCACGAACCTCGCCATGAATTTTGGTCAGGTGATCTAAAAATATCTCAAGATGTGTCATCTGAGAAAAATCCAGTTTCAAAGAATGAAAGCGCTATTGTAGTATACAGTTGTGTAATAATTGATCGTTAAAACGGTGAAATAGAAGTCAAGGCAATGATAAGAACTTCTACAGAAGACACCAAAGGGAAAACCCCTCACAAATATAAGGCAACGGCACCGAAATTAACCAATAGTACATGTGTATGATGTTGGACTCTTCCACTGCTATATGTTGGACAAGTACATCCGGCATATAAGAGCTGTCAGACTATTTGTGTGTTTTTATTGTATTTTGACGGAAAAGTTTGTTAGCAAATAGTGCAGGCCCTGATCAGACGTCTGATCTGGGCCTGCACTGTTTGCCAAGGTACCCCTTTAGTTGTTTCCCGTCTACAATGGGTTAAAACACTACAAGAAGAAAACCTAAATGTATAAAACACAGTTTCTGTCCAGAAAATGACCAAACGGAAATCCCCAAAAATATATATTTCCAGTGCATACATGCAAAGACAAAACAATGACAATAATAAAATCACAATAGAAGCAGAGAATAAGTTAATATATATAAATTGCCTAACGGTGGAAGTACGCATCACGTACCATCTTTGCACTGCTCACCCGTCTAAACTTTCTCTGTGCATAAGAGTGATTTAGGTGGGTATGCAATACAAATCTGCCCTAGGATGTAGTTGCCGATCCTCGAAACAGCCACCATGTACATGTATGTTTGTAATATAAACATTACAGAGTTTTACTTCCAAATAGACACAAATGTGTTCCTGAAGCTATGTAAAATAGAAGTGAAGGCCTTTACTTCCGTGGCGATTTAGACACATACAGTACAAAACAACTGAAGTACAAACCAACAGACGGACTCTGGTTGTCCTTCAAAACGAAAACCAGCAACACACATGCAGATAAAGTATATTAACAATACTACACAGCAGAAGGTCCGCCTTGGAACGGTCAGTGAAAGCCAGCCTTAACTTACTGGCTTCGTTGTCACAATGTCGCTGCTTGAAGCCCATCTGACAGTAGCGTTTATTTGGTAAGTTTCGACAGAAACGTGCGCGAGATTTAAAAACAGCATGAACTATTTTGATAAAATGTCATGTATGAAAACAGAATGACAAAGTTAAAATAATTTATTTCATATATCTGCATTATCGTGGTATTCGCGTTATACAGAGGTAGAATATATAAAAATATAGCAGTTGAAGATTTTATGGATGATTGTACTTGCTTAGACAATTAACATTTTGACCACTTACAAACACCTTAAGCTAATGAGGTTGTGAATAATCACGGCCTGGTATGGTTTGACGTTAACAAAGTCATAAAGGTAACTCGATGAGTCCTACATTATAAACATACTCGTGATGCTGGAAGAGCGATTATCTACTTCCATTTGCTTTGATACCAGTACTCTTATCTGTTGTTCATGCTTACATCTCGTGCATTGGGTTAATA
This sequence comes from Lucinisca nassula, assembly GCA_963580285.1. NCBI lineage: Eukaryota > Metazoa > Mollusca > Bivalvia > Lucinida > Lucinidae > Lucinisca > Lucinisca nassula. The sequence continues at coordinate 108,405,304 of OY757021.1, read as the reverse complement.
AAAGTTTGAGTGATGACAAGTACGGTAAAAATATGGTATACTGTTTGCTCTACTTTATATGTTATTATGTGATTGTCTATTGGTTGAGATCGTACCTTCAGATGGACCACATTTTTGTGTGTTGTAAATAATATTAGAACGTGCAGTGAAGGTCTGGACCAAAGAATTGATTTAAGCTCCCCTACTGACCGTCCTAAGGATTGGGGTACAATAGTCACGTAAGTGTTATGCGACAGACACCACGCCCCAGTCATGGTTGAAGACTATGCTTCCCTCTTTTATTGCACGACATGAGGTCATGTCTCTGACTCAATGACGACCCTAATCTTAAAACTTTATTTTTTATTATTTCATTTATGGTTGGTACCTGATGATTTGTCTTTGGCTTGACTCTTCGTGGTCTACCTGTTGGTTATCTTTAGCTCCAGCTTACATTGTGTGGAACAAGCTACGGTCCTCATCTTTAATTCATCACTGTTATTCAGTGTGATTTGTTTTTCAGCTTGTTCTAATTTGTATCATACTTTGTGATGGTCTATCGATTTAGTTTCCTTAAGTTTGGTCCACTATTAGTGTGTTGTGAATAATATTAGAACTTAGAGTGAAGGTTTGGCCCATAGATTTGATTTAAACTCCCCAGTGGTTCTCGTTACTGACCTCCTAAGGCGGTGCGTTCAATGTTGTTTAATTTTATGTAGCTTTGTAGGATTTTACAATAGGGCTCCTCATGTTGTATGAGCTCATGGCTGTATATTATTATTACTATTTATTTAATTTTCATTATTTGTGTTTTATGTTCCTTTTTCACCATTTGTGTGGAAGGGGAGCTGGTTGCTGTGCTGTTTGTGATTCGTTTTTTTATTTTTTTTTGTTTTGTTTTCTTTACGCATTGTTGGTGCCATTTACATGCTGTAAACTTTGATTGTGGCTTTTCCTGGGAATTTATTTCTATATTGTATACAGGGAGTGCATCGTTTACCTTTCTTGATCAGAACAATGTAGATTGTGAGTAATTTTAGTACGGCTGTATCAAACAAAAACAATCTATGTTCAGATAAGAAATAAGAAAAATGCACAAAAAGGACCAATGGTCACAAGAGTTCACAAGATTTTGAGTAAAAAGGTAATGGTGGCCATGTTGGTCAAGTGACATGGACCATTTGAACAAACTGTATTCCTCGATACAATGGAGGCTATTAAGAAACTTGACTTCAATCTGGCCAGGGTTTTCAGAAGAGAATATGTTTCAACATCTTGACAGACAGACTACAAATGACAGAAGACAACGGCTCGCTTGTCTTACATTCACATGGCAAAAACGACTGAGGGACGAGAAAGATTACGATGAAGGTGAATCCGTAAACTATGCCATGAAGAAACACAGATTCTTCTTTGAGAAAAAACTGGATGAATATGATCCAGCTGCCTATGACGAGGAAGAGACTGTGTCAAAGAATACATGTATAATATGACATTCTTCAAACCATATTCGTTAAAATACGCGTTATATCAATGTTAATGTATGAAGGTCTCAAATTGTAACATAAACAGAGGGACGGCCATAATCCTCTGTTCACCGTAATCAAGTTAGTTAGTGGGGCAAGTAAAACAATTAAAACTATTCACCGATCGTTCTTATCTTTCCATCCCTCTTCACTACGAAGTACTAGTAGTAGTATCTAAACTTGAGGTGGCTAATCCATATACCATATATGCTTAGCGGCCTTTTTCTAGGACATTGGCATACTGTGCAGACCACGATCATGTGCCGTAAAATGCGGCATCTGATCTTGGTTTACACCGATTGCTTGAAGAGTATTCATTTTTATAAACATTGCCACCCCAACAACCAAAAATTAAAAAAAAAAATAACAAAAACCTGACACCCCTATAATTGGAAATAACTCGCTCCAAACGTACTAGGTGTACGATTCCATTATCACCGGAAAGAAACACAAACACGAAACAAATAGACGCTAATGGAAACATCACTAGCGGAAAGCCAAAGGTACAGTTACTTTCCCACAAAATGGTCAATTGTCTATCCAAAGCAAAATAATATAACCGATACACACACTCAAAGACTAGCCATAACAAAAATAAACCACGACAGAGTAACCGCCTGGGAACGGTTAGTGAAACGAATTCCACTGCGGGGTGGGGAGTTAAAATCGATTTTACGTGGCCACAATCCTCGCCCTTACTTCCGTCGCGATTTTGACAAATAATTTGTTCAGTCCGCATGAAGGCCTCCTATCTCATCAGTGCAACATCTCCGTGAACACAAACATCAATCAACCAGAGAGATGAAACACAACGGCGAGGACTCGACAGCAAAAAAATAAAAAACACCGAAATGCTTGAGCAAAAGAAAGCCAACAGGTAGACTCTGATGAGCCCAACCAGAGACAGAGCATTAGGCACCAACAAACATTACATAAAATTAGATTCTCTTAAAGTATTGAGATACAAGCCCAACATTAAGCCATGTTGTGGTACCCCTGGACTCTCTGAAAGTTGCCTTTTTGATTACGGACACGTTGTTTACTCTTGGTGTTATTCTCTTTGGTGTAAGGTTATTGTATCGGTTCCCAGATCATTACCTTCACTTCTATTTTTCTATTTCGGCTACGGCCCCGAAGTTTTACTTTTTGGGGCAAAGTAGAAGTAAAACAAAGATCAGAAATCGATACAATTAACTTACCCCGCCCATCAAAGACACCAAAGGGAAAGAAACACAAACATTTAGCGACCAGACCATAATGGAAACCTAAACAAAGGAATGCCAGAAGGACAGTTACTATCCCACAAAATGGCCATATGGCCATCCAAAATCGGTTTGTGGATGATTCTCTGTCTGAAGACGGGCCCACCGCAGTCCAATAGTTTGGTTTCTTTAGCTTCAGCATTTCGGGGATTTCATGCTGACTTTTCCTCATCGTTGCTTTTTGTTTTAATTTTCTTCTCGGTGATTATTTGACTGAAGGTGACAGAACCATAGGCGAGGACTGTTGACACGTTTTAAAGATTAACCCCTCCCCCCCCCCGCCCGCCCACGCCTGTTGGTGTTGCTTTCCATTTGATGTTTTTGGTGGGAGGTTTAAGTTAATAATATCGATTTTTAAACACTGCTTTTACATTTATTTCGCATCACTGGAAGGTAGAAGTGATAGCAATGGCCAGGAATCGATCAATTAACCCACACCTCCCATCAGAGATACCAAATGTAAAGAAACACAAACATGAAATAACTAGACCCAAATGGAAACATTAATAGCGGAAAGCCCAAAGGACAGTTACTTTCCCACTAAATGGCCAAATGGCTATCTAAAGCAAAAATATATAAGCGATACACACATTCAAGCCTGTCCTTACTTAAGTTTGCCTTGGTTCAAATGTATAATTTATTGAGCCGATAAGATCAACCGACGGAGAGCAACTAAGACAAACAGGGATGAAAAGTAGAAGTAAAACAAAGATCAGGAATTGATACAATTAACTTACTCCACCCATAAAAGACACCAAAGGGAAAGAAATACAAACATTAAGCGACCAGACCATAATGGAAACCTAAACAAAAGAAGGCCATAAGGACAGTTACTTTCCCACAAAATGGCAATATGGCCATCCAAAATTAAAAGACACAAGTGATACACACACTAAGTAACAAACAACAACATAAATAAATCGCCACAGAAGATCCGCCTTGGAACGGTCAGTGGAAGATTTCCACTGGGGGGCTTAAATCGATTTTACGTGGCCACAATCCTCGCCCTTACTTCCGTCGCGATTTAGACAAATAATTTGTTCAGTCCGCATGAAGGCCTCCTAACTCATCAGTGCAACATCTCCGTGAACACAAAAATCAAAGAACCACAGAGGTGAGACAACGGTGAGGACTCGACAGCAAGAAACCACTGAAATGCTGGAGCAAAAGAAAACCAACAGTTAGACTCCGATGGGCCCAACCAGAGACAGAGCATCAGGCACCAACCAACATTACCTTGAATTAGATCTCTCTAATTCTCAATAAGCCTTTACGTTGGAGCCGTCATAGAATCTGAGGCCTGACCCACCGGCGTGCAATTAAAGAGGGAAGCAAATTAAGTTTAATTGAAACCAATTTAAGGACTCGACAGAATACAATAAATGCAATCCGGATTCAAAAAAAAAAATAGAAGTTAAGGCAACGATTAGGAATCGATACAATTAACCCACAGCTCCCATCAGAGACACCAAGGGAATGAAACACAAAAATGAAACAACTAGAAGCTAATGGAAACATCACTAGCGGAAAGACAAAAGGACAGTTACTTTCCTACAAAATGGCCATTTGGTCCGACTACAGAATAGCATCAGACAGTAACCGGCTGAGATAAAAACAGAGAGCAGCTTTTTTCCCAAACAACGGTTATGAATCAGATACTCAAACTTAACATTAACATTCAGTGGTACAAAATGTAGTAAATATAAGAAAACTCACTCTGTACATCACACAGTTTAGAGGAGAATAAAAGTGACAGCACCGCCGCCTAGGAACGATGGGTAATAGATTACTTGGGTCTTATGCTGTCTATATTGGTTGAAAACCTCGCCGTGCGTTTTAACTGGCATTCAGCGCCTATTTTGTTAGATACTAACAACGTCTTAAGTTAATGAAGCGTTTAAACTTTGGGTCACTTAAACTGACAAATATACGTTTTCTTTATAATAAAATGTAGGTAAATGCAGCATTTACTCACATTCTGGGGATAAAATATCATAGTTTAAGTACTTTACTTGCAGGAACACTCAACAATTTGACCACTCACGAGTTTGTTAAGATACTGATAAATTAAAACAAATAAAAAATAAAGACCCAGGGAGCGCCACAATCAAAAAACGACGCCCAAACTTGACACGAAGAGGAATAGAAAACATACACAAAACAAGAAAAACTACGAATGTTTATGTAATGGAACAATCAGCCCTCTCTTCCCCACACGGGTTGATCAGACCATTAGAAAACACTAAACAGCTCGCAACACAATCGTAGACATACAACAAAAATAACAGCAAAAGGCCAACACTAAAACTACCGCCTTAGAACGGTCAGCAGCATATGCCACTGGGGGTGGGGTCTTAAAGATTTTGTACCGGCCCAATCTTCCCACTAGGTTAGGGTGTTGTTCCCAACAATAAACATTAAATATTTGGTTTGCATAGTGATTTCCTAACTCAATCAATGCATCATCAGAGAGACATAAATCAATTCCAAACACTGCGATGAAGCAAAGATGAAGGTTGCTAGCTTTTTACATCGTTGGTCAGAGCTACAGAAAATCATTAGCTAAACCACGATGGGCCCAGCGACAGACATAGAATATGAGTCCTCAGCCCTATTTTAACAAACATTTATGCCGAAGCCGTTATTGAGTCTGAAGCCTGACACGCCGCCGTGCAGTCAAAGAGTCCAGCATAGCTACCTACCGTGATTCGGTCGACAAGCATACGTGCGGTCTGTCGCATGCTTTCCAAACTGTATCCAAACTTTTATAACGATTTATAGTCTTTTTTAATTTCTCCGATAAAATGCAATTGGTGCCTGATGTTCTGTCTCTCGTTGGGCCAATCGGAGTCTAGTTTTTGGTTTTCTTTTGCTCCAGCATTTCAGTGGTTTCTTGCTGTCGAGTCCTCGCCGTTGTTTCATCTCTGTGGTTGATTGATTTTTGTGTTCACGGAGATGTTGCACTGATGTATTAGGAGGCTTTCATGCAAATCATTTGTCTAAATCGCGACGGAAGGTAAGGGCGAGGATTGTGACCAGGTAAAATGACTTGACTTTGAGTGTGTTTATCGCTTATATAGTTTTGCTTTGGATAGCCAATTGGCTATTTTGTGGGAATGTAATTGTCCCTTTGGCTTTCCGCTAGTGATGTTTCAATTGGGTCTAGTTGTTCCGTGTTTGTGTTTCTTTCCTTTTGGTCTCTCTGATGGGAGATGTGGTTTAATTGTATGGATTCCTGATCATTCCCTTCACTTCCAGTTTGCCTAAAATTTTCTTAAATTTATAGAGCAAATCTCCACAAATACAGGTTGCGACACCCCTTGTTGCAGTAGTGTCTTCAAGATGACATAATAGTTTTCAATCAGTTCATAATGTATATGGAAAACTTCCGAAAATGCTTTGCGAAATTTATGATGCCGATAGCCTTGTTTTAAGAGTTTACCAGTCAAGAACAAGTTACGATTGTTAAAATCGTTAACAATAGCAAAAGCTCTAGCGAAACGAATAAGTTGAGAAATGTACACTCCATAAGAAGGACGTCTCTGGGAACATCACCGTCTGGAAACGGGAATTTAACAATATCGAAATCAAAATCATCCCATTTGTAGTAATTTTTTGACGAAATAATTCAATTATCTATTGTTAATTTGTTGATGCTTTGACCCTTGTTCTAGAACCTTCTCTTCATCGTAACCTGGATTTGAAGGGCTGCTAATCACATGGACTTGGGAATATGATGCGATAAAATAATGAAATGAGTTTGAGATAAGGGATACCATTTAGAATGCCAATAACTTACCCCGACTAATTCTCTTTTATGAAACTGAAATGAAGAAATACATGACATGATTTGATAGCCCATCAGCACATCGAAGTGAATTGCTGAACAGAGGCGATGAACAAAAAATACATCAGTTTTAACTTATATGTATTTAATGGCATCGTCTGCCTTATATAGAGCAGTTGTTCATTTAAAAAATTTAGGGAATCTACATTGAGTCTATTTTGGAAATTGATTTAAAATTAGCTGAACCTTTTTGAAAACAATAAAGACCCTGATTAGAAGCAGCGTTCTGATCTGGGCTCCACTGTTTGCAAGAGACCCATTTTGGGCTTTTCCCTACACAATGGGTTACAATATTACAGGGTCACTCATAAATAAAATCGTTATTCTTTTGCGAGCTCATGAATAATTGACTAAGTCGGGGGCTGGGATCTTGGGGTTTACTAAATTTCAAGTGGACCTATCGGATGACGGAAGGGCAAAACATGTACCTATTAGATGACGAATGGGCACACCATGCACCAATAAAGTGCTATTATGCCGATGCACATGAGGATGGCATATTTTCTAGTACGATTACCGTAGTGATCCTTAGTGTTAAACAAATATGCCTAAGCAAACAGTGATTACGTAGTGATCTTTAGTAATTGGACAAACAGTGCATAGCCAGATCAGACTGCTCCTGATCTGATCAAGGGCTACACTGTCGACCATTTCGTCTCCACCTTCTGGACTCCATGCTGGATCGTAAATTTGTTACTTTTTGGAGAATTACTGCAACTTCTGGAGGTGTCCGAACTTCTAGGATTTTGCGGTACACATATATACGTTGAAAGACGAATAACAACATTCTGTTCAGATTAAAAATAATATCCAGTCTTATTTAGCACAAAATATAGAATGTTGCTCTCCGTAAGACCCGTTTTCTAATGATAGCCCCACATGAACTTATGTTTTTAATTACTAATTAGATAAATGATAAAAACATCATAATTCCAAATAGATTATGGCTATTTAATGAAACGATCAAAATAAAGGGAAAACATCTAGACTTCTAATTCACAGCATATTAGATCTAGAGACCCTCCACATGCTATTTTTCGAATGGGTGTGTTGTGTTTGTTTGATTTGAGGTTTAACGTCCCCGTCAACACTGTAAAGGTCAGTTTGGAGACGTTGCTTCCAATTTTGTGGGACATTTACCCGATATTGAGATCAAATGACCAATAGGGTTTATAAACATGGACGGGCCGACTCGCACCGCTTTGCATGGGCAGGCTTCGATCCCCTAAGCGGTTTACCAGTACTCGTGTGCGGGTCGGTTTCAGCTCTGCGTGGAAGCATCATGCAGCCCATCTATTTCTTCAAGCCCCGATGGGCGGGGGCCGTAAATGGGTGTGTTATGTCGAGTACTAAATCTAAGAGACTGATGTTAACCCTGGGCACAGATAAGTGAACGCAAAATACCAGCCAGCAACCATTGCTTAGGTCCTGGATTACTTGATCTTTATATTTAGAACATTCTGACAGATACAGTGTCGGGAAAGCGTGATCGACAGACCTTTAAGAACCTCTGAACAGCACATGCGCAATTTTATATGACACATTCCTCGTTATGTAGGACTGCTCATTACGAAAACACACCTATATAATTTTGAGCCCCTTAAACCCCACTTTTATAAAACTGGGGTTTAGAGGGGTATACATTATTTTTTTCTTATTTTTTGCTCAAACACACAGATTTTGGTTCCTGGTTAAAACCGCCTCGCACAGGCGGTTATTGACGAATTCCCAGTCAGAAATATGGAATATATCCGTTTTATTATCTAACAAATCAATTTTGATCGTAAGATTTTAAATATATATTTGAATATTTTCTTTAAAATAGGCATGTTTTCGTAATATGCTTCCAGACTTAAATCAGAAGGTCATTTGTATGTTACCTTTTGTACACGCATATTATACACCCTCGAATAATTTAATCTCAATTTAATTGACATTTAAAAAGCAAAAGATGGCAATAGTTACAATAGAAAACTGACGTTTGATAAACACTGATTTCAAAATCATGCACTATATTCAATTCGGACAGCTACAACAAGCAGTGCAGTTTGTGCAGCATAATAATGAGCATTCGGATCAGTTTGATTATTTTCCAATATGCGTTTTGGTTATAATTCACAATCTATGGCGACATAAAATATTTATTGGAATGCGTGGATTCGAAAGCACCCATAACATCACAAAAACACGCCAAATAATCTTGACCCCCTTGAACCCCACTTTTATATTGTAAAACTGGGGTTTACAGGGGTACAGCTTATTTTTCTTATTTCTGCTCTAAAATATAGATTGTGGGTGATGAGGCCGTTCTAACGAGTACCCACAATCTATATTTTAGAGCAGAAATAAGAAAAATATCACAATTTTTCATCTTAAACTTTTCATTTTTTCGGCGGTAAACTTTACAATGTATTTGTATAGGCGTGTTTTCATAATAAATCATGCAACATTATACCATTGGTGTGCAACTGTTCAAATATATAGAAAAAGTAAAACATGTGTAGAATACTCACGCCGCCTCTGCAGTTCTGCAAAATAAAATCCAAATTATTTTTATTATTATTATTATTATTTTTAAATTCACATTATTGTTATTATAGAATTAAGATGATCTCATACGAATGGGCTTTTCATCACGTGAACTGAACACCCCACTAAAAACACTTCATAGTGAGAAAACTGGGGGCTAAGGGTGCCTACATTTTTTACGTATTTCAGCTACAAGACAGGTTGTGGGTGCTCGTTTGAACCGCCTCAATTAGGCGGTTCTAACGAGCCCCCACAACCTATGTTTGCAGTATAAATAAGACAAAAAAGCACATATATTCATCCGAAAAGTAGCCATTTTGGAGATGTGAAAAAAATGCACTTTGTCGCACGGGTGTGTTATCGTAATGTCATCTGAAAATTATGAAATGAGTATTAAAAGATCTTCAAAAGTTGTGTTTTTTTTTTTTTTTTATTTATTTATTTTATTTTTTTTTTTGGAAATTGCAGTTTTGAAATGAGCCAAAGGCGAGGATTGAGGCCAGTCTATTTAACAGCCCACCCCAGTAAAAAAATCCATTGCAAAATAGAAGAGAAGGCAATGGCAGCGGGTTATTTTGTTGTGGTTTATTGTTTGTTATGGTTCCTCTTTGCATAATTGTATTGCTAATATCATTAATTATGTCAGACAGCCGTTTGACCATTTTATGGGAAAGTAACCTTTTCCTTTGGCTTTCGACCTGCGAGATTGCATTATGGTGAAGCTATTCTATTTTTCTGTTTCTTTCCCTTTGGTGTCATGGTAGCGTTGGTGAGGTAATTGTGTAGTTTCCTGATCATTGCCTTATTTAATTACATCAAGCCACTGTCCTTTGCAAATAAGAAACAGCTTCTGGTTTGTCTTTGGGTGTGTGTATCGCTTGTATTATTTTGTTTTGGATAGCTAATTGGCCATTTTGTGGGAAAGCAACTGTCCTTTTGGCTTTCCGCTATTGATATTTCCACTAGGGTCTAGTTGTTTAATGTTTGCGTTTCTTTCCCTTTGGTGTCTCTGATGGGAGCTGTGGGTTAATTGCATCGATTCCTGATCATTGCATTCACTTCTATTTTAACCGAAAATATTTCCCTGTAACGGCAGCGTGAAAAAGTTTCGGGCAGTTTGTGCGAAGACTGTTCCAAAACAATCAAAACAATGTCTTGTTCATTGTTTGCTACTTTACTGCAAATATGAATTATTTTTGTATTAAGTCTGCCCTACAAAATACTATCAACATACTTGAATTCATCTTTATAGCCGGTCAATCAGAAATTTTAGCAGTTATCACGTTTCATTGGAGAAACACAGATACTAGTATACCATAGACCCGAGGGCATTTCTCGAATCGTACCCCTTTTTCAGATGGATGGTAATTGAGTTCAGTAACCTAAAACGTCGCAGGTAGCCAGGTCTGGAGCATAAATGGAGAATGCTGTAGGACGGGTTCCTTCTCTATATCCCAAACCTCAGTCAGAAAACTTGCCTTGTAAGCGGATGCATTATTATGCAAGAGTTTAGGTGCTCAAGTTCGGCGGTAGGTTTCGCATTTCTGGTACAACATTTTTATAGAACTTTGCGGTGACTGTACTGGCTTTCTGTACATTCAAATGTGATTTATAAAAGGGTCGTCCTTTTGAAGCAAGAAATATAGCGTAAAACCGAAACATTATGGATTATTTTTCTGGGCCAACCTACTTTATCGTTTTTGTTTTGGCTATAATCAGATGTCTCGCATTTTTACGGGTTTGAACATTTCCGCTTATATTCAAAATAGAAAAAAAACTGAATGAAGTCGTGCTAATGACATGCTAATCAACCGGGCTAATTGCCTTACAGTTAATCGGGGATCTTTTTGTGGATTTTCAATATTACTTTTAGATATTATTGTTGCAGGGCGACTAGTGTTAGCAGCATCTAAGTTGCTGCTATCCGCCCCTAAATTAAGCTACCATTCGCTCCTAAATTCAGACATTAATTCTACCCCGTTTATATAACATGCCTTTCATCCGATCTTTGCAGGTATTTTGTGGGAAAGTAACTGTCCTTAGGGCCATCCTTTGTTTATGTTTCCATAATGGTCTGATCGCTTCGTGTTTATGTTTCTTTCCCTTTGGTGTCTTTGATGGGTGGAGAAAGTTAATTGTATCGATTCCTGATCTTTGTTTTTCTTCTACTTTTTATATTGAGTTGCGACCTACCTTTTGTTTTTGTTTGATTTGAGGTTTAACGTCCCCGTCAGCACTGTTTAGGTCATTTTGGAGACATTGCTTCCAATTTTGTGGGACTTTTACCCGACATTGAGATGAAATGACATCTAAAGACCTGTCGCTCAATGAAACCCAATAGGGTTTATAAGCATGGACGGACCGACATGCACCGCTTTGCCTTGGCAGGCATAGATCCTCTAAGCGGTTAATCAGTACTCGTGCGAGGGTCGGTTTCAGCTCTGCGTGGAAGCATCATGCAGCCCGTCTATTTCTTCAAGCCCCGATGGGCGGGGGCCGCGACCTACCTTTTATATAGGCCCTTTTTTCAAGCATGTTGTTATGTCTTTTTCTATTCATTATGTGTATACTGCAATGAATACGCTATAAGAAAATGTACACTGAACAAAGGTCAGTGTAACTGTCAGCTAACGTTTAATGATATTACTCTTTTATGTTCACGATATCGCCAGGAGGCCGTTTCGGGCACATATTGCACGACTGGTGCAACATAAAACTACTCTGAAATCATTTTTGAAAAAGCCCTCGTATGTACTGTTACACACGTTACATACGTACAGCATGTAAGGACGCTCTGTCACCGCTTCAAACTACATATTTTTATGAGCAAAAATGCCATATCAAGAATGTGTGAGCTCCAATTTGTTCCAAAAGTGCTCGTTTGTTGGTAGTTTATATGTCAACTAACATAATTTTGTATATGGACGTCTTATATATAAAAAAATCTATATTAAGACCACATTTTTAACTGTCTAAACTGGTCTAAAACCACGTTTGAACAGTACCAAGGGTGGCATCCCACTACAGCACAGTAGATGTATAAAACCCAAAGAAAAATTACCTGAAACCTTCTAAGTAGGCGCTTTAAAGTAGATCATTGCCCGCACTTCTATTTTTAAAGCACACTTTGTCATAATTTAAGTAGTCCTAGTGTTCATCACACAGAGCTATCAGGTATGTCGTCTGGTATTAAAGGTTATAATACAGTTGAATGGTCAGTTCTTCCAGACATTTTCAGGCCCTTATCTATCTATCTATCTATCTATCTATCTATCTATCTATCTATCTATCTATCTATCTATCTATCTATCTATCTATCTATCTATCTATCTATCTATCTATCTATCTTCTTATACTGAGTCGGTCATATTTGGCCATTACCTCAGTTGGGTGGGTGGCTAAATTTAGAATTTAGCACAAAAAAAAAATCATCTCTGGATGAGTCCTTAAAACTATTTACAATCCAAGCACAGAGGTATCCTAAAACGCATACCTCTGAGTCTCAATCTTATACTGTGCGGGCTTTGAACTCCTCTGCAGTCTTGGCATTCACCGCAGAAGATGGAAGACTATTCCACTGAGGAATAGTTCTAGGGAAGAAAGAGTTTTTCAGGGCATCACTATAGGACTGGTACATACGATACTGTGAGTTATTTGCTCTTGATGCTCTTGTCCGGGTTGACACTGTTGCAGGGGTCAAATACCTATCCTTGTTAATTGATACTGTACCAGAATGTATCTTGTAGAAGAAGGTTAAGGAGGACTGCTCACGACGGGTCTCCAGGGATGGCCACTCTAGTTCATCAAGCATGTCACCGACGCTACTTCTATTTCGCCATCGTCTGCAGGTCCATCGAGCAGCTGTCCTCTGCACCTTCTCCACCTGCTGAATCTGAGTTTTAACATATGGATGCCAAATGGGTAATGCATATTCAAGCTGAGGGCGAACCAATGTTTTATATGCAACATCCTTTGTCTGCCGAGGTGCAAAAGCCAAATTACGTCTAAGGAATCCTAAGGTCCTAGTTGCTTTAGATGTTATTTCAGAGATATGTTGACCCCAATCGAGATCGTCAGTGATGGTGATACCAAGATATTTGACGGAATGAACTTGCTCCAAAGTTTGCTGGTGTAGTGTGTAATCATGCTTAATTTGCTTGTCCTGAAGGTGTCGTGACACCCTCATTGAATGGCATTTGGCTACATTGAACTTTATCTGCCAATCTGCTTCCCATTGTGCAAGTCGATCCAGGTCATCTTGTAAAATGCGACAGTCAGAAGAAGAATATATGTCCCTATACAGGACACAATCATCAGCAAACAAACGGAAAGATGACCTGATGTTAGTTTATACTAATTCATTTTAGTTCGATTGCGGTGAAAGCTTCAAGCTTATTGAATCGCTCTCGAACACTCATTCCGGTTGTTTTCACGCGCGCGTTATCAGGGAGATCATTGATGAATATCAAAAAGAGGACCGGTCCAAGGACCGAACCTTGTGGGACACCAGATAGAACAGGGACTGGATCAGACGCTTGGCCGTCAAGTACAACTTGTTGAGAGCGCCCCGAGAGCCATGAGCTAATCCAATTATGTGTGGATCCTCTTATCCCATAGTAGTCCAATTTGTACAATTGCCTTCTGTGAGGTACCTTGTCAAAGGCCTTGGCGAAATCCATGATGATCAAGTCAGTCTGTTTGTGGCCACGATTTATGGCCCCATGCAGATTGACTACATTGTCATGGAAGAATTGATTTGTTTGATTTGAGGTTTAACTAGTTGAGTTTCGCAAGACCTTTGACTTCGGAAACCATGTTGACAGTCAGCAAGAATGCTCTCAAAGGCTAAGTGTTTGTTAATGCTGCTGACTAATATATGCTCCAGGGTTTTGCAACAGATGCATGTTAGCGACACTGGTCTATAATTTGCTGCATCATATTTTTCACCTTTTGAATAGACCGGGGTAACATTGGCTTGTCGCCAATCATCTGGTACAGTGCCCTGGGCAAGTGATTCATTGAAAATAAAGGCCAGCACAGGAGAAATTTCAGCACTACATTCCTTAAGGACCCTGGCATTCAGGTCATCTGGCCCAGATGCCTTATGTATTTTGAGCTTACCCGACAGTTAAGCGACCCCCTTAGGGTCAACTGTTATGTCCCCCATAGTAGGGAACGTACTATTGCCTTTAGATGGTAGCTCACCGCCAGTTTCTCGCGTAAATGCAGATTGAAACTGTTTGTTGCATATGTTGGCCTTATCGCGTGAGTCTGTTTTCAAAATTCCGTTTTCCCTTAACGAAGTGATCCCAAATGCGTCCTTTTATAGGGATTTTACAAATGACCAAAACTTTTTAACCTTACTATTCTTCTGGGTGCTATCGGGATCTATGTTGTCATCTTCGAAGGTAAATATGCTGGCCACATGCTTCCAATATGCATCTCTAATTACCTTTTGTACATGTGCTCTGAACCTTTTGTAATGGATCTAAATGTCAGGGCTGCTAGACTTGCGAGCACGAAAATACATCCTATTACGTCTTCTAATGAGGTGTTTGATCGTGTTATCGATCCATGGTGCACTATACTTGGTTTTGGTCATTTTTGTTGGAATAAACCTTTCCATTGCCGTGATTAATTTCGGACTTAAAACTGACCCACATGTCGTTGACGGACATGCGTGAGAGGTCAGAGGAAAGGAACGAATCCTTAAATCGCGCCATATGGTCTCGCAGATCATCCATATCCGCACGTTTGTATAAAAATATTTTACGCGGGGCTTGTCTGATTCGTTTAGCTTTTATGTCATATTCTACAAGGACTATGTCGTGATCAGCCTTGCCGATCGGGGGCATCCCCATAACTCGACTAACAGGGGATGGAGAAGTCGTGAATAACAAATCAAGGGTTTTATCTTGCCGGGTGGGTATGTTTACTACTTGGGTCAGGCAGTGATCTTTAATTATGTCCAAAAGTTGTTGCTGCGTCTGCCTTTTAGACACCCCATGGGGTACCTGCATGTTGCTCCATTCTATATCTCCACAATTGAAGTCTCCTCCAACCAAAATTTGAGCATTTGTATTTGACATTATCCTAGACAAAGATGAATTGAACGCCTCAAGATATCCTGGATCAATCTGATCTGGTGGGCGGTAAAAGGAACCAAGGTACAGAGTCCTGCATCCAAAAATGTTCAATTTACACCAAACTAATTCACAGTTGGTGTCCAACTCCGGAGATTCTGTGCAGAGTAGGTCTCGCTTAAAAGCTACAAAGACACCACCATGTGCATCCCCAACTCTGTCTTTCCGGATTGCATCAAATGATTCTGGGAAAATTTCCGAGTTTTTAATCTCTGGGGTTTTAATCAATGATGCTGTTTCAGAATCATTTATCTAAAGTTATCATGACACTGTTGTCAGACAGGAATGATGCACCTCATAAAAATCAGATAAAATCCGGCTGTGTGTATGAAATTGATTGAAATAACTCTCCTAACACGGTTACCTGTAAAACCTGGGCTGGGCTCGTGGGCTGGGCTTGGGCTCGAATTTTTGAGCTCGAATGGAAATAGGTTTATCTGAGGTGAAAGACAGTATAAGGTCAATTTTAACTCTCTAGTGTGGGTAATATCAGTTTAGTCTGCTCTCAGGAAGTTTACATTTGAGGTGAAGGCTATTACATCCTGGCCAGTTGTCCCTCGAGATGCTGTGTCAGAATCATTTGGCTATTTAATTGCACTGCAGTGCAGGAAAATTCTACAAAATGTGGGGCTGGGTTAGTTAAAAAGATAAAGCAGACATCAGTTTGTGTTTCTTCACCCTCTTGTTGTTTCAGCTGCTCTTTGTATGGTGTATGGTCCATGCATCTGTCACAAAGATTGTTTGATTTAAGGTTTACCATCCCCGTCAACACTGTATAGGTCATTTTGAAGACGTTGCTTCCATTTTGTGGGACTTTTACCCGACACTGAGATGAAATGGCATCTCAAGCCCTCCCGCCCAATGAAACCAATAGCTTTATATGTATGGACGGCCAAACGTGGAACACGTTTCCTGGGCAGGCTTAAAACCCTTAAACGCTCTACCAGTACTAATCTGCAGTAGGTTTCAGCTCTGTGTGGAAGCATCATGCAGCCCAATCTGTTTCAAGCCCCGATGGGTGGGAGGCAGCAGTGTACAGACTATGTGAATGCTATATGCTGCAACTAGTGGCACCATTACATGATTTTACCTGCCTTGTTTGATTTGTGGTTTAACGTCCCCGTCAATACTGTAAAGGTCATTTTGGAGACATTGCTTCCAATATTGTCGGATTTTGTGACGTCTGATCAGGGTCGATACTGGTAGTGTCCCATTTTGAAACCCTGGAAGTTGATCAGAGTCTTCACTGCCTGTATTCCATTTCGGAGCCCCATACATGTGGCCTCTGATCTGGATCTACACTGTCAGTTTCGCATTTTGGAACTCGAGGCATGTGGTCTCTGATCAGGGTCTCCACCGTTTGTCTGACGGTATCTTATTCTGGAACCATAGGCATGTGGCACCTGATCTGGATCTACACTGTTTGTCAGGGTTCGATTTTGGAACCCTAGACATGCGGCCTCTGATCTGGGTCTACACTATCAGTATTGGATTTTGGAATCATAGACACTTGGCCTTTGATCTAGGTCTTCACTGTTTGTCAGTATCCTATTTTGGAACCCTAGACACGTGGTCGTTAATCTGTGTCTACACTGTCAGTATCCCATTTTGGAACCTTAGACATATTGCCTCTGATTTAGGTGGTCATTTTTTGTCAGTTTCCCATTTGTAACTCTAGACGTGGCCTCTGATCTGGGTCTTAACTGTTTGCCAGTACCCCATTTCGGAGCCCTGGACACGTGACCTCTGATCTGGATCTTTACTGTTCTAAGTATCCCATTTTAGAACCCCAGACATGTGGCCACTGATCTGGGTCTAACGAGTTTGTCAGTATCCCTTTTTCGAACCCAAGACACGTGGTCTCTGATCTATGTCATCACTGTTTGTCAGGATCCCATTTTAGAACCCTAGATATGGTGCCTCTACTCTGGATCTTCACTGTTTTCAGTATCCCACCTTTGAACCCTTGACATGTTGCCTCTGATCTGTGTCTTCACTGTTTGTCAGTGGCTCACCTCTTGAAACCCTGGACATATAGCATCTGATCTGGGCCTACACTGTTTGTTAGTGTCCCATTTTGAAGCCAACCTGCAATGACCCATGACCACTGAAATCTCTGATCAGCCTGCACATCTGCACAGTCTGTTCTGTTGCTGATCACATAGGTCTTATTTGAACTTTGGCATCTTCTGGCTCAATTAAAAAGAATGAATACTTTGTTTTGATGTTGTACATGTAATCCAGATTTTAGTAATTCAGGTTTTTGCTTGTTGCAACTCAAATCAAGCAGGAAAACAAACTTGGTAATTATAATCTTGACAGGGGCCCATGGGAGCAATTCTCTTTAACAGTTCCTCCAACCAGACAACAAACAAAGTTGAAAGGTCAATATCTGACCCTATTTCACCTTTGTCCTGAGTCAAACCCGTTTTCATTCGAGCCCAAAAAATCGAGCCCAGACCCAGCCCATGAGCCCAGCCCAGGTTTTACAGGTAGCCTCCTAACACTTTCTATCCAGTAAATCTTGTAATATATGTTTTGTAAGGGACCTATTAAGTACTTGTCAGGTAGAACAGCGCTCCATGAAATCTGCATGTGGTTGAAATATTGGCAGATACATGTAATTACCCCCAGTGATTCTTTGGCAAAGAGTTAATCTTTGATCTCTTGGACCAATAAAATCAAACCCTGCCAACACTGCCGACATTAGCAGCTATACAGAAACTATAGAGAAATCTGTAAGCTCTGCGTCATAAGCTCCTCTTTGGAATGATTCATTCATCCATTCATTCATTAATTTTTAAAATAAAGAGAAAATATGTATATGTTTACATAGGGGTAATGCTTGTGTTTGTGACTCACGTTTTACTCGATTTTTGTCTATTTTCAGTCAGAGTTAGAGAGGTTGAGAAAAGGAGACAGGGGACATATAAGATATACTTACTCTCGGGTGAAGCTGTTTTGATAAAAAAGAACAAAACAGATAATGAAATACAACAGAAAACAAAAAGTAAAAGTGATAATTTATGTCGTCAATATAATCGATTTTGCAGTCATTTTTTTTTTAATTTTCAGAGAAGGATGACTAGATATAGGAATACAGAAATGGCATCACGAAAACACGCCTATATAATTTTGACCCCTTTGACCCCCTTTTTTCATATAGTAAAACTGGCGTTTACAGGGCTATATATTAGTTTCCTTATTTCTGTTCAAAACATAGATTGTGGGTACTCGTTAGAACCGCTTCGTTGAGGCGGTTCTAACGCCGCCTCGTTGAGGCGGTTCTAACGAGTACCCACAGTCTATGTTTTGAGCAGAAATATGAAAAAATATCAGGATTTTTATCTGACAAAAATATTCTTCTTTGGCGTTAAATTTTTTTCCAATGTATTTTTACAGGCATGTTTTAGTAATGAAGAATGTCTTATTGAGACTCCCACAGTCTATATACGCAGATTCAATGAAAACGCACCACCAGTACTATACCTCGCATTTGATCACGTTTAATGAATTATCACCAAATTATCCACAGACTTACTGCAAAGTTACAACATTTCATTGGATGCAGAGATAAGGAGACCCGAATAAGTCCACACACCCGAAAAATCAAAATCACATATCCTAATATACCGGGTATGTCCACCGTTTCATCAAGTGTTGCCTGGCATCGACGCCGCATGCTTCGAATTACACGCTGTATCTGGTCTTGTGTGATGTTGCCCCATTCTTCCTGTAGCGCCATGGCAAGCTGCTGACGGTTAATTGGCGGATGACGTCGGCTTAACACACATTTTCCGAGCAGGTGCCCAATTGGGTTTAAATCCGACGAAACGCAGGCCAAGGAAGAGTGAGCACGTGCATTATCGTAACGTCGCCGTTATTGTGAAAAACGGTACCACCTCAGTCTATAAGATTTCATCGATTTACCGACGTGCCGTCAAATTGCCGTCAACAACGATGAGTTGGGGTTTTGGGCACCATGAGATCCCTCCCCCACCATCCCAACGTGACACCTGTTTAACACAAACGTCTTGAAATCGCTCCTCACGTCGACGCTATACTTAACGCCGCCTATCAAACATTTCAACACAAAAACGGGACTCGTCTGTGAACACTACATCACGCCGACGCCGTTTGTGTTCATCGCATACGCTGTCGACACCAATTAAAGAGACTGATTCGCCGTTCCTTCGTCAAAACGTTCCCCCTATACGTCTTATGGCTAGAAATACCGCATACAGTTAAGGCCCTTACGCATAGGTTATGGGTTCCCACTGTCTCCTGGGCAGTTTCAACAGACGTCTTGAATCGGTCGCGTAAATGGCTCAAAAGAATGTACCTGCCCTGCTAACGTGTGACTACCAGGGAGTTTTCTGTCGTCCACAGACCCCGTAGTGTTGTGCCTTTCAACCAATAGGGTAATCGTAGTGTGCGAACAACCCATAAGCTCTGCAACTTGGCGGTATGAAAGCCCAACTTCAAGCATATCGAGGGCACGATGACGATCGACGTTACGTAGACGTCCCCATGGGTTTGTTCTTATGAAATGTTTTGCTGGCTTTTAACGTTAAGAATCCGGACCTTATAATGGCAGTAAATAAAGTGCCAAAATATCGTGATTACGACAATTTTGCAATTTTTGCATTTTGCATGTGCACATGCACGTCATGAACATCACCCAGTATTCGTGTCAAACAACTCATGCTTCGGTGACAACATTACAATACCGTATTTATCAGTTAAAAAAGTCAGTATTTTTTTACCTTAAACGTATGAAGTCAAAATTCTAAAAGTGGTGCGTTTTCATTGACAGAATCTGAGTATCCCATCGGGGCTTGAAGAAATAGACGGGCTGCATGGTGTTTCCACGAAGAGCTGAAACCGACCGCACATGAGTACTGGTAAACCGCTTAGAGGATCTTAGCGTGCCCAGGCAAAGCTGTGCGAGTCGGACCGTCTATGCTTATAAACCATATTGGTTTCATTAGGCGGCAGGGCTTGACATGTCATTTCATCTCAATGCCGGGTAAAAATCCCACAAAATTGGAAGCGACGTCTCCAAAATGACCTTTACAGTGTTGACGAGGACGTTAAACCTCAAATCAAACAAACAAACAAACAAATAATCTGAGTATATATTTTTACAACGATAAAGTGTTACGTAGCGTAACCCATTTATCTGTACAGAGGACACCCGTTATAACGAATTTCATCTCTAACATATTGACGGTTTGACTCCATGCGGCCCCCGCCCATCGGGGCTTGAAGAAATAGATGGGCTGCATGATGCTTCCACGCAGAGCTGAAACCGACCGCACAAGAGTACTGGTAAACCGCTTAGAGGATATAAGTCTGCCCAGGCAAATCGGTGGGAGCCTATGCTTATAAATCCTATTGGTTTCATTGGGCGAGAGGGCTGAGAAGTTATTTTATCTCAATGTCGGGTAAAAGTCCCACAAAACTGGAAACAACATCTCCAGAATAACCTATACAGTGTTGACGGGGACGTTAAACCACATATCAAACAAACAAACAAACAGACGGTTTAACTCCATCGGAGTCTAACTGTTGGGTTTCTTTTGTTCCAGAAGTTCACTGGCTTGATGCTGTCGAGTACTCACCGTTGTTTCATCTCTGTGGTTGTTTGATTTTTTTCCCTAGGAGACGTTGCACTGATGAGTTAGGACAAACGGAAGTGGAGGCAATGATCAGAAATCGATACGATTAACCCACAGCTCCCAGCTGTGACACCAAAAGGAAAGAAACACAAACATGAAATAACTAGACCCTAATGGAAACATCATTAGCGGAGAGCCAAAAGTACAGTTCCTTTCCCACAAAATGGCCATCTGGCTATCCAAAACAAAATAGTGTAAGCGAAATACACACTCAAAGACAAACCATAACAAAAATAAACCGCGCCTTTATGCGGACTGAACATATGTTTGTCTAAATCGCGACGGAATTAAGAAAGAGGACTGCGCCGCATAAAATCGATTAAAGCCCCCCCCCCCCCCCCCACCCAGCCACTGACCGTTCAAGGGGTCAAGTTTTGTTATGGTAAGACCTTTGAATGTGTATATCGCTTATATCATTTTTGTTTTGGATAGCTAATTGAACATTTTGTGGGAAAAATGCTATTGATATTCCCATTAGGGTCTAATTATTTCATGTTAATTTTTTTCTTTCCCTTTGGTGTCTCTGATGGGAAGTGTGGGTTAAATGTATCGAGTCCTGATCATTGCCTTCACCCCCACCCCACTTTTGAAAATTTACAAACCTTGATATCCGATCTTCAGTAATTATTGCTTGAACATCAATGACTCCTTTACCCGAACTACATTGTAGTTCTAGAGTCCTTTTAGAATTTAAATTACATGTTTTGGACAATTGTGGCAGATATTTTAAGAAAACGAATGCATGTAGTGCGTATAATTAATAGAATCGCCTCGATTCCAATCATTCCACACATATTCACACATCATACATTTGTGTTACAGAAAATTTCACAGGCTTAATTGTCCCCGACAGTGCCTAGTTGTTCAAAGCATCGTTAGCTTATCTAGCTCGTTCGTGTTCAAAATGTAAATATTCTGTTAAGCAAAATACATATTAATACCTATTGCAGTGTTTTTGTTTGGCTGAAAAAAATATGTGAGCAGCTTTTGAAAAGCTGATCACATTTTCAGGAAAAATATTAGCAAATTTGCCAAATTAAATTATCAAAGTTTTGACGATAACGTTAACTAACGACACCATTAGTTTTGAACAAAAACTTGCACCAAGACGCCTATTCAGATCCATATGTTCGAACTACTTCTATCGCGAAAAGTATCCGTGAAATGAACACTCCCTAAACCCCCACCCCTATATAAAGAGAAAAGTGGGGTTTACGGGGGTATAAATTATTTTTTCTCATTTCGGGCTCAACGCATAGGTTGTGGGTACTCGTTAGAACCGCCTCAATTAGGCAGTTCTAATGAGCACCCGCAACCTATGTTTGCAGTACGAATAAGAAAATATATCACGGATTTTCATCAGAAAAAGTGGCCATTTTGGAGACGTATTAACATGCACTATGTCGCACGGGTGTGTTATCGTTATGTGTCGCGAAATCATCTAGGTCACATGGTGGTTCGAGCGACTGAAGCGACTGAAATACGACTGCATTATTATGATACATTACGAAAACACGCCTATACAAATACATTCTAAATTTTGGCGCCGAAAAAACGACAATTTTATGATGATAAATTGTGAATTGTGATATTTGTCATATTTCTGCTCAAAATATAGATTGCGGTACTCGTTAGAACCGCCTGATCAAGGCGGTTCTAACGAGTACCAACAATCTATATTTTAGAGCAGAAATAAGAAAAATAAGGTTTATCCCTGTAAACCACAGTTTTACAATACAAAAGTGGGGTTCAAGGAGATCAAAATTATATCGGCGAGCTTTCGTGATGACACACCCTTGAAACACAGTGCAGTTTCTCACATCTCCAAAATGGCTAATTTTCTGATGCAAATTCGTGAGATTTTTTTTTCTTAATTATACAGCAATTTGTTGCGGTTCTAATGACCACCCACAACCTATGTCTTGCAACAGAAATAAGGAAAATAATGTATACCCCGATAAATCCCAGTGAGGGTGAGGGTTGACGACTCGTAAACCTAACGTAAACCTACCAGTATTTTTACTTACCGTTCCAAGTTGGTGCCTTTGCTGTGGTTCCTTCATGTTTTGTGTTGGTGGTTTGGAATCTTTCCCTTATTATATATGGTGTTACGTTGATGATTCTGATTCTACCCCCGTTTCGGTTGTTCATTTGATCTGTATCTGGCCTTCCAGTTTATTGTTTGTCATGTTGAAGATGCAGACTCTTTCCCCTTTTATGTATATTGCTCTTGTTTAGTTAGGGTTGGATATTTTTGAGTCACCATCTGATTGGGAAAGAGCTGCTGACTCGGTTTACCTGTGGTCCGTTTCGTTTACTGTCGTCACTCCTTGTTTCGACTTCCATCACGAAAACAGGCCTATATAATTTTGACCTCCTTGAACCCCACTTTTATATAGTTAAACTGGTGTTTCCGGGGTTATACCTTATTTTTCGTATTTCTGCTCTAAAATATATTGTGGGTACTCGTTAGAACAGCCTCTATGAGGCGGTTCTAACGAGTGCCCACAATCTATATTTTGAGCAGAAATAAGAAAAACGTATTTGTCTTATTTCTGCTCTAAAATATAGATTGTGGGTACTCGTTAGAACCGCCTCGATGAGGCGGTTCTAACGAGTGCCCACAATCTATATTTTGCGCAGAAATAAGAAAAAATATCACAATTTTTCATCATAAAATTTTCATTTTTTCGGCAATAAAGGAGGCAATGTATTTGCATAGGCGTGTTTGCCTAATGTTTCCCTAGTGAAATCTGATTGTATACGGTCCTGATCGTTTCTATTTTTAATTCTCTATATAAACTGGGGTTTGTAGGAGGGGGATGGGGGTGGCGTTCATTTCACGGAATTGTTCTCATAAGGTTAACAATATTTTAAGGGGGGGAAATCAATAAAAAAAATATACTTACAAAACACATCTACTTCCGAAAATGGAGACAGGATTTGGTTGAAAAGAAAACAACAAGAAAAAGCATTAACAAATTATTGAAACAATATAAAACTTTAATGCAGCTTATTTGTATTTTTACCATTTGCCAAGGTACTGAATCTATCTGACATGATTTTATAGTTATGCTATTGCTTGTTTGTCTTGTCTATTTTCTTAACAATGATTGTTTGTGCTCGCTACAACCGCCTCTTTGAGGAAGTTCTAACGCATACAAACACTACGTATGTAGTGAATAGAAATCAGTAAAAAAATCTAACCTTGTAAACGTTATTTGTACTTAATCAGGTCGGCTATGCAAGGCTTACAGCATGCAGTTGTTGTGTCTTGTATTTTATGCTGACTTTAAACCATTCTCTTTAAACTACACTTTGTTTGTTACCATGCGTTATTATTACGGAGCCCCCGCCCATAGGGGCTTGAAGAAATATATTGGCTGCATGTTGCTTCCACGCAGAGCTGAATCCGGCCCGCACACTAGTACTGGGAAACCGCTTAGAGGATCTAAGCCTCTCCAGGAACCGCGGTGCGAGGCGGACCGTCCATGCTAATAAACCCTTTTGGTTTCATTGGGCGACAGGGCTTGAGATGACATTTCATCCCAATGTCGGGTAAAAGTTCCACAAAATTGGAAGCAACGTCTCCAAAATGACCTCTACAGTGTTTACGGGGACGTTAAACATCAAATCAAACAAACAAAACCGATATATTGTACAGTTCCAATTATATGTTTCATCAGAACGCACAACGTATTGCGATAATGCAAAGTGCCCCCAAAGAAGACACTGGGAAACAGTAAAGCTTTAAAGCAGGCACAGTCTTGAACATGGCATTAGGATAACACACCCGTGCAACATAGTGCATTTTTCACATCTCCAAAATAGGTACTTTTCTGGTGAAAATCCTTGGTATTTTTTGTTATAAATGTTCAAAACATTTGTTGAGGGTGCTCGTTAGAACCGCCTCACTGAGGCGGTTCTAACGAGTACCCACAACCTATGTCTTGGAGCAGAAATAAGAAAAATAACGTTTACCCCCGTAAACCCCAGTTTTCTCTATATAAAGTGGGGTTTAGGGGGTTTTTCATTTCACGGACTAGATCACGTGATGGGCCTGTCCAAAAGCTATTGAGTGGAAATTAGTCAGAAGTATTGTCTCTATGGATGCTATTTTCAAACGATGGTCGATGCACAAATAAGGGGTTTACTTTTTATGCGAATGCCGACAGAAACCCCCAAACGTAGATTTGAGTTCTCATTCGAACTACATCACGAAAGCACTGCGAATACATATGTAAACAAATGACGAATCAGAAAGTTCAGGGGCCAGTTGTTCAAAACTAACACGTATCGTTAAAACTCTGATCATTTATTATAGCAAATATGCTAATAATTTTGCTGAAAAAGTGTGAGCAGCTTTTGCATTCGCAAAAGCTGCTCACATTTTTTGCTGCAAAAGCTGCTCACATTTTTTCAGCAAAAATACCAAAAATTTAAATATAAAACTTGCTAGAACAGTTAACAATAAAAAAACTAACGGGCTCGTTAAGCTAACGATGCTTTGAACAACTGGCCCCAGACCAATACACATGCCTTACAAGGGAGCAGTACGAAAATATGTCTATACAAAGACAGTGTAACTTTTACCGCCGATGAAAAGAAAGGGGAATGGGAACACCTGGCAGATATGTCCGCCATTTTTCAAAGGGAGACAACTTTCGGGACTTCCTGTTCGCTTTTCTACAAGTCCTGTCCCACTGAAAAAGGGGTCTTCTCTTAAAGGAAAGAATTCGCTCCTCAGGAGCAAATTCTTTGCTTTAAGAGTTGATCCCTATTGACATGGGAAACAAAAATACTTTTGCAGGAGTTGCCTCCCCTGAAGATGGCCCCATTCCCCTTTAGTGGAAAAAATATATATTTATCTTTGTTCTGCTCATAATATACAGTGTAACCTCCATTAAACAGCCATCCGGGGAAAACTCCAAAAACTGGCTGTTCAAGGGAGGTGGCTGTTCAACAGAGGGATATTTCTTGGATGATGTATGGATTGTTATCGACAGACATAAAATGGTGATTACTGAAGACAGCTCAACATGGATGTACTAAAAGAAAAATAAATGATGGAGAGGTGTCATCTAACCCTCTTCATAATTTATGTTTCTTTTCCTTTGCTTATATTACAAATATCAAAATGGTTTTGTTTGTTTCTTTGATTTGAGGTTTAATGTCCCCGTCAACAATGTATAGGTCATTTTGGAGACGTTGCTTCCAATTTTGTGGGAATTTTACCCGACATTGAGATGAAATGACATCTAAAGCCCTGTCGCCCAATGAAACCGCATGGACAGTCCTACTCACACTGCTTTGACTGGGCCTGCTTAGATCCTCTAAGCGGTTTACCAGTACTCGTTTGCGGTCGGGTTCAGCTCTGCGTGGAAGCACCATAAAGCCCATTTATTTCGTCAAGATCAAAATGGTAATTATGGGAAAAATAAGTGTTGAAATAAATAAATACACCAGAAGAGATATTCCTATTTTTACATCTGATTTTTTGCTATTGAGTTAACTCTGGCTGTTTAATAGAGGGAATTTAGATTTGGTAAGGTGGCTGCTGGCTGGAGGAGAGAGGTGGCTGCTGAGCTGAGATAAAATATATAGTAAAATACTATGGGAGGAATTATTTTTGCTGCTGAAGGGAGGCGGTTCTAACGAGTACCCACAACTTATATTTTACAGCAAACCAAAAAGAAAAATAAGGTTTACCCATGTGTGTGTGTGTGTGTGTGAATTCGGGTTTAACGTCGCTTTCAACAATTTTTCAGTCATATCACGACGGTGTCTGGTTGCGACAGGGAGCTCAATGCTCACGTTTATAGTGCTGCCTCACTGAAGTATCATGTCCCAGACACATTACATGATACCACACCCAGTCACATTATCCTGACACTGGATCGACCAGTCCTAGCTCTACCCCGTAAATCTGAGTGCCAAGCGAGGAGCAGCTAGTACCATTTTTAACGACTTTGGTATGTCGCGGCCAGGGATCGAACCCGAGACCTCCCGTTCCCCGGAGCGGACACTCTAGGTTTACCCATATAAACCCCCGTTTCACTATATACAAATGCGGTTCAAGAGAGATCAAAATTATATAGGCGTGTTTCCGTTATGGATGTAATCAAGGGTCTGCGAGTAAGCTAGATTCTCCCATCATGCCTATCGGCCTGAACAAAGGAAATGCATGCAAAAGCGTATGTCAGAGACTTCGGAAAAGTAATCGTTTGCCATTGGCCAAAACAACAGACATGATTCTGGAAACTATCGTATTTTGTGGACTGACCATATCGTAATGTCCTCCATGGAACAATTAATGCCCCGCCATTCAAAAATGGCAGCGTGTTATGCTTTACCCTCCGAAGATTTGAGTGTCCGTCCGTCCGTCAGCCCCTCATAGTTTCGTGTCCGCTCCATAACTCTGATGCCATTTTAGATCTTTTCACGAAACTTCAAAGATATGTAGAGGACTATGGGACGACGTGCAGTACATAGGCACCCTAACTCTGACTTTCCTGCTTTTGTAAATGTTGCCTTTTGAACATTGAACATAGACATTTCTATCAGAGTTTCGTGTCCGCCCCATAACTTCGATACCATTTGAGATATTTCGATGAAACTTCAAAGATATGTACAGCACCATGAGACGCCGTGCAGAACATATAAACCATAACTCTGATTTTCCTACTTTTGGAGGAATTGCCCTTTGAACTTTGAATATAGCTGTTGCTATCAGTTTCGTGTCCGCTCCAAAACACTTGATACTATTTGAGATTGTTTCAATGTTTTGAGCAAAAATAAGGCAGTTAGTGTATACCCTCGTAAACCCGCCATTCCTCTATATGAGGTGGGGTTTAGGGGGGGGGGGGTCTTCGTTTCGAGGACTTGTTATCGTGATGTGCATAGGGCTATAGATGGCTACATAGGCCACATTCTCTCTTCGCGTATTGAGTGTTAGGTTTTACTACGTATATAAAAACGAAGCAGAACGGTAATTATCGTAGAATGTTGAAAATCGTAGTGAAAACGTAATGCATACGTCTATATATGACTACCCCTGCTACGTTTGCTTTGAAATTTAAAAAAAAAGAATACGTGGCAATTTGATATACGTAGCGTATACCTAGCAAAAACACGTAGGAGAGTCTCAAGATACACAATATAGAAAATGAATGTCCATCACGAAAACACGCCTATAAAATTTTGACCCCCTTGAACCCCACTTTTATATAGTGAAACTGGGGTTTACAGGAGTAAACCTTAATTTTCTTATTTCTGCTCTAAAATATAGATTGGGGGTACTCGTTAGAACCGCCTCGATGAGGTGGTTCTCACGAGTACCCACAATTTATATTTTGAGCAGATTTAAGAAAAATATCACAACTTTTCATCTTGAAATTTTCTTTTTTTTTCGACGATAAAGGTTACATTGAATTTGTATAAGCGTGTTTTCATAATGGATACACACAGTAATGACATAACAAGAACATTCTGAAAACTGTTAAAAAAGAAGAAAACACGGAAAAAAGGTGTAAGAAAGCACCAATCTACATGGTTGCTGTGTAAAAATCTTCTATACATTACGAAAACACGCCTATACAAATACATAGCAAGTTTTACCGCCGAAAGAATGCAACTTTTAAGACGAAAAAATGTGATCTTTTTCTTATTTCTACTCAAAGTATAGACTGTGGATACACGTTAGAACCGCCTCAATGAGGCGGTTCAAACGAGTACCCACATTCTTTATTTTAGAGCAGAAAAAAGAAACATAATGTTAACCCCTGTAAACCCCAGTTTAACTATATAAAAGTGGGCTTCAAGGGGGTCAAATTTATATAGGCGTGTCTTCGTGATGGTTTATCAACGACCTTTCAGAGTTCAACGTTCAAGCGTGGCAAGACTATTCCATGTTTTAGGGGAAGCAGGTTTCGGATTTCTTTTTTCGCAGGATTTTAAAATTACAAATAAATGTTTTGATAATGCCATTATATAGAAGACGTGGCCAAGTGGTTAGTATGATGCAGTACGAATCTCGGTAAAACTATATTTCCCACTGTAAAATCCCAACTGATGGCGACTTACCTAAAACACGGACTAGTCCAAAATTAAAAGTGCAGTCACGTCTCACTGCGTTTTGAAAGACTATAAGAGGTTCAATAAATAAATAAATAAATAAATGAAGTAGGTTTAGAATTAGATAGACACCACCGGCTCTTTTATTTGCTTCCTGAAGATCCAATCGGCCATGTATGCTAACGGCCAAATATAGAAATAATCTCATTTGATATAATGCCAATGGGTTCTTTGAAAGGACAAATATTGAAAAGCTCCTACATAAATGGATAAAGCCTATCATTAATGACGGTCGGTACAAATATACTTCAATAAATAGCAAATTAAAATGTCAACAGACAGGCACATAACCAAGCCATAACGAAAAAAAACGCCTGTACAAAAACACTGTAAACGTTACTGCCGAAAAAACGAACATTTTAAAATGAAAAAATAGTGATATTTTCCTTATTTCTGCTCAAAATATAGATTGTGGGTACTCGTTAGAATCGCCTCATCGAGGCGGTTCTAACGAGTACCACCAATCTATATTTTTGAACAGAAATAAGAAAAACAAGGTTTACCCCTATAAACCACAGTTTTTGCGTTGCGGTTGGCCCATTATTTTGTGCTGAAAGGGATAAGCAGTATATAATGATCACAAAAAATGCCTATATAATTTTGACCCCCTTAAACCCCGCTTTTATGTAGTAAAACTGGGGTTTACAGGGGTATACATTATTTTTTCTTATTTCTGCTCAAAAACATAGGTCGTAGGTATTCGTTAGAACCGCCGTGTCGAGGCGGTTCTAACGAGTATCTACATTCTATGGTTTGAGCAGAAATAAGAAAAGTATGGCTATTTTTCATCTGAAAATTTCATTTATCGGCGGTAAAATTTACAATGTATTTGTATAGGCGTGTTTTCGTAATGGGCGAATCGCACGGTCACACAAACACGTGTGCGCACACATATAAGGAGAGGAGACGTCTAAGTTTAATTGAAAGCTTATAAATAGAAATCCGTTACCATATTTCGTCCATCCATCATAGTGCATTCTTTCAGGTCCCGAAAACGCTTCATTCTCACTTTTTTCTTATTTCTGCTCGAAGCATAGGTTATGGGTACGCTGAAGAACCGCCACGTTATGGGTGCTCGTTCGAACCGCCTAAAAGAAGCGGTTATAACGAGTACCCATAGCATATTTCTTCGAGAAGAATATAAAAGTGGGATTTACAGAGGCATTCATCACACGGGCTTCTTATACGCACATGTACTAACGAGTACCCATAAACTTATTTCTGCTCGAAGGGGTGTCTCGAGCAGAAATAAGGAAGTGGTGTTAACAGGCATCATGAAAACATGCCTATATATTTTTGATCCCCTTGAACCCCACATTTATATATTAAAACTGGGGTTTACAGGGACCTCGATGAGGCTGTTCTAACGAGTACCCACAATTTATATTTTGAAGAGAAATAAGAAAAAATATCGCTTTTTTTCAGCATAAAATGTTCGTTTTTTCGGCGGTAAAGTTTACAATGTATTTGTATAGGCGTGTTTTCGTAATGGATGTACATCACATGCACCTGTTAACGTGATGCATCACGTGAACAACACCACGTGAACAAGTCCGTGAAATAAAGACCCCCATAAACCCCACTTTATATAGAAAAAATGGGGTTTACGGGGGTAAACATTATTTTCATTATTTCTGCTCCAAGACATAGGTTGTGGGTACTCGTTAGAACCGCCTCCATGAGGCGGTTCTAACGAGAACCCACAACCTATGTTTGCAGTATTTATAAGATAAATATCATGGATTTTCATCAGAAAAAATGGCCATTTTGGAGATGTGAAAAAATGCACTATGTCGCACGGGTGTGTTATCGTAATGAAAACGGTGAAATGAACACGCCATAAACCCCACCTTATAGAAGGAAAACTGAGGTTTACGAGAGCATACATCATTTTTCATAGTTCTGTTCCAAAACATAGACAGTGGATACACGTAACAACCGCCTCACTGAGGCGACTCTAACGAACACCCACAACCTTTGTTTACGGTATAAATAAGAAAACAAAAAATATCACGGAATTTCATAAAAAAGGTAACCATTTTGGAGACGTAACAATGCACGGTTGATCATTATATGATAACTCACCCGTGCGAGATATTGCATTTTTCATTTCTCAAAAATGGATACTTTTCTGATAAAACCCCGTGATATTTTTCTTATAAATGCTCAAAACATAGGTTGTGGGTGGAACCGCTTCAATGAGGCGGTTATAACGAGCACCCAAAACATATGTCTTGGGGCAAAAAAAGAAAAATATTGTAAATCCCCGTAAACCCCAGTTTTCTCTATATGAAGTGGGGTTAAGTGTGGGGGGGGGTCTTAATTTCACGGACCAGTTCACGTGATGTAGACG
The DNA here is from genome assembly GCA_963580285.1 of Lucinisca nassula. Classification (NCBI taxonomy): domain Eukaryota; kingdom Metazoa; phylum Mollusca; class Bivalvia; order Lucinida; family Lucinidae; genus Lucinisca; species Lucinisca nassula. The sequence goes on along the minus strand of OY757021.1, from coordinate 108,373,851 downwards.
AAAGTAATCGCCATACACAAACAATAGTGAGCACAAAATACAATAAGCTATCAATCACATGAATGAAATAAACTGTTCACTTACCAACTGGAAGTGGCAATAAAATACATCATGGTATAATCAATAGAGAGCAGGGGATATAGGTTGTGGTTTCTCGCGCGAAAACGTTTTACGGCTTGTTTGGTAGTAATCTAAGCTTACACTTTAGTGAAGATAACTGAAAATGTATCGCACATGCGTAGGCCATTTTAATTCCATTTTGGATGCTGCTTGCAGTATGGCAAGCCAACTGCACAATAAACATTTACACCACGGTTTGAACTTGAAACACAAGTTAAGCATTTATCTGCATCAGGCTTAAAACGCCGGTTTGAAGGCAATAAAAATTAAAATCCTAGTTTGCAATTTGAAGCCATGGTTTAAAGAATTATTTGCAGTTTTACTTTGGAACCATGGTTTGCAGTTTTTAAACCCCAGTTTGAAATCTTTAAACCGGGATTTCGAGTTCAAACTGTGGTTTGAAAATTAACTGTGGACTGGCTTGCAAAAGTAAATATTAAATCAACATTTATTGTGCAAATTGCGTCTTAACTTCGAACCGTGGTTTAAAGACTTGTTGTACATTTTGCCTTGAAGTTCATTACGCAAACACGCCTATACAAATACATTGCCACCTTTATCGTCGAAAAAATGAAAATTTTATGATGAAAAATTGTGATATTTATTTATTTCTGTTCCAAATATAGATTGTGTGCACTCGTTAGAACCGCCTCATCGAGGCGGTTCTAACGAGTACCCACAATCTATAGTTTAGAGCAGAAATAAGAAAAATAATGTATAACCCCGGAAACCCCAGTTTTACTATATAAAAGTGGGGTATTAGGGGGTCAAAATTATGTAGGCGTGTTTTCGTGATTGAAGTAAAAGTGTTAGAAAATAAATAAATAAAACAAAAACAAAACAAAAAAATAATTTGAAAGCTGAAATCGTGGTTTAAAGAATTCTTGTGCCGTTTCTGTTTGCAACTATGGTTTGAAGACTCCAAGTACTAGTCGGAAAAGTTCAAACTTGAATGTCAAATACAGATTTATTGTCACTGCTGACTTAATATAAAATGACGAAATATAAAATGGTTACAAATAACGTCAATCGAAAACAAGCACAATGTAAAAAAAAATAATAAATAAAATAATAATAATAGCAAACAAGAGGGCCAATATGGCCCTGTATCGCTCACCTGTGAACCAGAAAACCATATGGGATGTTTAGAAATCAGTTGAACTCTTAGGCAGGGTCATATTTTGACCCAAGGCTATAATGTGAAAATCTTTGTACAGGTCCACTAGATGAAGCTTCATACCAAATATCAAAGACCTGGGCCTTGTGGTTTCAGAAAAGAGGATGTTTAACGATTTCCACTATATAAGTAAGTCAACGCAAAAGATTCGTTCAAAACTTAGGGTCTTATCATGATGAGAAAGTAAAAAAATGGGCATTTTCAGCAATCAAAGGGAAATAAAAAGGTCGACCTCACCAGTTTTTTTTTTAACTCATCCGAGCTTTTGTCCCTGACTTACTTGTTTGTTAGTTATACGAAGATCCAACAAAAAAAACTGAAGGGGCTACGGTGATGACAATGTCAAAAACAGGAAATTTCTGCAATTAAAGGGACGTAACTCTATGTTAACAAAGCATCGCAGGCAATACAAATCCCCCCGCACAAGACTACTTTGTGTGTGGAAAACACTGAACTGGCAAAAGTCCAACTTGCTTGAGATGATATCATTCGCTTCATTTGTGTAATGTTTTATTAAAATCCATCAATAAATATAGGCTCTAGAGCGATGACAACGTTTTTTTTTTTTTTCTAAATAGTCAAAGTGACCATAACCTTGAGCCCAGGACCCCGAAAATCGAACTGGATACAGAGGTAATCATTTCCGACATTTAAGTAAAGTTATAGCAAATTTCAACAATAAATGTAGGCACTAGAGCGATGACAAAGTTTTTTTCTTAAAATAGCCACAGTGACCCTGACCTTGATCTCAGGACCCTGAAAGTCGAACTGGCTTGATATATTATCATACCCAACATTTGTGTGAAGTTAAATAAAAAATCTATCAATAAATGTAGGCATTAGAGTAGTGTAATTTTTTTCTAGAAATAGCCACAGTGACCATGACCTTGAGGTGAGGATCCTGAAAGTCAAACTCGCTCGAGATATTGTCATAAGGAACATTTGTTTGAAGTTATATTGAAATCGTTGAAGAAATGTAGACGCTAGAGCGATGACTAAGTTTTTCTAAAAACTAGACACATTGACCTTGATCTTGAGACCATGACCTTGAAAGTCCAACTTGCTCATTATGAACATTTGTGTGAAAGTTATATTGAAATCAGTGAAGAAATGTAGGCGCTAGAGTGATAAAAAGTTTTTCTAAAACTAGCCAAGGTGATATTGACCTTGAGGCCACGACCTTGAAATCAAACTCGCTCCAGATATGCTCATAAAGAACATTTGTGTGAAGTTATGTTGAAATCGGCCAATAAATGTAGGCGCTAGAGTGATGACAAAGTTTTTCAAGAAATATTCACAGTGACCATGACCTAGAGGCCTTGGCATTGAAAGTCGAACACGCGCTCCAGATATTGTCATAAAGAACATTTGTGTGAAATTATATTGAAATCGGTCAAGAAATGTATGCGCTAGAGCGTTGACAAAGATTTCTAAAAATAGTAACAGTGACCTTGACCTTGAGGCAACCACCTTGAAAGTTAAACTCGCTCGAGATGTTGTCAGTAGAGCCATTTGTGTGAAGTTATATTGAAACCAATAAGAAATGTAGGCGCTAGAGCGATGACAATGTTTTTCTATAAATAGCCACATTGACCTTGACCTTGAGTCCACGACCTTGAAAGCTAAATTCGCTACAGATAGTGTCATAAGGAACATTTGTATGAAGTTATATTGAAATCGGTCAAGAAATGTAGGCGCTAGATCGATGGCAGTTTTTTTTTCTGAACAAAAAGCCAAGACGACCTTGACACTGAGGACAAGACCTTGAAAGTCGAACTCGCCCCCCCCCCCGAGATATTGTGACATTGACCTTGAACCAACGACCTTTAAAGTTGAACTCGCTCGAGATATTGTCAAAAGAAACATTTGTGTGAAGTTATATTGAAATTGGTCAATAAATGTAGGCGCTAGATCGATGACAACGTTTTTCAAAAAAAAAAAAAAAAAAAAAAAAACACGGCGACCTTGACCTTGAGGCCAAGACCTTGAAAGTCGAACTCGCTCGATATATTGTCATATGGAACATTTGCATGAAGCTATATTGAAATCATCAAGAAGTGTAGGTGCTATAGCAATGAGAAAGTGTTTCTAAAAATAGCCACAGGGACCTTGTTCTTAAGGCCACAACCACGAAAAGCGAAGAAGTTGCTCTAGATATTGTCATAAGGAATATTTGTGTGAAGAAATATTGAAATAGGTAAAGAAATGTAGGTGATAGAGCGTTGACAAAGGTTTTTTTCTAAAAACAGCCACATTGACCTTGACCTTGAGGCCACGACCTTGAAAGGTAAACTTGCTCGAGATATTCTCATAAGGAACATTTGTGTGATGTTATATTAAAAGTAGAAGTAAAACAAAGATCAGGAATCGACACAATTAACTTACTCCACCCATCAAAGACACCAAAGGGTAAAGAAACACAAACATTAAGTGACGAGACCATAATGGAAACCAAAACAAAGGAAGGCCATAAGGACAGTTACTTTCCCACAAAATGGCCATATGGCCATCCAAAATAAAAAGACACAAGTGATACACACAGTAAGTAACAAACAACAACATTAATAAACCGCCACAGAAGAACCGACTTGGAACGGTCAGTGGAAAGATTTCCACTGGGTGGGGTGGGGGGGGGGGGCTTAAATCGATTTTACGTGGCCACAATCCTCGTCCTTACTTCCGTCGCGATTTAGACAAATAATTAGTTCAGTCCGCATGAAGGCCTCCTAACTCATCAGTGCAACATCTCCGTGAACACAGAAATCAAAGAACCACAGAGGTGAGACAACGGTGAGGACTCGACAGCAAGAAACCACTGAAATGCTGGAGCAAAACAAAAACCAACAGTTAGACTCCGATGGGCCCGACCAGAGACAGAGCATCAGGCACCAACCAACATTACCTTGAATTAGATCTCTCTAATTCTCAATAAGCCTTTACGTTGGAACCGTCATAGAATCTGAGGCCTGACCCACCGGCGTGCAATAAAAGAGGGAAGCAAAGTTGCCAACCGTGATTGGGTTAACTACCATGCATGCAATCTGTCGTATAACATCCATGTGTTGTACCCAATCTTTTTATATCGAAGAATGATTGTACGAAATTGGGTGCTGAAGTCATTGCGGTTATGTATTTTTCTGAATTTATATACAAAGTCACCATAAAATTCGGGTTCCGATAGACCTTGTTGCAGGAGAGATTTATGTCCAATATTGAATTTTGAAATTAAATCAGAATGGAGTCTATAAAATTTTGGAAAAGGCTTTGCGTAGTTTATGGTACCGATGACCCTGATTAAGAAGTTTAGCCGTTAATAATTTATTACGAGTGTTGAAGTCAGTTACATGACTACACACTCTAGCAAATCGAATTAATTGCGAAATATAAACGCCATAGGAATGCGCACGAGGAACATCACCATCCAAAAAAGAAAAATTTACAATCTCAAAATCAAAGTCATCGCGTTTATCATAAATTTTGCACGAAACAAATCCATCAACAATAGAAAGATGTAAATCCAAAAACGGGGCCTAGGTATCAGAAGAATTTGCTTTATTTAACTGAAGTTTTGGGGGGTAAATCTCACTGATCAAACCAGCGAAATAGGTATTATCAATATTTAATAAATCATCTAAATATCTAGAAGTGGAGCTAAAAGCTTCAATAATTTCAGATTGGTTATCAATGGAAACATTAAGTCTCTTTCATAACAATACAAGAACAGATCAGCCACAAGAGATGAAACCGGTCGAGAAATGTAGGTACTAGAGGGATGACAAAGTTTTTCTAAAAATATCCACAGTGACCTTGACCTTGAGGTCACTACCTTTAAAGTCGAACTCGCTCGCATAAGGAACGTTATTGAAATCAGTGGGAGAATGTAGACACTAAAGCGATGACAATGTTTTTTCTAAAAACAGCCACAGTGACCTTGACCTCGAGGCCACATCCTTGAAAGTCGAACTCGCTCGAGATGTTGCCATAAGGAAAATTTGCCTGGAGTTATATTCAAATCGGTCAAGAAATGTAGCCGCTAGTGCGATGACAATCGTGCGTACGGTGATGACAAGGCCATAGATAGGCATTTTCTGTAATGAAGGGGGACATAACTCTCTGAAATATAGGCCGACCTCTCCAATGTTTCACCTTAGCCGAGGTTTTATTCCTTAATTACTTACATGAAAGTTTCAAAAAGTTCCTCTGAAAACTGAAGGGGCTACGGTGATGACAAGGTCAAAAATAGGCATTTTCAGTAATCAGGGGGACGTAACTCTATGGCAGATAAGCCGGCCTCGCCAGTTTTCGAACTCATCCGAGCTTTTATCCCCGACTTACTTGTTTGTAAGCTTCAAGAAGATCCGGTTAAATCTGAAGCGACTACTGTGATGACAAGGTCAAAAATAGGCATTTTCAGCAAAGTAGGATATATAACTTCGTGGCTAATTGACCGACATCGCTAGTTTTCGAACTCATCCAAGCTTTTAACCCTGACTTACATGTATATAAGTTTCAAAAAGGTCCGATCAAACCTGAAGGGGCTACGGTGATGACAATGCCAAAATAGGCATCAACTTTAGCAATCAAGGGGACGTTACTCTATAATTAATGGACCGACCTTGCCAGTTTTCGAACTCATGCGAGCTTTTATCACCAGTCAATTTATATATAAATTTCAGAGAGATCCGATAAAACTGAAGGTGCTACGGTCATGACACACTCTATGGGACCGCGTGGTTGCCATAGCAACCAAAGCTAATATCATCAATGCCCCAGCAGAGGCATGCAACAGATAAGAAATGATTGAGATCAGCCTGCAGGTTGCAAAGATATAGCTGGTCAAATGTGTGGACGGACAACAGACGGACGGACGACGGAGGGACTACCATCCTATAAGCTCCCCTGGGAGCTAAAAAGTAAGCATTATATCACATGAGTGTATCGCATATTTTTAACTCGTGAGCTAAGCTGACTCGTTTGATTCTCTATTTTGCTACTTGTAAACATGAAGGGAAATCTAGGCTGCGTCAGTACATTTCACCTCTATAACCGCTATTTTCTTTTATGCACCTCCACTGCCTTCAGTTTCATTTTTTAACTATTTCTTATCTCTGTTTTCTACTCCCGGCTTCTGGTGTGCGCACTCAGTCCCGTTGTCCATCTGATTTTTTTTTTTTGTTGTTGTTGTTTTTTTTTTTTCAAAAATGAAAGCTCATCAGCATAGCGTCCTTGTAAAATATAATTTTTATGTAAATCAAACACTTACAGTACTTACAGTACCGTTGCATCACGAGTACGCACCTATGTAATTTTGACGCCCTCAAACTCCACCTTTATATAGTAGAACTGGGGTTTACAAGGGGAGGGTATACATTATTTCTGCTCTAAAGTATAAATTGTGGATACACGTGAGAACCGCCTCATCGAGGCGGTTCTATCGTGTATCCACAATTTATATTTTGAGCACAAATAAGAAAAACAGCACAGTTTTTCTTCTTTAAATTTTAGATTTTGGCGGAAAAATTTACAATGCACATGTATTTGTGTTTTCGCCATGTTGGGTCGATTGTCACTGTGTGTAGGCTGGAAATAGATTCTGCATGGTGGCTTAAACTGTTAACATTTCCTTTATCCCTTACTTCCATTCTGCATTCTGCAGCGTCTAACTCTTCAATTCTTGTATTGTAGGCAAACAGTGTAGACTCTGATCAGACGCCGTGTTTTGATCTAACCTGTTTGCCAAGCGAACCGATGAAATATAACTAATCCTATTACATGTACGTAACAGGCTGACCTTATAACGATTAAATTAACGTTGCAGTTTCTGTAAATCGATCAAATGGAGTTCCTACAAATCAGTTGCAGTCACGTGGACTGGAGCACTGATACACAATCAGCCCAAAAATTATTTATCATAACGCATATGCCAAACTCATTGAGCAAATTTGACCGCCAATCGGGGCTTGAAGAAATAGATGGGCTGCCTGATGCTTCCACGCAGAGCTGAAACTGACCCGCACACGAGTACTGGTAAACCGCTTAGAGGATCTAAGCCTGCCCAGGCAAAGCGGTGCCAGTCGGACCGTCCATGCTTATAATTCCTATTGGTTTCATTGGGCGACAGGGCTTGAGATGTAATTTCATCACAATGTCGGGTAAACGTCCCACAAAATTGAAGCAACGTCCCCAAAATGACCTTAACAGTGTTGACGGGGAACTCTAACCTCAAACAAAACCAAACTCATTGAGCAAATTTGAAAACACAGTGCCATGGCTACATCTGAATGTTTAATACATCGTATTCGAATATAATGTCAAAGACACTGACAATGGATTTATTACCAATTAAGGGCCCCTAAAGGACATATGATCAAAGGAGAAGAATCTCCCTACTATGACTGAACATGATTAGAACAAACAAACACAAAAATCAACACCTAACAACCTCATTATAACATTGCTAGTTACACCATTGGTTTTTGGATATAACATTGTTTCAGAATAGGTCCCAAATATGTATACATTATAAAGAAGATTGACAATAATGGTCAACTTCTTCAATATAATCTAAACATATTTATTAGGACATACATTAGTTCAATAAACAAGGAATCTGCTTTATCCCAACAACAGTGCTGCAAAGTGGTTACCAAAGAAGACATAATCCTGGGCATAATCAGCTCTATATATATAATATATGTTTACCTCACATAAGACACTGCTCAGAATAACTAGCTATGAATAAGGAAGGCTTCATATAGTCCGGGATTTGAGACCAGATTTCGAAAAATTTAATGCACCCAAAATTCTCACGCTTTATTTGTGCCGTTTCATTGAGATAGGAGCCTAACCTATATGACATGTGATTATTTAGCAAATCTGGTGGGGAAAAGGGGTTGAAAATTCTATGAGTTTACACCCACCCCCATGCGGATGGTATAGTTGGATTGAGTTTAGTTATGTGTAGCTTGCGCTTACATATAAATGTTGATTTATTGCATCAGCCAAAATATTTGTCAATACTCGAAGACACCAAAATTCATGATATGACGTAATTACATCCGGTGTTAGCATAAATTTTGACCATTGAAATTTGACCCCAAAAATTTGGTAAATTTTACACTATTTTCGCGCTAAATAATTTTTAGTACTTTTTGAAACAATTTCTTTTTCGTCAGTATGAAGGACGGTTATTTTTGCACGTGCATGTGAAACTTGATGACTCTGTTTCAATCCGGGCATGAACAAGGGACTCCGATATCTATGGACCATTTTACCACTTTTTCCTGTTGTGTCACAGATCGTGATAAAAATTTATATTAAAACCAATATAAACAAAATTATTTTACTGGCTGGTCATAGATGCATCATCACAGGGACCGATAGATATATTTTTGAAAAGTTACTGATGGCCCTTACCTTCCGGTTTAGATTTAGTGAGGGGAATATACATCACCAAGCATATTTGTCAGCGGGTGAACTGGCAAGTGATTCTCTAAACTGGTGACTTGAAACACTCAACATTTAATGAATATATTGTGTATTTCAAGAATCATTATCAAAAGTTTCCGGTTTGTGCTGAAGGCTCCCCAAGTAACATCGGCATTATTATATTTTAAACACGTAAATGTTACTCGCCACTTGAAATCTTACTGGGTATCTTATTTTCTGTTAAGTCGCACGCCTAAAAATAAATTGTACCCGATGTTTAATGTAACGTAAAGCCATCCCTTTAACATTCTTCTATCTTCCCTTTACCCAGAGTATAACCTGTAAAACGTGCATCTTAAGATGTCACCTGCACTTACTTTCTACCATTTTGTTGGGCAACCTGCCTACCATAGCCTTGTCCCTCTATTCACCATTAGCACTTAATCATCCTGTGTCTCTTGTCACACACCGATTAATCTGTTCTTCATCTCCTTTATTACTACTTCCTTTTTCTGACATTTGTCCCATATATTGATTGTTTTGGGATTAAAGGCACGTCACCCCTTGTTGGTCATTTTTGTCCTCTCTCCAGAGAAAGGGAGAAAAGCGACAGAAGAGATAGTTGAGCAGATGAAAGTAAGGGACAGAGGAGAAATGGGAAAATGGAAAAGCAGAAACAGAAGAAATAACTGTTTCACCCTCTACCCTTAACTGCTGGAAGAACAGCAGGTCTTGTCCAGCTGTAAGCCACTATCAGCTGGACGCCCTATTGACGCAAGATACACGTCACCTTTGTCTCAGCCAACCGTCCCAATTGTCCCATATAGATTGGCCAAAAAGGCCTTCTATGACAAGCCATCAGGAGTTATCACGTTTGAAAGAGTGTATACAATGATCAAGAATATATACAAAATATCTTGCACCTCCCATTCAAAACACCAAAATGAAAACGTCATGGATGGAAAGCCAGGATGACAGTTATCTCCCCAAATGACCGAACCGCTATCCAAAATAAAAAAGGCATTAGCAGTACATAAATCTTAAGGACTAACTATGAAAATAATAAAACACAAAAAGGATCGACGACGGGGTCAGTAAGAAGTTTTACGGGGGCCGAGGTGGGGGTTGGACACTTTAATAGATTTTAGAGGGTCACAATACTCGCCCTTGATTGTCGTGGTTGAAACCGATAAATTGTTCACTCTACATGATGGAGTTCTAGCTCATCAGTGCAACATCTCCGAAAATCAGACGACTAAAGAGATGAAACAACGATGAGGACTCGACAGCATGAAATAGCTAGAATTCTGCAGCAAAGGAAACCAAACGGTTAGGCTCCGGTTAACCCTACCAGAGACAGAGCATCAGACACCTACCTTCAGGCGTTCTGGCGGAAATGCGTTCGTACATATGAAAGGAACTAGGCGGGCGGGTTAATTTACTTCAGGTTGAAACCTAATATGTCAGATATAATGAACAGTGAACAGGGACGATGTTTGGCATAATAAATGTTACGATTCCTACGTAAATCAATCTTCTTCTCTTCACCTTTGTCAAGAAGGGTGGGAACATAGGGTTCAACACCGACCCTCGACTGAACTTTTCTGCATCTTCATGTAACTTGGTGACCTCAATTTGAGCATGTTTGCCAAAAGACCGACCAAAACCAGAGTCATTCAATCAGCAAATAAGCTGGAGTGTATCAAATCCGCAGCTGGAGAATTAGTTGCCGATATTAAATTTAGTAAAGTATCTTTTTTGCAGCAAATTAATGTTAAAAACCAAAACAATAAATCTCTAAAACATTTAAGTAAAATCGTTCCACCAAATACTGTATTATGTTTCTTTTTTGTTCGCAGTAAAATTTCGCACACCTTCGGTCAAAGGGAGGCTTGATTGTTCAGAGGCGTAAACTAATTAAAGCACGACTTTCCTTCAATTATGAAATACTGAACAAAAATCTGCCAACCCTTTGAAAAAAAAAAAAAAAAAAAAAACTGAAATAGGGCCGCGCTGTTATCTTCACTGAACATTGTCGTCTTTCAGAGGTATTGCTGTCATGGCAACTACATACCAAACTACCACTGGTCACCAATTAATTGTTTATGAAGCTAAGCAACAAAAGATAACCAAACAAGCGCAATCAGTAAAGCAGAAAACTGTTGCTGCTGTAGCATGACAACGCCAATTAGATATGGTTTACGCTTGCCATCAAGTTTACGCAACTTTTCCCTGAACACAAAATTGTAAACAAGCGGCCGATGGGAAACTACGCTCACCAGAGCTCAAGTGGGCATAAATCCCACTCCTCCCCCCCCCCCCCCACACACACACACCCGTGGTGGCCATTTATTTTAACAGACCATAATGGTTTAGTAGAGGCCAATCCCAGGACGATTAATGCCAAATTATTTTGAAATCAACCATTGTTTTCTTTTGTTGCCGTCGCATACATTATAGTCGGCTTTGAACCATCTTAGGGCTAGAGTCCAAAATGCTGCATACCAAGGTCTTGTATTTGTTGAGATGCAGAACTTAAAATCACTTTTGGCCGTTTATTGGTGTGACGATCACACAGATCCCTCTAACAACTTGGATTTCTCGACCACGCTGAGGCAGTATATGTAATTTGGTATCAGTTAGACCAGTAGTTTTAGAAAAATTAAAAACTATTTAATCTTATGGCCCTAGGATCATTAAGCTGATTGCAAATATCAACTTTGATGTCATAAGCTGCAACAGAACCAGAAAACCCTGTCTTTTCCATACAAAATCCTAAGTGACCGAATGTGACCTTGATGTAAGAAAGGTCAAGGTCAACGAAATGTCATCATTTGAACGAATTCGATAGGGCCCAGGTCCCATATATTGTATACCAAGTTTCAAGGTCATCGGTCGATTGGTTCCTGAGAAGGCGAGTTTCAAAGGTTTATACCATATATGGGCATGGCGGACATTTTGGTCATGTGACCCAGATTTTCAGAATATATGTTTGTTCTTCCACCCCATGCCGGCTTCACATATAATTTGGTTCCAGTTGGCCTTGTAGTTTCAGAGGAGATGTCGTTTGGAATAGCTTGGATGCTTAACTGAGAAAAGTGGGTAGGAACATTTATCTCCCCTTTTTATGTCTTTTTCCCCACTTTTTTGATTTTCTACCTTCATTTTCAAGATGCTGAAGACCTCTAAATAAATTCGTATTATTGTTAAGTGTGAGAAAGTAAGGTGCATTAAACTCCTTAAATACGCGTGCTACGAATTTCAAATCCCCGACTAATATATGAATTTCGAAAGCTCAAAGATAATAAAATTAACAGTGTTAGATAGAAGCCTATTTAATTTTAAGTTATCATTTAACAAAATGAAATTTTTACACTGATTTTGAACCAGTGTAAAGAAACGTTTACGAATATGAGCATATATGTAATGATAAATCTAACTTACCCGTGAGCCCTGTTTGCAATAAACGAAAAATAATAAATCATACAATGTTTGTAAATGTATAGTAGCTCTTGCTTTGCAAATATTTCAAAAACACCGAAGTTTGCCATCAGCTGGAAACATTTGACACATCTGTGTGCTATATTGCTTTCTTTATTTATTTGGCACTTTTTAACCAATTTAGTACCGGAAACCCCTAACGGGGGTACCTTGGCAAACAGTGCAGGCCCAGATCAGACGCCGCAGAACGCGGCGTCTGATCAGGGCATCCACTGTTTGCTTAAAGTTCAGTCATTTTCCAAATCAATTATGAAAAAAACACAGCCTGACATCCCCAAATTTTGAAATGAACTTCTGCTATATATAAGGAGGAAGATTCCATTTGGTACAAACAATGTTAATGAAAATTTGTGACGTGTGTTTGATTCGTTTCGAACAGCAACAGGTAATGAACACCACTGTTGAGCCGACTTCATGCAGAGAAAATTGTGGTCATGATCTTTATTTTGCTCCTCAAACACACTGATTGTGAATAGTCGTTAAAACCGCCTCGATGAGATGGTTCTAACGAACACCAACAAGCTTCTTTTGGTCAAGAAAAAAAACATACATGTAGTTATAAAGATAAGAAAAGCTCCAATTTTAGCACACGGGTATGTTTAGTGTAATGAAATGTGAGCTCCTAACGCTTCCAAGAATTTCAAAAGTATAAAAGTTTATTACGAAAAAAGAAAGCCCTAAGGGTCATACTACAGTAACGTGAAAGAATGAAACATGACTAATGCGAAGAAACAATAAAACAATGAAACAAAACATGCAATAACATACATCACGACCTCCCCATAACACGGTTCATTAAAGATGGAGAAAAAAAAAACAACAAAAAAAAAAAAAAAACATTCCGTTTCTCTCTTTTTAGCTCACCTGAGCAAAGCTCAAGGTGAGCTTTTGTGATCACCTTTTGTCCGTCGTACGTGCGTCGTTCGACGTGCGTCGTGCGTCGTCAACATTTACCGTGTTAAGACTCTAGAGACCACAATTTTGCTTCAATCTTCATGAAACTTTACCAGAATATTTGTCCTGATGATATCTGGGTCATGTTCGAATATGGGTCATGTCAGATCAAAAAGTAGGTCAGTAGGTCAAATCATAGAAAACTCTTGTTAAGACTCTAGAGGCCACAGTTGTGGTCCAATCATCCTGAAACTTGCTCAGAATGATTATCCTAACAATATCTTGGTCAAGTTCGAATATGGATCATGTGGGTTTAAAAAGTAGGTCAGTAGGTCAAACCATAGAAAAACATTGTTAACTCTCTATAGGCCACAATTTTGGTCCAATCATTCTCAAATTTGCTCAGAATAATCATCCTGACAATATCTCGATCAAGTTCGAATATGGGTCATGTCGGGTCAAAAAGTAGGTTAGTAGGTCAAATCATAGAAAAAAAAAACATTGTTAAGACTCTAGAGGCCACTGTTTTGGTCCAATCATCCTCAAACTTGCTCAGAATGATCATCCTGAAAATATATCGGTGAAGTTCGAATATGGGTCATGTGGGATCAAAAAGTAGGTCAGTAGTTCAAGCCATAGAAAATCTTTGTTGACACTCTAGAGGCTATAATTTTGGTCCAATCATCCTCAAATTTGCTAAGACTGATAATCCTGAAAATATCTCACTCAAGTTCGAATACGGGTCATGTGGGATCAATAAGTAGGTCAGTGGGTCAAATCATAGAAAAACCTTGTTAACACTCTAGAGGTCACAGTTTTAATCTAATCATCATCAAACTTGCTCAGAATTATCATTGCTACAATATCTAGGTCAAGTTAGAATATGGGTCATGTGGGGTCAAAAAGTAGGTCAATAGGTCAAGTCATAGGAAAACCTTGTTTACACTCTAGAGACCGCAATTTATAGCTCACCTGAGCAATGCTGAAGGTGAGCTTTTGTGATCACCTTTTGTCCATCGTAAGTGCATTGTGCATCATTCATCATGCGACGTGCGTCGTCAACATTTACCTTGTTCTTCCTCTAGAGACCACAATTTTGCTTCAATCTTCAAGAAACTTTACCAGAATGTTTGTCTTGATGATATCTAGGTCAAGTTCGAATATGGGTCATATCAGGAAAAAACTAGGTCCAGGTCTTTGATATTTGGTATGAAGCTTTATCTAGTGGACCCCTACCAAGATTGTTCAAATTATAGTGCTGGGACCAACAATGCCCCCGCCCCGGGGCCCTTTGTTTTTACATTGGCTTATATAGGGAAAATCTTTAAAAATCTTCGTCTCTGAAACCGCAAGGCCCAGCTAGGTCTTTGATTTTTGGTTTGAAGCTTCTTATTGTGGACCTCCACCAAGATTGTTCAAATTATAGCCCTGCGATCAAAAATGCCCCCGCCTCTGGGCCCTTTGGTTTAACAAAGACTTATATTGGGAAAATCTATAAAAAATCTTCTTCTGTGAAACCACAAGTCCTTGGTCTTGGATATTTCGTGTGAAATTTCATCTAGTGGACCTCTATCAAGATTGAACAAATTATAGCACTGGGGCCAAAAATGCCCCCACCTCTGGGTCCTTTGATTTTACATAGACTTATATAGGGAAATCTTTAAAAATCTTCTTCTCCGAAACTGCAAGGCCCATGTCTTTGATATTTAGTATGGAGTTTCATCTAGTAGGGACCTCTACCAAGATTGTTCAAATGTTAGCCCTCGGGCCACAAATGCCACCGCCCCGGGGCCCTTTGGTTTTACATAGACTTATATAGAGATAATTTTTGAAAATCTTCTTCTCTGTCTCTGAAACATAGCCCCCGCCCATCGGGGCTTGAAGAAATAGACGGGCTGCATGATGCTTCCACACAGAGCTGAACCCTCCCCCCACCCCCCACCCCCCCCCCCCCCCCCGCACACGAGTACACGAGTACTGGAAAAACCGCTTAGAGCCTCTAAGCCTGTTCAGGCAATGCGGTGCGAGTCGGCCCATCCATGCTTATAAACCCTATTGGTTTCATTGGGTGGCAGGGCTTGAGGTGTCATTTCATCTCAATGTCGGGTAAAAATCCCCAAAATTGGAAGCAACATCTCCAAAATGACCTTTACAGTGTTGACGGGGACGTTAAACTTCAAATCAAACAAAAACAAATCTTCTCTGAAACAGCAAGGTCCAGGTCTTTGATATTTGGTGTGAAGCTTCATCAAGTGGACCTCTATCAAGATTGTTCAAAGTATAGCCATGAGGCCAAAACTGTCCCCGCCCCGGGGCCATTTGGTTTTACATAGGCTTATGGGGGAATATCTTTTAAAAAAATCTTCTCTGAAACCGCAATGCCCAGGTCTTTGATATTTGGTGTGTAGCTTCATCTAGTGGACCTTTGCCAAGATTGTTCAAATTATAGCCTTTGATGGTATTTGGTATGAAGCTTCACCTCCCTCAACATTATGCACATTATAGCCCTGGGGTCAATAATGGCCCTCCCCGGGGCCCACTTGTTACTCTATGGATCAGGTGAGTGATCAAGGGCCACTAAAACCGTGCTATAAATTGGCAGTGTGGTATATATAAGTATAGTATCAGCTTATCATCACAAAAAACAACAACAAAACAAAACAACACATACATGTATACGCATCCCCCCCCCCCCACAAAAAAAAAAAAAAAAAAAAAAACAAGTTGTTTTGTTTGGTTGTTTGATTTGATGTTTTAAGTCCCCGTCAACACTGTATATGTCATTTTGGAGACGTTGCTTCCAATTTTGTGGGACTTTTACCCGACATTGAGATGAAATGATATATCAAGCCCTGTCTCCCAATGAAACCCAATGAAACCAATATGGTTTATAAGCATGGACGGTTAGACTCGCACCGCTTTGCGGGGGCAGGCTTAGATCTTCTAAGCATTTAACCAGTACTCCTGCTCGTGTGCGGTCGGTTTCAGCTCTGCGTGGAAGCATCATGCAGCCCATCTATTTTTCAAGCCCCGAGGGTTGGGGGCCTGCAGAGGTTGTGACGAACATGTACATATAGACTGCACATTACGATAACACATGTGTGCGACATAGTGAATTTTTCATATCTCCAAAATGGCTACTTTTCTGATGAAAATATGTGATATTTTTCTTATTTATACTGCAAACATAGGTTGCGGGTGCTCGTTAGAACCGCTTTATTGGGGCGCTTCTAATGAGTACCCACAACCTGTGTCTTGGAGCAGAAATAAGAAAAAAGAATGTATACCCTCGTAAACCCTAGATTTCTCTTAATAAAGTGGGGTTTAGATGGGTCTTCATTTGACGGACTTGTTAACATGGTGAATCACAGACTTATTTAAAAACTATGGACATGTTTCACGATTTAAGCTCATTGCGTTGTCAAATATGTGTTTCTCATTAAGATAATAGATCCACGTGGACTAATAATTTTGCTTTCCACGACTTTATTGTTGATCTTTTTCTAATGAAAGTTCGTAGCATTTGTCTTATGTCTGCTGCCAACCTACGATTGTGGATGTCTGATAGAAAAGATATATTACACGTACTGAGTACCCACAATCGATGCTCTGGAACGAGGATAAGAAAATACCCTTAAAAGAGATAAAACTGAGTTTGCACGGAAATGACGCAATGTTGTGTTGGCATATCGCTACTTCATTGGTCCAGCCGATATTTCATTACGAAAACACGCCTATACTTATACATTGTAAACTTAACCGAAAACAAACAAAAATTTTAAGATGAAAAATTGCGATACTTTTTTTTTTATTTCTGCTCAAAATATAGATTGATAGTACACGTTAGAACCGCCTCGATGAGGCGGTTCTAACGAGTACCCACAATCTATGTTTTAGAGCAGAAATAAGAAATAAGAAAGATAAGGCTTACCCCTGTAAACCCCAGTTTTACTATATAAAAGTGGGGATGTAGGGGGGAGGGTAGAATTATATAGGCGTGTTTTCTTAATATGTTTCGTTTCAATCTGAGTATTAGAAAACATGGCCAACACCCCAAAGCAATGTCATTACGAAACTCACCCCTAACGTCACATTTGTCTTTCTAGAACTAGCATTTTTCACATGAACATTTCTCACTATAGATTATTGGTACTAGCTAACCAGTACCAACAACTTTTGTCTTTAAAGAAAATAAGAAAAATTGTTTGTTTGTTTGATTTGAGGTTTAACGTCCCCGTCAACAATGTATAGGTCATTTTGGAGGCGTTGTTTCCATTTTTGTGGGACTTTTACCCGACACTGGGATGAAATGACATCTCAAGCCATGTCGCCCAATGGAACCAATAGGGTTTATAAGCATGGACAGTCTGACTCGCACCACTTTGCCTGGGCTGGCTTAAACCTTCTAAGCGGTTTATCAGTACTCTTGTGCGGTCGGTTTTAGCTCTGCGTGGAAGCTTCATGCAGCCCATCTATTTCTTCAAGCCCGATGGGCGGGGGCCTAAAATAAGGAAAATAATTAATACCTATATAAACCCCATTTTTCTGTAGGTATATATGTTGTGGGGTTTAAAGAGGTTTTCCTGCCACGGACTCGTAGATGTCAAGTTGTTTGAGTCTGGAACGGGGCATCTACAACCAGTGCAGGCCCATCATCTATCACATTGTAATCGATAACATATGTAAATGTATTATGTAAATAGGAAGACCCTGATTAATCTTTATGACTTGTGGTCCAACCCACTTGCTGGTTTCGTTGTAATTTAAAAAGCCAAAAAATAATTTTAAACCAGTGCAGGTCCAGATTAGACGCCGCAAACTGAAAAGATTGTCAGTTTTCTGAAGAAATATGCAAAGCACCCGTCATCTCGTGAGTCAGTCAATCTGGTTGTACGAGGATAATATATATCATTATTACCCAAAATATATAATATGGACGGTCTAACGAGCACCTAAAATCTATATTTGAGCTAGAAGCAAGAGAAATATCATCAGAAATGCTAGTTCCCATCACGAAAACACACCAATATAATTTTGACCCCGTTGAACCTCACTTTTATAAAATAAAACTGGCGGTTCTAACGAGTACCCACAAGATGAGGCGGTTCTTACGAGTAGCCACAGTATAATTTTTTATAAGAAAAGTATCACGATTTTCATCAGTAAATTTTCATTTTTTCGGCGGTAAAATTTGTGATGTATTTGAATAGGCATGTTTTCGTAGTGCAGCCGCCATTTTAACGGGTGAAATCCGCTGCCTTTGTTTTCATACTCCTTCATTAATGTACATTTTTTTTTTGAAAATTGTGTATGTGTAGTCACACACTAGAACCCATAAACCATAGTGCTAACTTTGATAATTACCACGCCATAAAGTTCTTGACATCACGAAAACACGCCTATATAATTTTGACCCTCTTGAACCCAACTTTTATACAGTAAAACTGGGGTTTGCAGGGGGAAACCTTACTGTTCTTATTTCTGCTCTAAAATATAGATTGTGGGTACTCGTGAGAACCGCTTCGATGAGGCGTCGAGGCGGTTCTAACGAGTACCGACAATCTATATTTTGAGCAGAAATAAAAAAAAATATCACATTTTCTCATTTTAAAATTTTCACATTTTCGCGGTAAAAATTTACAATGTATTACATGTAGTATAGGCGTGTTTTCGTAACGAATGACCACCAATATTAACCACACGTGAAACGGAGGAATTAGTGATTACACCAATAAGTATTTTCTTTCTGATCTAAAGCAAATATTATGGACCTCTCTAGGACTAGTGGGTAACAGCGCTGATATTTAATCATAAGGTCGTTCACCGCAATGGTTTAAGTCTCGCTCGAGTCAGTTTTGAGACAAGAGGTTCGTGAGCGCATGGTCAGGTTTTTTTTTTCTTGGGGTGTTCTGGTGTTTGCCTATTTCTGATTAGCGATCGGGCTCGAAATAAGTGAACTACTCTTGAAAGGTCGGTGAAGCCAAAACATAAACAACAAATAACGCAACAACAAATAAACAACAACAACAACAACTACTACTACTACTACTTCTACTATTACTACTACTACTACTACAATTGCAAATACTAGTCGGAACAGCCTCCAAAAATTATGTTTCGAAGAGCTTAATCTAGCAATACCATAGGCAAGATTATATTGCTGAGGAATTGTCGTTCTATACGTCGCATATGAAAAGGATTATTGATACGCCCAGGAAATATATTATCTATCAGGCGTAGGTGTCCCTAATGTCATAAAGTGTAACAAAAAAAGATGACTGACGTAATTAGTTTTGAGAATCTACGTATTGTTTTTTTGTTGTTGTTGTTGGTGTTTTTTTTTTTTTTTTTTTTTGGTAGTTCAAAATACCAGAAATAGTTAAGTACCATACGTCGTCAATCCACGTGTTAAAACTGAACCACAGTGCAGATCTGACTAACTGTTGGTTATCTTTTGCTCAAGCATTTCAGTGTTTGTTTGTATTGGAGTGTAACGGCCCAGTCAACACTATATTAGGCCATTTTCGTTTTTTTTTTCTGGGCAAGCTTGAAAATTGCATATTCTTTCGCCAGAAACTGACAACTGCCCTTCTTGAATCAGCGGTAGGGAGTGAATGACCGTAGAAAAGATTTCATTATCAATTTCCACGAAAGAATGTTGACGAGCCCGGCAGGTATCGAACCCGCGTCCTCCTGATCGCCAGTCAGACGCGCATCCGACTGAGCTACCGAGGCCGGAACTCAGCATTTCAGTGGTTTCTTGCTGTCGAGTCCTCACCATTGTTTCATCTCTGTGGTTAATTGATTTTTGTGTTTTCGGAGATGTTGCTATGATGAGTTAGGAGGCCTTCATGCAGACTGAACAAATTATTTGTCTAAATCGCGACGGAATTAAGGGCTAGGATTGCGGCCGCGTAAAATCGGTTGGTTTAAACATATTCATTACAAAATTCATCATATAAAATCGATTGAAGCCCATCAGTGATATACGGCTCACTGACCGTTCCAAGACGGTTCTTATGTCGCGGTTTATTTTACTACGGTTTGTCATTAGGAAAACATGTCCGTGCAAAATAAAAGGCGTTCAACATGGTGTCAGAAAAACAGATTTTGGGTAAAAATGATACCGTCTTTATCATTTCTGCTTTCAACATAGAATGCGGGTGCTCGTTAGAACCGCCTCAATGAGGCGGATCTAACGAGTACCCTCACTCAATGTTTTTGAGCAAAAAATAATATATACCCCCGTAAACCCCACTTTTCTCTGTACAAAGTGGGGTTTAGCGGGGTCTTCGTTTCTCGGATGTGTTTTATCGTGATGTCTATGAGTGTGTGTTTCGTTTTGTTTGTGTGTGTGGGGTGGAAGGGGGGAAAAATAACAGTCATTTTGGCTTTCTGCTATTGATGTTTCCATTAATGACTAGTTATTTCATGTTTGTTTCCCCCGTTGGTGTCTGATGGGAGCTGTGGGTTAGTGGTATCGATTACTGATCATTGCCTTCACTTCTATTTTCCAGTTTGCCTGTTGACATTGAAAGAAGAACATTTAAAGAGCGAAAACAAATAAAAAATAAAATAATGGGAAATGCAATGTTTCACAAAACAATTATTCAAACATATACTTTGCGACTTACAAATTGATATATTATATATGCATAATATCTGGATATAGAAAGGGTGTTGCAGACGAAATTCTCCCCACAATATCACAACGGAAAGAAGTCGAAACGACAGTAAAGAAAACAGACCACTGATAAACTAGTCAGCAGCTCTTTCGCAAACAGTGGTGACTCAGTTGCATCACAAGTCCGTGAAATTAAGACAGAGAAACATGGGGTTTACAGGGGGGGGGTATACATTATTTTTTATTATTTCTGCTCCAAGACATAGGTTGTGGGTACTCGTTAGAACCGCCTCATTACATAGGTTGTGGGTACTCGTTAGAACCGCCTCAATGAGGCGGTTCTAACGAGCACCCACAACCTATGTTTGCAGTATTTATAAGAACAATATAACGGATTTTCTTCAAAAAAGTAGCCATTTTGGAGATGTGAAAAACTGCTCTATGTCACACGGGTGTGTTATCGTAATGGACCCAAACGTAACAAAATAAAAAGGAACAACATACAGAAAAGAGGAAGAGGAATCTGAATGACCAACTTGACAAACATTAAACAGGAAGGACAAACGTAACTAACATGAACAACTACAAACGTACAAGAATCAGAATCACCAACATAACAACATACATTACTAGGGAATGAATCAGAACTACCCAAATAAAACGGGAAGGAACCACAGCAAAACACCTGCTGAACACAACAACCCCTACCTTTGCAAAAAGGGTAGATCCAGATCTCATAGCCATTCTGATGAGGATCTACATGGTTTGTCATTCTGGTTGTGAATTAATTTGATCATCTGGCAGTCGGAAACGGGTATGGCTATACCATTTAATCAGCAGGAAAATGGTTAGCCTGTAAACGTTTTTTTTATTCTTTCTGCTATAACCAAACCAAGCTAAGTTAGGGCGAGGATTGCGACCTGATCCCCCAGTGAAATTCTTTTCACTCACCGTTCCAAGGCGGTTCTTCTGTCGCGGTTTATTTTATTATAGTTCACCTTTGAATGCGTGTATCGCTAACATCTTT
Organism: Lucinisca nassula; assembly: GCA_963580285.1. Taxonomy (NCBI): domain Eukaryota; kingdom Metazoa; phylum Mollusca; class Bivalvia; order Lucinida; family Lucinidae; genus Lucinisca; species Lucinisca nassula. The sequence goes on along the minus strand of OY757021.1, from coordinate 108,352,080 downwards.
TTGTTTTGGATAGCCAATGGAAAGTAATTGTCCTTTTGGCTTTTCGCTATTGATGTTTCCATTCGGGTATAGTTATTTCATGATGGTGTTTCCTTCCTTTCGGTGTTTCTGATGGGAGCTGTGGATTAGTTCTACCGAATCCTCATCTTTGGCTTCAATTCTATTTTACCGTACATTTCTTGCTTGAATTGCCTCATAGGGCGGTTGCAACGCGAACCACAATTTGCATTTTAAGCATAAATGAGAAGAAAGAAAGCAAACTGCCATCTGACAATCATTACGATAACACATCCGTACGACATAGTGCATTTTTCACTTCTCCAAAATGGCATCTTTTCTGATGAAAATCTGTGATATTTTTCTTACAAATACTTCAAACATGGCGGTAATCTCGTTGAGGCGGTTCTTACGAGTACCCACAACCTAAGTAATGGAGCAGAAATAAGAAAGATAATTTATACCCCAGTAAACCCCAGTTTTCTCTATATAAAGTGGGGTGTAGGGGGTGGTATTTTCACGGACGTGATGTATACTATGATTCCCCCAATTTTATGCCACATATGTCTCTTGGTCTGCTGGAAAAGATTATCATTTTTGTCACACCTATTTCTAACTATCAACAAATTAATATTAATTAATATTACTAGATATAGTGTTTTCATTCCGATTCGTGATACAAATGGATTCCGAAAAGAGTATTTTCTGTTTAGTTGGCTTCCGTTGCATCCGAATTTACATTGTTTGCACAGATAGGGTTCAACATGGTTCAGTAGAACAAAGGTTTAAACAACACGGTTATGTGTAAAAGCTATGTTCTTTCTGGTTATGACATTTGGTTTTAACGAAACGTTATTTCATCTGTGTGCGATTTTCTTTAAGTACCCTTCGAAAATAGATTGTTGGTAATCATTACAACCTCCCTTTATAGGCTGTTCTAACGAATGCCAACAAACATTTTTTTTCTGAAAGCATATAGTAGTTGTGGTCATAGTACCCAGGCCATAATACAAAATCATAAAAGCATTCACCAATGACGAATCGGAATGGCGTGGATTGTGCAATCAGGCGTCTGTGAATAGAAAGTATTATTTTGTAAGCAAGCCTCGCCCACCATGACGATCGTCCTAAACGAAGGGAATGTCCGGTATTTTGGAAGTCTATTAATGGCTTGCCATTGCCAAAAGATCAGAAAAATTTTCGAAACTGCCATGTTATAGGGGCTGACCAAATCATGGTGTCGCGGCTAGCAATTTGGTCTTTTGATACCCCTGGTTCAACAAGCTTGTAGGGAGCACTTTCTCACGCTCCATTTAGTCCTGATAATTTGAACAGACTCTGGTTGGACTAATTCTCTTCGAAAAGTTTAGGCCCGAAGGAATTTTACTGCTCAGGCAATTGGGTAACTGCAGTCATCCCGTTTGTCAAATAGCCTTGCAGAACGCTTTCCATTGTTAATGAAAATAATTCTTGTAAAGTACACTTATCTCTTTATACAAGATTTACAGGCTTAGTCGTTAACATGATGTTACAATATCAACTGACGTTTAAGGTATAGGATCATGCAGTTAACTCATTTAGTACCAGAAACCCCCAAACGGGTACCCTGGCAAACAGTGCAGGCACATATCAGACGCCGCAGAATGCGGCGTCTGATCAGGGCCTCCACTGTTTGCTAAAAGTTTAGGCATTTTCCAAATAAATTTTGATGAAAACACAACTTGACACCCCTAAATTTTGAAATGAACTCCTGCTATATATAAGGAGGGCGATTCCATTTGGTACAAAAAGGGTTAATATACAACAATATGTAATATATATACAATAATACACTGGTACGAAGAATATCAAGTAATGAGTGAGTGTTTGAGTTTTACGTCCCACCAACAGCTAAGGTCATACGGAGACGGGACCTCGGTTTAAAGACTCATCCGAACGTCTGGAGAATCCCGGGATCGATCCTGCGATCCCTGGTTTACAAGGCGAGTAGCCTAACCACTCCACCACGGAGGCTTCGACAAGTATTTGTATTTTTTTTTTTTTTTTGGTTTTACGGCCCTTTCAAGATTATTTCAGTCATATCGAGCCGATCTTTAATCAGAGGTGGGCGAAAATCGGAGTACCCGGAGAAAAACCACCTGACCTTCCGTTGCAGAACTTGGCGTCTCACATGTGACCCGAGCGAGGCTCGAACCACAGCGGTGAGAGACCTAATGATCAAGAGTCATCGTTCTTAACCACTAGGCCACGGAGGTCCGTTAGTATTTGTAATGAACAACCTTGTAAACCCCAAATAAATCTGGAAAAATTGGGTTTTGAAACTATTTACGTTATTTTTTTTTCTAATTCTTGCTCAAAATTAAAGATTTTGGGTACTCGATAGAACAGCCTGATTGAGGTGTTTCTAACGAGCACCTATAATCTATGGTTTAAGGAAAATAATAAAATTAAGAAAACAGGCAGAAATGTTCAACAAATGATTAAGGAAAAAGTGGGGTTTTCAAAGGGTCTATATTATATTCTTATTCTTGTTTAAAAACATAGCTTGCGGGTACTCGTTAGAAGTGATTCTCTAATAAGTACCTAAAATCTATATTTTAGCGGGAAAAAGAAAAATAAGAAACAAAGACTGACACTTTCTTTGTCAGAAAATCATGTCAGACAATCATTCTTTAGAGACACGAATATATCTCTCTACGGCCCCCGCCCATCGGGGCTTGAAGAAATATATGGGCTGCATGATGCTTCCACGCAGAGCTGAAACCGATCCGCACACGATTACTTGTAAACCGCTTGGAGGATCTAAGCATGCTCAAGCAAAGCGGTGCGAGTTGGCCCGTCCATGCTTATAAACCCTATTGGTTCAATGGGCGACAAGGCTTGAGGTGTCATTTCATCTCAGTGTCGGGTAAAAGTCCTACAAAATTGGAAGCAATGTCTCCAAAATGTCTTTTACAGTGTTGATGGGGACGTAAAACCTCAAATCAAACAAACAAGCAAACAAACGAATATATATCTCACATTGCAGTTTTACCAACCATGAAAATTGAACTACTGTATACTGCTGAGACTTCACGAGATATATACTTACATGATTCTGATAGCAATGAAAAATGAAGATAGTTATTATAATACCGAACGAAACCCATTATATGCGGGAAACCCCTAAAGGGGTACCTTGGCAAACAGTGCAGGCCCATATCCGACGCCGCATAACGCGGCGTCTGATCAGGGCCTGCACTATTTGCTAACAGAATAAATAGGCCTGACACCCCTTATATAACAAATTGGCCAACATACAGATTGTAGCAATGGAAGAGTTCACCAGTATACAATGGGTTAAATGGCTCAAACACCCTCGGGATCATGAACAAAATGTTCGGGATATGGATAGTTTGCCACTGAGGGTTCACATCAGTAAAAATGTTTTTCAGTTTTAACGAGGCTGTTGGTCCATATTCTGTTTATAATAAGCTGGTATGGGACAGTTTATTTCACCACCCGGCTTTGCCATTAAAACATCATTCCTGTATTCCTGGATCTAAATTCCTTCTTTGTTAAGAGTTGTTCATAATATTCCGTTGAAAAAGTAAGATCATTTACGTGAACAAACACCATACTTCTCTTTAGGGAATTGCATTGAAACTGCCACACAGTGTCCCTGAGATACTTTGAATTATTGCCTACACCCATGGCCGTAGACATCATAGACGCAAGGGTTAACTCGGACATGCAGCCATTAGTTACCGACAATGCAGGTTGACATTTATATTTATGCAACAAGTATAAGCTTTCACAAGAAGAAAACAAGAGGGACATGATGGCCCTGGATCGCTCACCTGATTCTTATGGTAGGTAATATAAGGTAAAGTGGAGGGTAAAAGCAATTTCGGCTGACAGTGACTCAAGGAACATTTCAAAATCAATCTAACTATTTATGAACTTAAGTTATTTTAAGTGTTATATATTTTTTTCTGGTGGCTATCATGTTTCAGTGGAAAATTGTCAGAGTGTTACTCATGGAACATTCCTTCAAAATTGTTTTCTTTTTTGAGGAAGTCATTCAAAAGTTCCCTTTGACCAATCATCATCCTGAAAGTTGCAAATGCAGTAATTTTGTCAAAAAACACTTTTTTCATCTTTAAACAAGCAACTTAAATACGCTTGTAACATCTTATCAAACGGAATGCTTGAAAACTGTTGTAGAAGTTAAGTAGACAACTTCCCTACACTTTATAGAAGACTAATTGAAGATTAACCAAAATTTTTGCTAACGGCGAGGCAAGAATTTAGCTCACCAGAGCCGAAGGCACCTGAGGAGCTTATAGGATAACAGTGGTCAGTCGTGATCGAGAGTTTGTAGATGTATATTTTGTATTAGACAGCAAATAAGGGCTTGTAAAAATATGAAAGCAATTCTGTGCCAGAGCTCTGCCTGTGTGCCTCTTTTGTGTGTGAAAATTATACTTGTTATGGGCCGCTTTTTAGCTCAGTGTGAGCTTTTGTGATCACCTTTTGTCCGTCGTACGTGCGTCGTTCGTCCTGCGAAATGCGTCGTGAGTCGTCAACATTTACCCTGTTCATCCTCTAGAGACCACTATTTGGTTCAATCTTCATGATACTTTATCAGAATGTTTGTCTTGATGATATCTCGGTCAGGTTTGGATATATATCATGTCAGGTCAAAAAGTAGGTCCGTAGGTCAAATCATAGAAAACCTTGTTAACACTCTAGAGACCACACCTTTGGTCCACTTATCCTCAAACTTGCTCAGAATGATCATCATGACAATATCTTAGTCATTTTCGAATATGGGTCATGTCGGGTCAAAAATTAGGTCAGTAGGTCAAATCACAGAAAAACCTGTTTAACACTCTTCAGGCAACAGGTTTGGTCCAATCATCCTCAAACTTGCTCAGAATGATCATCCTGACAATATCTCGGTAAAGTTTGAATATGGGTTATGTGGGGTCAAAAAGGAGGTCAGTAGGTCAAACCATAGAAAAACCTTGTTAACACTCTGGAGGCAACAGTCTTGGTCCAATCACCCTCAAACTTGCTCAGAATGATCATCATGACAATATCTCAGACAAGTTTAAATACGGGTCATGTCGGATCGAAAGGTAGGTCAGTAGGTCAAATCATAGAAAAAACTTCTCATGTGTGAAGAGAACCGCGTTCCAAAACCTATCGGACATGATATCGGTCTGCAATTGAGAGTCCCAGAATTATGTGATTGAAAATCTAAAGTTGTGGTTAGTTTCTGCAAACAATCGCGCATTCATGAAGTGAATTGCAGCTAAATGGAATTACCCAATATGTTGTAGTTGTAAAAAATGCATAATGCAACACGTGCCTATAGTATCGTCATTTTGGCATTTCATCCGATAATTGACTTCACTGTGCTATTGAAGATGGGGTAAAATCATGTTGTTCAAAATATTTAGTGTGTGTGTGATGAATCAGTACAAAAATGTGGGCTTTTAAAAACTATATACTTACTTTTAGTTTATACTAATTTATTTTAGTTCGATTGCGATGAAAGCTTCAAGCTTATTGAATCGCTCTCGAACACTCATTCCGGATGTTTTTCACGCGCGCGCGAGCAACTTTTGCATATATACCCGGGCAAAAAAGTAACTATACCAAGTTCCGGGTAAATTCTAGTAGCTATCAGGTAGCTATTCAGCTAAAGATAGCTGTAAACATACGAATAGGACGTTTAGCTTCAAAATACATAAATTTCACATTTGCCCATACTATTCTGCTCAAGAGTTGTCTTCCAATATGTGCCTAGAACGGTTTTGCAAGGAATTCGACATTGCGCATGCGCAGATGATCATTTTATGTCTGAGACGAAAGATCATATCCATTGAACATCGAAACTCACTTTACCTTTACAATATCTCATGATATTGCACTACAATCAAGACTTTAATTTGTGAAATTCTCAGATTATCTCCCTTTCAAATAAAAATATAGCAATTTTCAAACTGTTGTTATTTCTATACCTGTCATTCAATATTTGCAATTTATTTAAAAAGCGCTTTGTTGCCACCATTGCTGTTAACAATGATGGAAAATAATGTAGGAAATTCATGTAGCATGTAGCACTGCCAATTGCAACTGCCTATGGAGTTTCAATTGAAAACATCATTTTGCACACACCTTCAAAGAATTGGAGGCCTATACGTGATCGTCTGTTTCTCTTAGCAAATGGAGCTTAAGTTCCAAATCTTTTGTGGATAGACACATAGGGTATCTAATGAAAGGTTATATGTATCAAATTTTAGAAATCTTGTCCTAAGTGTAATTTTGTAATGATTTATTCTGCGAAATTGTCACAGTGACCCCTTTGGTGCTTAAAACAATAGCCCGGGCTGCTGTGTTTACATGAACAAAAGTTTGTTGCATGGAGAAATGAGTCCTATAACCAAATCAAAACATTTTTTATGTATTTTTCTTTTGTAGTAACTGTGGTAACAGAAGCAATTTTATGTATAGGAACTTTTTTGACCGAGTATATATACAAATAATATGTCTTAACGATGGCGCAACAAAATCGTATTTGGAACTGCGGCACAAAATTGTGTCAAAAAGGTATTCGCGCGAGCGAGATCTTCTAAGTATTAAGAAATAAAAAAGGGAACATATAACTGACATTATCAATCTTGGTCTTCATTTCTGGCCATATCATAGAACTAGTCCAGGGAGCTTGGTGTCGACAATTAACCCATTTAGTACCGGAAACCGCTTAAAGGGTAGTTGGCAAACAGTGCAGGCCCAGATAAGACGCCACAGAACGTCTGATCAGGGCCTACACTGTTTGCAAAATATTCAGCCAGTTTCCAAATAAATTTTAAAGAAAACTTGACCTGACACCCCTAAATTTTGAAATGGACTCCTGCCATATATAAGGGGGGAGATTCCGGGTTTAAAAAAATATCATAAAGTAACGGTTTGGGTCTATTGTATAACGAACGAAACTTTCTTGATAAGCATGTCTCCTTACGAAATCTTATGTTTTGCTGTCCTTTTCACGTAACCAATGTGCTCTAATGATTGCACAGCCTGATGTGGGTCTACACTTATCAGAAGGACATGTCCATGAGGTTCTATTCTGGATTATGGCCATGTTTTGATTTAAATATTATGGCAGTAATTACATGTACATGTAAAGAAAGCAATTTATAAGGATAGAAAAATTAGCGGAGCCTCTGTCCATTTGGGATTGGAGAGCTGCATTGAGCTTCCACGCAGAGCTGAAAGCGACCACACATGAGTACTGGTAAACCGCTTAGACCGTCTGAGCTTACCCAGGCAAAGCGGTGCAAGTCGGACCGGCCATGCTATAAATTCTATTGGTTTCATTGAGCGGCATAGCTTGAGATGTCATTTAATCTCAATGTCGGGTAAAAGGCCCACAAAATTGCAAACAACGTCTCCACAATGACCAAATTAGTGTTGACGAACGTTAATGGGGACGTTAATACTCAATTCAAACAAAACAAATTGGGCCGTAGGACTAAGATGACATTTCATCTGAATGCCCGGTAAAAGTCCCATAAAATTAGAAGCAACGTCTCCAAAATAACCGAAATAGTGTTGACGGGGACGTTCAACGTCAAATCAAACAAAAGATAAATTAGCTTAGTGTTAATAGTAAAAACCTCCATATATTCTCCAGCATAAAAAACAGTACAGTGGTGTTCACAAAAATGTCGGAATAAACTATGCAAAAGATTAAGTGCAAACCCACATAAGATTTTGTATCATCATGTAGTTACGGAATTTCGTAACGATAACACACCCATGCGACATAGTGCATGTTTTCACATCTCCATAATGGCTACATTTCTGATGAAAATCCATGGCATTTTTCTTATTTTTACTGCAAACATAGGTTGTGGGTGCTCGTTAGAACCGCCTCATCGAGGCGGTTCTAACGAGTACCCATAATCTATATTTTAAAGCAGAAATAAGATATATAAGGTATACCCCTGTAAACCCCAGTTTTATTATATAAAAGTTGGGTTCGAGGGGGTCAAAATTATATAGGCGTTTTTTCGTGATGTTACAGAAACAATAATGGTGCAATATTCTGAATTATTTTACAATACGTTGGTTGTATTGGTATATCGGAGTGATTGGCAGAAACCACATCACGATACAGTTATCTTGTGTAGAATATTAAACACAAATGTATCACGATAACAAGTCCGTGAATCGAAAACCCCTCTAAACCCCAATTTATAAATATAAAAGTGGGGTTTACGGGGTTATCCATTATCTGCCCTATTTTTGTATTTTGCTCAAAAATATAGATTATGGGTAGGCTACTCGTTAGAACCCATATTACGGGTACTCGTTAGAACGACCTCATTGAGGTGGCTCTAACGAGCACCCACAATCTGTGTTGAAAGCAGAAATAAGAAAGACATTATCATTTTTACCCAAAACTGGTCATTTTTGACACCATGTTGGACGCCATTATTTCACACGGACATGTTTTCCAAATGTGTAATGTAAATATTAAATTTTCTTTAAGTCAACATTAGAAAACATGTCCGTAAGAAAAAATGGCGTCCAACATGGTGTCAGAAAATGATAAATATTAGGTAAAAATGATGACATCTTTATTTTTTCTGCTTTCAACATAGATTGTGGGTGCTCGTTAGAACCGCCTCAATTAGGCGGTTCTAACGAGTACCCACAATCTATGTTTAAAGCAAAAATAAGGCAGACAATGTATACCCCCGCAAACCCCACTTTTCTCAATATAAAGTGAGTTTTAGGTGGGGGGAGGGGTCTTCATTTCACGGACTTGTGATCGTGAAGAATGTTTTGTTACACGAAAATTGGACTCACCCCCTTCTTGTAGATTTTAAATGGAATAAGCTGTCCGTCTTCATTTATCACATAACCTGTAACGACAACAAACGCTATTACGTCATAAACAGTCACACATCATTTTACCAAGTCCTGGTTATGAACACCACTGAAAACCTGCCTTTATACCGTGTAAACTTGGGGGCTACAATGGAAAATGAAATGATCTGATCGAACCAGAACCCAAAGCTTGGCCCCCGCTCATCGGGGCTTGAAGAAATAGATGGGCTGCATGATTTTTCTTTTCTATTTTTTTTTTGCCCCCCCCCCCCCCCAAAAAAAACAAAAAAGGTCCATAGGCTGCATGATGCTTTCACGCAGAGCTGAAAACGACCACACACGAGTACTGGTAAACCGCTTAGGGGGTCTAAGCCTGACCGTCCATGCTTATACATTGTAAACCCTATTGGTTTCACTGGGCGACAGGGCTTGAGTTGTCATTTCATCTCAATGTCGGGTAAAAGTACCACAAAATTGGAAGCGACGTCCCCAAAATGACCTATACAGCCTTGACGGGAACGTTAAATCTCAAATCAAACAAAAGAACCCAAAGCCTGTCACAAATATCAAAGGGAAGGACGGACAAACGCGTCTTAGCAAGCAACAAGACCACAACGAGGAGCCGAAATGGGAGTTCTTTCCCAAAACGGATGGAAACTCACTTTTCTTACCTGAACTAAACATCACGCTTACAAGTCCGTGAACTGAAGACCCCCATAAACCCCACTTTATATAGAGAAAACTGGGGTTTACGGGGGTATACATTTTTTTCTTATTTCTGCTCCAAGACATAGGTTGTGGGTACTCGTTAGAACCGCCTCAACAAGGCGGCTCTAGCGTGCACTCCCAACATATGTTTGAAGTAAAAATAAAAAATAATAAAAAATCACGGATTTTCATAAAAAAGTAGCCATTTTGGAGATGCGAAAAATGTACTATGTCGCACGTGTGTTATCATAATGAATAATTAGGACTCACAGAAGTGATAACATGAAAATATAAAACGAGCAATACTAAACAAAACATAAATGGACGCGCCTTGGGACGGAATATAAGAATCTTACATGCGTGTGAGGGGTGGATGGAAACATCCGTCCCGAGGGTCACTGTCCGGCATCACGAGGCTTGTCCATATGTGATTCTTTTTCTTGCATACCAGCAGGGTGGGCCTCCGTGGCCTAGTGGTTAAGAGTGTTGACTCTTGATCATTAGGTCTCTCTCCCCTGTGGTTCGAGCCTCGCTCGGGTCATATGTGAGACGCCAAGTTCTGCAACGGAAGGTCAGGTGGTTTTTCTCCGGGTACTCCGGTTTTCGCCCACCTTTGATTAACGATCGGCTCGATATGAGTGAAATAATCTTGAAAGGGCCGTAAAAACAAAAAAAAAAAACACAAAAAAAATACAAGCAGGGTTGGAACAGAATTTCTATCCCAAGCTAAAACTATGGATTTCCTTATCTGGTGTGCAAGAAATAATAATCCGACCCCCGCCCATCGTCATGTGTGATGCTTCCAGGCAGAGCTGAATCTGACCGCACTTGTGTACTGGTAAACTGCTTAGAGGAGCTAAGCCTGTCCAGGTAAAGTGGCGCGAGTCCGACAGTCCATGCATATAAACCTTTTTGGTTTCATTCGACGACAGGGCTTGAGATGTCATTTCATCTCAATGTAGGGTAAAAGACCCACAAAATTGGAAGCGACGTCTCCGAAATGACCTAAACAGTGTTGATGGGGACGATAAACCTCAAATCAATCGAACACACAAAGCTAATAATAATCACCGGGGTATTTAAATCGGTTCTAATCTTCAATTTCATCGTCTGTCGCGGTTTTTTACAGTTCTGCTGCTCATTCGGCGCGTGGCAGGGGTGGCGGGGGGGGGGGGGGGGTGTGGGGGCAAGCCCATCATCGTTAATTTTACTAAAAAACATAGATTCTTACAATCATCCGAAATCTATGAATGAACTCGACATTAGAAAAAAGAAATGCATATAAATGGTGTTGTCGATGATGATGATGATTTCGTTTTTAACGACGCGTCAAGGGTCATAAGCGTCAAGATAGTTGAAAAGAAAAACGCTTTTACTCATAGCGCACTTGGCTCAGTCGGATGCGCGTCTGACTGGTGATCAGGAGGACGCGGGTTCGACTCCCGCCGGGGTCGGCAACATTCTTTCGTGGAGATTGATCAATAAATCTTTTCTACCGTCATTCTCTCCCTTCCGCTGATTCAAGAAGGGCAGTTGTCAGTTTCTGGCGAAAGAATGTGCACTGCACTGGTTAACCGCTTACGTATAAGCCTGCCCAGGAAAGTGTGGATAGGTAAACTGACCGGCTCAAAAATGACCTAAATAGTGTTGACTGGGTCGTTAAACTCCAATACAAACAAACAAACAAACTCATAGCGCACGAGCGTGCTATCGTACTGGCCTGCATGGGATAAATGGTATAAAAGCTTCCCTAAAAAATCTCCAATCTTCCAGTAATTTCTGAAACAGTCATTGTCCTGTTCTGCTTAACTAATTCCCTTAGATTTTCACTAGCGACGTCATCAGTAGCGTTCACAGATCTTCCACTACGGTGATCGTCTTCAAACGCTACCCGACCACGTTTAAAATTAGCCACCCGATTTTAACAGTTGAATATAATACAGCATGATTTTGGAGTCTAACTGTTGCTTTTCATCGGAGTCTAACTGTTGATTTTCTTTTGCTCCAGCGGTTCAGTGGTTTGTTGCTGTCGAGTTCTTACCGTTGTTTTTTCTTAGTGGTTGTTTGATTTTGTTTGCCATCACGTGAACAAGTCCGCGAAATTAACACCCCCTAAGCCCACTAAATATTGAGAAAACTGGGATTTAAGGGGTTTACACTATTGTTTTTTTATTTATTTCTGTTCCAAGACATAGATGTGGGTACTCGTTACAACCGCCTAAATGAGGAGGTTCTAACAAGCACTCCCAACATATGTTTGCCGTATAAATAAGAAAAAACATCACAAATTTTCATCAGCAAAAGTAGCCATTTTGGAAGATCGCGACGGAAACAAGGGCAAGGCTTGCGTAAAATCGATTTACCCCCAGCCCCCCACCCCCGCCCCTCCCCGCCCCACCCCACTCAGTGAAATACTTTTCACTGAGCGTTCCAAGGCGGTTCTTCTGTCGCTGTTTATTTTTGTTATATTTCATTTGCATGTGTATGTTGCTGGCGTCTTTCTGTTTTGGATTGCCGATTGTCCTTGTTCAAGAGGGCCAACGCCGATTTATATTTTAGCTGTTTCGTGCTGTATTTGTCTGAACCGCGACAGTAAATAAAGGCGACAATCGCTACCGCGTGAAATCGATTTAAGTCCCCCAGTAGAATCCTTTGGGATAATTGATTCCATTGTGGAATTTTGAAAATATCTGAGGGTCACTGATGAGGCCTAATTTGCCGAAACTAGCTAGTCTGGCCCAGAAAATATATATATACTCCCTATTTTTTTTCAGTTTTGTGGTGTATTCGCTGCTTCGAAAGGATAACCCTTTCCAGAACATTGTTAACCCTCATCTTGCTGAATATTCATTTAAACCACACCCATTTCTGTCTATCAACCAATCAAATTACTTGATGTAATTTATTCCTACAAGTTCATAAACTGAATTCCAAACAGTCTGGATCTACACTGTTTGCAAAGATTGGGGTTGTCGTGAACAGCAAGATAAGGGTTAATTATTCAATATAACACACCAGACGTACGTGCCATTTAGATAGCTTTAACCTGTGTTTGTATTGTAATGTTATTCGCATACCAATTGCGTATACGAGGACTGTTCAAATATGAATGCAACTAAGCACATAAAAATGATTCCGTGACAGATTTCGATGAAAAATTTATTTTGTCCCCTCAAAGTATTCCCCTTTAACAGATATACAAACTTTCAGTCTTCTGATCCAATCATGGAATGCATTTTGGTAGTCTTTTCGAGGTATACTATGAAGGCACTGGAATATTGCAGAACCGAGGTGTTTGCGCTGTACAAATTTTCGACCAGAAAGGTATTTTTTTCAGCCGCGGGAACAAAAAGTCACACGGGGCAAGGTCAGGGGAATACGGGGGGTGAGGGAATTCAACAACCTTTTCCTGCTTCAGATAGTCTTGCACAATGAACGCCTTGTGCGATGACGCATTGTCATGTAGCAATCTGACATTGGCCAAACCAGTTACGGGTCTTCGTTCTTTGAAATATTTCTTCAATTTTCGAAGAACTTTATTCTTGTAAAACTTCGCATTTACAGATTTGCCTTTAGGCACAGCAACCTGAATAGCAGGGCCCTGATTTAAAAAGAATATGGCATACATTACCTTCTTGACGCTCATGGTCCGCTTTGCAATGCATGGTCTTTTGCAATACTTTGTTGCCTTGCCCATATTTTGTTCTGAATCTTTCGTTTTGGCTAAAAAAAAGTGAACCCATGTCTCGTCACCTGTGACGACATTAGCGAAAGACCGTGCATTGTAATTTGGAAACTTTTTAAGCAACTTCTTGGCGCACTGAAAGCGTGTCTTTTTCTGCTCATCTGTCAACAGATGGGGAATCAATCTAGCACAGATCTTTCTCATTTTCAAATCCCGTTTCAGAATTGTATGAGCTGCTCCTTATGAGATGCCAACCATACTAGCTATTTGCCTAGTGGTGTATCGTGCATCGGTAGCAACTATTTCTTTCACTCTAGCAACCATCTTGGCAGATGTTGCTCTTTTCGGCCGACGATCATGTGGTGCATCTTCTGTTGAGCCTAGCCAATAGCTGAATTTCTTAAACCAACGAAAAACTGTCGGAAAAGACATTTCATTATGCCCATAAACCGAACATATTTCATCAAAAATGTCTTTGCACCGTATACCAAGAATACAACGATTCTTAATATAGGACCGTATTTCAACGGCGTACCCTTACCTTCTTCAAACCATGTTTTGTATTAGTATACAAGAGTTGACATTGTTTATCGAACGATGTACATGGCTAAAGTGGACGGATTTTAAAAATTTGGGTATCAATGTATAGGTAAAATGTTTTTCTACGCTGTGATATTTATTTCCAGGCGATTTTCTCATAAGTGCATGAGAAAACGTTCTACTTGCATTCATATTTGAGCAGTCCTCGTATAAGGCATTTCAGATTCCTATAAATAAAGCTGTTTCCTCAACAACACAATCAAGTTACCTAAACATATATGCAATGACAAACAATGAAACTAATAACCACAACTGAACGACCGCCTGGGAACGATCAGATAAAATTTTTACTGAGGGATGGGATGGGGGTTGGGGGGGGGGGGGGTTGGCTTAAATCGATTTAAAGTGGCCACAGTCTTCCCGTTAGATCTGCCGTTGCGATCCAAATATTTGTGCAGTCTCGATAGCAAATTCTGTTGCAAAAGAAAACCGTTAGCTGGACTCCGGTAGGTCCGACGTCAGAGACTGACACAGAGACGTTTATTTTCTATAGATTTGTAAGTTATCCTCTATTTCCAAAGACGTCGCTGTTGTATTTATTGTTCTTTTTTGTTATGGTTTGTCTTTGAGTGTGTGTGTGTAGCTTTAATATTTTGTTTGGATAGCCAATTGGCCATTTTGTGGGAAAGTAACTGTCCTTTTGGCTTTCCGTTATTGATTTTTCCAGCAGGGTCTAGGTATTTGAGGCTTGTGTTTCTTTCGATTTGGTGTCCCGGATGGGAGATGTTGCTTAATTGTATCGATTCCTGATCATTGTCTCCACTTCTATTTTATCTTCTATTTTAGTATGAGCTGAAGATTTTGTTATAAGATCCACCATGGCATCTGTAAACAAGACCCTTACAACACATTCAAGTTACCAAAACATTCATGCAAAGACACACAATGAAAATGATAACCACAACAGAAGGGCCGTCTTAAAACGGCCAGACAAAACTTTTACTGGATGATTGGGTGGGAGCGGTGTGGGCTTAAATCGATTTGAAGTGGCCACAGTCCTCGATCGTAGTTCTGCCTGGTTTACCAAGTATTTGTTCAATCTGTGTTTGTTTGATTTGAGGTTTAACGTCCCCGTCAACACAGTTTAGGTCGTTTTGGAGACGTTGCTTCCAATTTGGTGGGACTTTTACCCGACATTGAGATGAAATGACATCTCAAGCCATGTCGCAATGAAACAATAGAGTTTATAAGCATGGACGGCCCGTCTCGCACCGCGGTTCCTGGACAGTCTTAGATCCTCTAAGCGGTTTCTAGTGTGCGGACGGTTTCAGCTCTACGTGGAAGCATCATGCAGCCCATCTATTCCTTCAAGCTCTGATGGACGTGGGGGGGGGTGTACAATCTTTTTGAAGATTTTCTAACTCATCAACATAGAAAGCAAAGGGTGAGGACTCGTTAGCAATTAATAACTGAAGTTTGTAAGTTATCCTTTATCCCCCCAAAGGCGTCGCAACGGTATTTATCTTTTTATATCAGAATTCGGCCTGTTGAGAAACCAAACTGTATCACTTTGTGCAACCGTTAGTTGCAAATTGTAACAAGAAG
This sequence comes from Lucinisca nassula, assembly GCA_963580285.1. Classification (NCBI taxonomy): domain Eukaryota; kingdom Metazoa; phylum Mollusca; class Bivalvia; order Lucinida; family Lucinidae; genus Lucinisca; species Lucinisca nassula. The sequence continues at coordinate 108,336,656 of OY757021.1, read as the reverse complement.
AGATACTCATTTGAATTCAATGAAGAAACAAACTTGCAACTTTCAGTTGTGTGCTTAAAACGTTCCATTTAAGGTTTTTTTATAGAGTTTTTATGGCCTTCATGTCCAGACGCTATTGATTTACATGCATTTAACCATTAAACGGGTTTTGTTTGACGATTTCGTTTCACCTTCTTTGCTTTGTTAGAAGTTGATAACAAACGATGCAATTTCATTCTTTCCATTATGCCATCACACCCATCTATCTATAAGTACAATGTCTTCCATGGTTCTATAATATCAACTACCGAAACTGCGATACTGTTATACATACAAGGGAATTCTTTTTCGACAATCAGCTAAAACGTCGACAACATCTTTTACAAGAAAACATTTAAAGTTCAATTATTTTTTTTCAAAACCCGGTATCATTTCGTAACCTTTTGAACCGTGCGATACTGACCTTAAAAAACACTTCTGAACAGCCCCAAAGTTATCTGAAGATAGAAATTTACTGCTATAGACACCTAGAGTGTGAATATAAATGTCTTGGAAGTTTAGATAGATACACAAACTAAGACACATTGCGTATATCAAGAATATAGAGGATCTTACACGAGTGGTCATTTCATATGATATTTATGAAACGAGCCTTGGGCGAGTTTCATAAATGTCATATGAAATGACCACTCGTGTAAGATTCTGTTTATCATATGGCCACTACGAATTGGATTTTATCGCCTCTGAATTTGTTAAATTTTTCACTAAACAATGCGTTGTTGACATGGACGTCGTCATGACGTTACTTAATCCCGCTAAAGTGTTATTACACGTATGGTCATACGACTTTTATTAAACGACGTTATCCACTGCTTATCAACGACGTGATATGATAAATCAAGGATAATACATTTCTTGGGGTGTATAAAAGAAATAGTTCATTGGTTAAAATTATCAGAATATTAACTCGCACTCATAACCATCCAGGGGCCAGTTGTTCAAGGATTATTAGCTTAACGAGCTCGTTAGTGGTCATTTTATTAACTGTTCTAGCAAGCTTAATATTTATTTTTTGTACTTTTGCTGAAAAAATGTGAGCAGCTGCTCACATTTCTTCAGCAAATATATTAGCATTTTTGCCATAATAAATGATCAAACTTACCTCATAGTGTAGATTATATTTTCTTGTCCTTTGGGATCATTGATTCCATTGTGGAATTTTGAAAATATCTGAGGGTCACTGATGAGGCCTAAATTGCCGAAACTTGCTAGTCTGGCCGAGAAAACATGTACACTCCATATTTTTCACTTCTGTAGTGTATATCTTGCTTCCAAAGGATAACCCTTTTATAGAACATATTTTAATGATACGTTAACTAAGTACGTCGTTAGTTTTGAACAACTGGCCCCTGGTGTTTTCAACACTTTCGATGAATTTTTTTTTTTGGTATCTACTGAAATGAAAATATATTTGTATTTTATTCATGACTTTATGTGTGACTTTGGCGATGTGCTGCACCACATATTTAGCGGCACGGGAGATACATCTGTACTGGAATGTAAACATACTAAAAGTAGTCCGAGATGCTTCCGTGAAAATTACATGGCCATGCTATTTTTCACAATGTGGAAATACCTTATTTTTTCACAGTGCGAATTTAAATTTTTGTTTGTCTCATATATTCTTTGATTTTACTGCTAAGTATGAACTAAAATGAACTATCCAAGAACGACGCATGATGTTTTTCTTAAAAGTTCATCAACGTCTCTTCTACATGTCTGCGTACCAAATAGGCTCTGGAGACACTGCGCTGATGCCAGACTTTGATGGTCGCCTATGCAATGTTCCATCAAAAGTCCCTGTTTAAAAAATGGATCAGCTCAAGCTCTGATTTGTTGAGTAATTAAGCACAGTTTGGATGTCAGTTGTAAAATAGATCAAATCACGTGCGCGTACACCATGCATCGTTCTTGGATAGTTCAATTTTCAGATGAAGAAGTGTGATATTTTTCTAATATCTGCTCAAAATAGAGATTGTGGGTACACGTTAGAACCACCTCGATGAGGCGGTTCTAACGAGTACCCACACCCTATTTTTTAAAGCAGAAATTCGAACAATAAGGTTTTGTGTCTTTGATGGGTGGAGTAAGTTAATTGTATCGATTCTTGATCTTTGTTTTGCTTCTAGCTTACCACTGTCAACCCCAGTTTTACTATATAAAAACCCCAGTTTTACTCTATAAAAGTGGGGTTAAAGGGGGTCAAACGTATATAGGCGTGTTTTCGTGATGTATCTGTGTTCTAGTAATTGAGGTTTTGCTGTGTTTTGAAATATGATGAAGTCAGAGGGTATATTTTACTACCGCCGTACGTTATTTAATGTCAGCAACTGAAAGTGTCCCAAATCATCATGTTAACAGGTCCGTGTATTGATACCCCTGAAAACCCCACCTAAAATTAAGAAACAATGATGATTTTGCTCAAAACAAAAGACTGGAGGCCATTTACGAGTATCAAAAATCTAATTTTGGACAAAAAATAGGAAAAATATACAACGCAATCATCTGACAAAAAAGGATACTACTAGAGGCAAGAAAAACGTTTTTTAAGCACACTAGTGTATAATCGAAGTATGGAGTTTGCACTGCTGAAAAGTCTTTTCATTTTAATAAACACAATTTTTAACACTTCCAGTTTCGATCATATGAGCGTCTGTTTTATTATATATATTGTAAGTTTAACAAATGTCTCCATATTTAAAGGACTGATCAGACGCCGCTTTTTCTGACGTGCGTGTTACCTAATTATTACGATCACACACCCGTGCGACATAGTGCATTTTTTCACATCTCCTAAATGGCTATTTTTCTGATGAAAATGCATGATATTTTTCTTATTTATACTACAAACAGAGGTTGTGGGTGCTCTCTAGAACCGTCTCATTGAGGTGGTTCTTACGAGTACCCACAACCTATGTCTTGGAGCAGAAATAAGAAAAATAATGTATATCCAAGCAAACCCCAATTTTCTCTATATAAAGTGGGGTTTAGGGGCTGTTCATTTCTCGGACGTGGTCACGTGATGTTTGGTCTTCATTGTTTGCCAATGTCCGTTTTAACCCTTTTTATACCAAATGGAATCTTCCTCCTTATATATAGGAGGTGTCCTTTTCAAAATTTAGGGGTGTCAGGTTGTGTTTTCTTCAAAATTGATTAGAAAAATAGCTAAACTTTTAGCAAATAGTGGAGGCCCTGATCAGACGCCGCGTTCTGCGGCATCTGACCTGGGCCTGTACTGTTTTCCAGGGTACCCGTTTTGGGGTTTCTGGTACTATTTGTTAAATCAATATAATGTATGGGCGTTTCTGTTTTCTTGTTAAGATTTCAATAGGCCTACGTTTTATGGAGTGTTTATAAATCATTCATATTTGTTTTCATCGTAATTCCGGGCGATTTATTAATCACTGATGTTTATCTTGACAACTGATAGATTTATGAACTTGATACACCTACCAGAAATAGCCTCCTGTCTAATTTTATACTTGGTAATTACATGTATGATGGGCAGATAATGGTGAAGGGCGTTTGTGTTGATAAATGCCGACTTGGTTTGGAACTATTTGCAAAGTTAATAGTCAAACTGATTATGATTCACATAAACTCAAGTCTCATTCATTGCTGGACTTCTCTGTCAGCTCCAAAGTACCCGGATCAATCATCTAACGTGCATTAAAACTAAGCGTCAGTGTCACCATCCTTGATAATTCATAAATACTCACTGTTGCAGATAATGTGTTTATTACAGATTTAGAACATTGTTTTAGGCCATGGATGTAAATCGAACATTAAACATTTAGGAAAGCTCCGCTTGATTTAGTTTTCAGATACGTTTTGCCTCATGCGAACCGTTTTGCACAAGAAAATATTGTATTTGAACATGCCCTGATAATCAATTCATGATGGAAAAATAAAACCCAAGAACACAAAACAATAGGGCTCTTCTGGGCGATTCACAGCAAATGTAGAAATAGTTATCAGCTACCCCCTATATAAATTGTATTGTAAAACGTTGACCTGACACAGATATGCTATCTCAGGACAAGCGAGCTTTATCAGGTCAACGTGACGTCGCACGTTTACGAATGAACGTACCGTACTACTGGAAATATTGACAAAAATGTTTTAAATACTGGAAAACTTGGAGAAAAAATACATGAAAAATGTCATAGGAAAAATTACGATCAGATGATACGAAATATATGGACCGATTATTGCACGCCGGAATATTGGGACGAACTGAGGACTATCGATAACCTATCGTAAATTGCATATTTAAAGAGTGTACATTGTGTTACACTGATAAAAAGAATACCAGATACGTGTCATTTGATATCAAGTGTATCAGGCTCCTCTTCGAGAACGCATGTTGAATCGCTCGGCAAGCCTCGTGATTCCGCAAGCGTTCTCAAAGCCTTGCCTGATAAGCTTGATATCAAAAGACACGAACCTGGAATTCTCTATATATGTACATATAAATAAATGCAGTATAGACTGTGTCAGATCTTGGCTTTAATGAGATATTTATCGCGTATGTGAATAGTGTTTTCGACGAATATCAAAACATAAACTTTCGTCGTCTACAGATAAATGTATTATGACATTTCAAAAACAATCAGATACTGAGAAGATGAAATACGTATCAATGTATCACGGCCAAGCTGAAATTCAACCATGTCGACAGAATGCTGCATATAAAGTTGACTTAAATGGGCCAAGAGGTTTTAGAGAAAATGTATTTTGAAATGTTACTGGACCTGCAATCCAAAAGACATTGGACCAAGGTCAACAAATGACATATATTTTGTACGTATTCCCATGCCATAGACCAAAATAGTTTTGACAGATGCATTGTTTTATCTTTTTTCTATTCGAAATAGAAGTGGAGACAATGATCAGGAATCGATACAATTAACCCACAGCTCCCATCAGAGTTACCAAAAGGAAAGAAACACAAACACGAAACAACAAATCCTAATTGGAACATCAATAGCGGAAAGCCAAAACGGACAGTTACTTTCCCACAAAATGGCCAATAGGCTATCCAAAATAAAATAATATAAACATCCATAGACAAACCATAACATCAATAAACCATCACGTGATCAAGTCCGTGAAATGAAGACCCCCCTTACACCCCACTGTATATAGAGAAAACTGGGGTTTATGGGGTTTTACATTAATTTTCTTATTTCTGCTCCAAGACATAGGTTGTGGGTACTCGTTAGAACCGCCTCAATGAGGCGGTTCTAACGAGCACCCACAACGTATGTTATGAGTATTGATAAGAAAAATATCACGGATTTTCATCAGAAAAGTAGCCATTTCGGAGATTTGAAAAATAAACTTTGTAGCACGGGTTTGTTATCATAATGCAGCGACAGAAGACCCTAGGGAAAAGCTTAGGGAACAAGATTTGACTTTTGTGTGAAAAAAAAGTTTTAGGTCAACATAGAGTCATCACTGTGGCAATCTCAAACAAAGCTACATGCCAAGGTTCAAGACAGTGTTTCAGGATAAGAAGATATTTAAAGTTTGAACATACTTGGTCATGGCGGCACTCTCGGTCTTGTGACATGGATCATTCAAACAATTAGGCATATTGTGGGAAAGTACTTGTCCTCTTGGCTTTCCGCTATTGATGTTTCTATTAGGGTCTAGTTGTTTCAGGTTTGTGCTTCTATCCCTTTGTTGTCTCTGGTGGGAGCTGTGGGTTAATTGTATCGATTTCTGATCATTGCATTCTCTTCTATTAAGTAAGACAAGGTCAGCCTAGGGTCATATTGCTTGCAAACTTGGTAGTACTCTGTCACTTAATGCTTCATACTAAGTATTAAGACAATCGGCACAGTGGTTCTGGAGACGTTTTATTTTTTTAATGTTTTTATCATATTTAGACATAGCTCTTAGTCAAGTGACCTGAAACATTTAAAATGAATAGTTGTCCCCTTACTGTCCTTAGGATGCAGATAAAAACTAAATGAAATTTGTGGAGTGGTTTCAGAGAAAATATATGTTTCTCCCAGTTTCAAAGCAGTAATTCTTTGTTGCAGCTTAAGTCTGTTATCATTATGCAATGGCCATCCCAGAATGAAAACACGCATATACAAATACATTGTAAATTTTACCACCGAAAAATGATAATTTTCAGATTAAAAATTTCGATATTTTTGTTATTTCTGCTCAAAAATTAGATTGTGGTTCTAACGAGTACCCACAGTCTATGTTTTTGAGCAGAAATAAGAAAAATAATGCATACCCCAGCAAACCCCAGTTTACTATACAAAATTGGGGTTTAAGGGGGTCAAATTTATAAAGGGGTGTTGTCGTGATGCACACTGCGCGCATCCTCAAAGACACGGTTTCGAGTGGCCTATGCCTGATGAAGATGATTTTACATGAGTGTGCATGTATTATTAAATGTACGAAACGAGTTACGGAGAAGGAATAACATGCGAGGCTTTGCCGCTCATTTTACCACTTTCGTCAACGAGTTTAATAAATGTATTAATTCATGAGTAAGAATGCATGATTCTATTTGTCATATCACATTAAAAACATTTTATTGATGATCGCTGTGCAAAAATGTCAATATACCGCCATTAGTAAACGTCACGACGTTAAAGATGGACGTGTAACGTTACGGGACGTATCTAACTAAATTGCATATTTAATCCACTAGTGGATTACCGAATTCAATATATGGCGTTATTACATTCTCAGACGATACGTCATATGACAAATACATGTATTCCGCTTAATTTGTTATTGTTATTTTCTTTGATACTGTACTGGAACTCAAGACGAGGGTTGGAATGTCATAAACTCAGGAGCTGAAGCCCGTAGTTTTGCTCAGTACATCACGTGAACAAGTCCGTGAAATGAACTACCCCTAAACCCCACTTTATAAGGGGTTTACAGGGGTCTACATCATTTTGCTTCTTTCTGCTTCTAGACATAGGTTGTGGGTACTCGTTAGAACCGCCTCATTGAGGCGGTTCTAACGAGCACCAACAACCTATGTTTGAAGTACAAATAAGAAAACTGTAAGAAATTTTCATCAGTAGCCATTTCATAGATATGAAAGAATGCACTATGTCGCACGGGTGTGTTATCGTAATGAGTTTTACTACTGACCGCCCCAAGGCGGTCGTTCTTTTGCAGTGTCTTATTTGTTATTTGGCTTTGTGCCGTTGTTTCATATTCGTCTGTTTTTGTATGTGCCTCCGTGCCTATAGGTGACTTCAATCGGCTGCGTTTTTGGATTGTGGCCTTTTCTGAGTGACCTTTTCTTACTAGTTTAGACATTCAAAAAATCTGAATGGGAACTCATTGTCACGGTTGCAAGGGGGACTTTCCAAGTAACCTGTTATTTTATTGTTATTTGATATTGATAGCTACGCAGACACATGTCATAATGGAACAGCCCATAACACAGCGGATTTTCGATGTGACTTTAACGCTATCAAAAAGCTCGTGCAGATAGAGGAACCAATTAAACATAAATTGTAAATGGATATTAAACACGACGTAGGAAGATTTCTAAATAGGAATATTGAAGAACTTTTAGGTCGGCATTCGAGAAATGCACTGCTAACATACATTACAGAGAGTCAGGAGACCCACACCAGCTGACGATAAGAAAGCTACCGGGACCAAATGCATCAGTATAAGATGTTTCCTCGTAAGCGAATGTCTGTGAAAGTCCATACCTCTGTAAGGATGCAAAGTCGATATACACCATTTTAAGGGTACCTTTTCCCTCTGTACAACGGTTTTGAAAGCATAATTACTGTGCGTATAGTTGTAAAGCAGAGACTCCATCGAGTTTCTGATGATGAGGTGATTAATTAACCTCCGTAAGTGTCACTGCTCCTGGTTGACATAATATAATGCGATGAATCATGTAAATTTTTAAGTCGGTAGAAGGTACAGCATATTATCCACAGTATTATGAGACAGTTGTTAATTTAGGTATGTTTATATAACGACAACTCACCTTCATGCCCACCATATCAGTAGGAAAACATATCCTTGTGCTAATTGTATTCTTGCTAATCGAGATTTTTTCTTTCAAATGAAAATGCGATATGTTTCTTTTCATATTTCTGCGGAAAGCATAGATTGTGCGTGTTCGAAAGAGCGGTTTAAGGAGTCCCAACACTCTAAACACTTTGCGAAAACAAAATGTACACATTTTTAAAAGTAGAAGTAAAACAAAGATCAGGAATTGATACAAGTAACTTACTCCATCCATAAAAGACACCAAAGGGAAAGAAATACAAACATTAAGCGACCAGACCATAATGGAAACCTAAACAAAGGAAGGCCATATGGACAGTTACTTTCCCACAAAATGGCCATATGGCCATCCAAAATTAAAAGACACAAGTGATACACACAGTAAGTAACAAACAACAACATAAATAAATCGCCACGGAAGAGCCGCCTTGGAACGGTCAGTGGAAGATTTCCACTGGGGGGCTTAAATCGATTTTACGTGGCCACAATCCTCGCCCTTACTTCCGTCGCGATTTAGACAAATAATTTGTTCAGTCCGCATGAAGGCCTCCTAACTCATCAGTGCAACATCTCCGTGAACACAGAAATCAAAGAACCACAGAGGTGAGACAACGGTGAGGACTCGACAGCAAGAAACCACTGAAATGCTGGAGCAAAAGAAAATCAACTGTTAGACTCCGATGAGCCCGACCAGAGACAGAGCAAAAAAAAAGGTTGTGTTTATAAGGGTATTCATTGCACGGACATGTCAACATGATTTAACCCAAATAATATAATGTGAACCCCATTTATACTACATAAAAGTGGGGTTTAAAGGGGTCAAAATTATATAGGCGTGATTTCCTTATCTTTCAGGATGGAAGGCCTCCGTCGTCCGTGCGTCCACCATTTTTAAATGTCTCTGTCTCTGAAACCACTAGAGTAATTTGAATGAAATTCCTGGAAATTTATGATCAAGATGCCCGCCATGCCCAGATATGATAAACACATAAAAATCTTCATCTTCAGAACCACTCAGCCGATTGTTTTGAAACGTTGCATGTGCTATTGGGTGACCAAGAACTACCAAGTTAGCAAAACAATGAACCTTGGTTGAGCTTGACCTGTTTTTCGCAAAGGTCACATTCGGTTCCTCAGGCTTTTCAGTGAAAAAAAGGTAAAGCAAAACATATCTTGGTCTATGACATGAGAATAGGTACAAAATGAATGTCTGTGAATGCTTAATGTCAAGGTCGTTTGATACAGACCATCTGTTTCTTCAAGCCCCGATGGATGGGCTGCATGATGCTTCCATGCAGAGCTGAATTCGACCGCACACGAGTACTGGTAAACCACTTAGAGGATCTAAGCCTGCCCAGGCAAAGCGATGCGAGTCGGACCGTCCATGCTTATCTGATTTCAACAGTTGTAACAAATTATTAACTGCTACACCTCTGAATCGGGATTATATTTTCTTGTCCTTTGGGACCATTGATTCCATCGTAGAATTTTGAAAATATCTGAGGGTCACTGATGAGGCCTAATTGGCCGAAACTAGCTAGTCTGGCCCAGAAAACATGTACACTCAATATTTTTCAGTTCTGTGGTGTATTCCTTGCTTCCAAAGGATAACCCTTTTATAGAACATATTTAACTTCACTACAGCTGGTGTGTGGGAATGTGTGGCGGCGGTAAAACGTCTCCCTGCCCTACATCATAGTGTAGATTATATTTTCTTGTCCTTTGGGATCATTGATCCCATTGTAGAATTTTGAAAATATCTGAGGGTCACTGATGAGGCCTAATTGGCCGAAACTAGCTAGTCTGGCCAAGAAAACATGTACACTCCATATTTTTCAGTTCTGTGGTGTATTCCTTGCTTCCAAAGGATAACCCTTTTATAGAACATATTTATCAGTTTCATAAACTACAAAAAGTCTTTCTAAGTTTTATAGACTGGCCATAGCCTTCACTTCTATTTTTCATTCCGGTTTGATTTACTCAATTCAATGTTTGGCTCAAATCCCTTCTGGAACAAGGCCTATCAGAACCCGAATTTTGTGATGACTTAGTACACAAATTCAGAAAAATATATACTTGCAATGATTTCAGTACCGATTTTCGTCAAACCATTATTTGGTATTAAAGGATTGGGTAGTTAACCCAATCACGGTCGATAACTTTGGGGCCACTGCACAAGCCTTTGGCTTAATGTCAAATCCTGGATAATATATATTTGTCTGTTACATATACATGTCATTGAAGCAATTAAAATAAAGTTTAAAGAAACTTTGGGGCCCTTTTTTCAATTACACGCTGGCGGTTCGGGTCTCCGATTATATTACGGCTCCAGCGTGAAGGCTTACTCAAAATATTTTTAGGTAATGTTGGTTGGTGCCTGATGGTATGTCTCTGTTCGGGCCTCTGGAGTCTAACTGTTTTCTTTCGCTCCAGCATAACAGTTGTTTCACCCTGTCGAGTCCTCATCGTTCTCATCTCTCCCGCCCATAGGGCCTTGAAGAAATATATGGGCTGCATGATGCTACCACGCAGAGCTGAATCCGGCCCGCATACTAGTATTGGTAAACCGCTTAGAGGATCTAAGCCTGTCCAGGAACCGCGGTGCGAGGCGGACCGTCCATGCTTATAAACCTTATCAGTTTCATTTGGCGACAGGGCTTGAGATGTCATTTCATCTCAATGTTGGGTAAAAGTCCCACAAAATTGGAAGCAACGTCTCCAAAATGACCTTTACAGTGTTGACGGGGACGTTATACCTCAAATCAACCAACCAACCATATCTCCTCTGTAGCTGTTTAATAGTTTTATTTTCTCGGAGGTGTATCACCGATGAGTCATGCGGACTGTACCAATTATTTGTCTAAGCCTCGACAGAACTAAGGGCGAAGATTATGGCCGTGTAAAATCGATTTAATGCCCCAAGTGAAATACTTTTGCTAACTCTTCTTTCGTCGTTTATTATTTGTGATAGTTTGTCTTTGCATATATGTATTGCTTATTTTTTTATTTTGGATAGCCGTTGGAAAATGTTGCGGGGAAGTAACTGTCCTTAGAGTTATCTGCTAGTGATGTTTTCATTAGTGTTCAGTTATGTCAAGTTCGTGTTTCTTTCCCTTTGGTAATTATATGGACGCCTTATCACCGCCTTCACTTTTATTTTGAACCAACTTGGTAGGCCCAAAGTGCTGATGCTCCAGACAATGGTTCATCAGAAAATATTTCGCATAGCTGAATATCTAACTTATCTCGGTGGGGGACGCCTATCTGGATCGGGCGTCTCTTGCCTGATGCCTCCAGCTGACATGTCTCATGAGCTACGTCGGTCGGTGCTCTTTCGTGCTTTAATATTTATCACCGCATAAATGTCATAGCCAGTCGAGATAATCATGGCACATATTTTATCATATGACTCCACGTTTAAGAATGTAATGACGACATGTATTTAATTCGGTAATCCACTAGTGGATTAAATATGCACATTAGTTAGAAACGCATCGGGCGCTAACGTTACTCGCACGACGTCCTTAACGACGTCGAGTTTACAAATGAGGAAATACTGACATTTTATTAAAAAGCGTGAATAAAATGCTTTTAAATGTCATATGCTAAATAGAATCTCGCATTCGTACTTGTATTATTAAATTGATTAAATTCTATACAGCATGTACATAAACATTCATGTTATATCCTCTATCCATCATGATAACATGTCCGTGTATTGAACACCCCTATAAATCCGGTTTATATAGAGACAAGTCGGGTTTACTGGGGTGTTCATTATTTCCCTTAATGTTTGCTCAAAACATTGATCGTTAGAACCGCCTGAATGAGGCGGTTCTAAAGAGAACCAACAATATATTCTTGGACTAGAAATAAGAAACATATGGAATACGTATTTTCATACATGTATTTAGAGATTATCAGGACGCCATTATAGCGCTCGGGTGTGTCATCGTAACGCTATCATCATGTAAAAAGTCTGTGTAATGAACAGTCTTGTAAAACACAAGTTACATTGACAAAAGTGGGTTTTGCAATGGCATATACCATTTTCTTTATTCAAACTCAAAATAGTTGTTGGTACGCGTTAGAATCCATTACAATAACACACCCGTGCGACATAGTGAATTTTCTCACATCTCCAAAATGGCTACTTTTCTGTTGAAAATCTTTGACATTTTTCTTATTCCATACCATTTTCTTTATTCATAATTCAAACAGGTTGTTGGTACACGCCATAACCCATTACGATAACACACCCTTGCGATGTAGTGCGATTTCTCACATCTCCAAAATAGCTACTTTTCTGATGAAAATCTGTGATATTTTTCTTATTTAATACCGTTGTCTTCACTCATGATCAAAACAGGTTGATGGTACACGTAAGGACCCATTACGACAAGTCGCCCGTGCGACATAGTTCATTTTTTCACATCTCCAAAATGGCAACTTTTCTGATGACAATCCGTGATATTTTTCTTATTTATACTGCAAATCGACCGCCCCGCCCATCGGGGCTTGAAGAAATTGATGGGCTGCATGATGCTTCCACGCAGAGCTGATATCCGTCCGCACACTAGTACTGGTAAACCGCTAAGAGGATCTAAGCCTGTCCAGGATCAATACTTTGTTGACGGGGACGTTAAACCTCAAATGAAACAAACAAACAAAACTGCAAACCGAGATCGTTGGTGCTTGTTAGAACTATCTCATTGAGATTGCTGGCAAACATAGATTTGTGAACTCTCAGCGAGGCGGTCACAGTCTAACAAGTATCCACAACCTTCATTTGTCTTGGAGCAAGGGTAAGAAAAATAATGTATACCCGCGTAATAAACCCAGGTTTTCCCCATGTAAAGTGGGGTTTAGGTGGCAGGCCTTCTCTCGGGCTTGTTCACGTGATTCGCAATAATACGATAATATAAACAGTGTGTTTTAAAAGCAGGACTGGAAAAAACTATCCCACACTTCCATCAGACAAATATATATTTTTGAGCCATGGAAATCATCACGAAAACACGCTTATATAATTTTGACCCCCTTGAACCCAACTTTATATAGTTAGCCTGGGGTTTACAGGGGTTAACCCTATCTCTTTTTTTATTCTGCTCTTATAATATAGATTTGCGGTTCTACCGAGTATCCGCAATCTGAGTTGTGAGTAGAAATAAGAAAATATCACAATTTTTCATCTCAATTTTTTTTTTTTTTTTCGACGATAAAGTTTACAATGTATTTGTATAGGCGTGATTTTGTAACGTATTCACTTTGTACTCAAGTGACTTATCCAGAGGGAACAACCAACGTCAGAGCAGTGACGTCATAACCATTCGTCGGTTTGCCGGCGTTTACTACACAAAAGGCAGTTGTCACAACAAGTAGGCGCAGTCGGCGCATTAGGACATAAAAGAATCGAACACACTGAAATCTGTCTCAGAAATTTGGCCTTCTCTTTAAATAATGCGACACAAGCTGATTTGGCAATGATGTCGGAACTACCATTGTTAACAGCGCCGAATGAAATCTTGTGGCGAAGCTATCGAAACCTTTTCAATGTTTTAGGTGGAATTAGCTTACTGATGGGATGCACATTTTGTTCGTTACCAGCTGAAGTATGTTTTCTGAAGACTCGTTATATACATATCTAGTTTGAAGCATTTTATTTACCCTATTTACACCAATATGGCCGCTTCTGAAATGGGTACGACATCCATGCTATGACGTAGGTTGTCATCCCTGTTATCGGTAAGTGATTTTCGGCCCTCGAATCTATTATTGTCAAGTAGTACCTGTGATACCAAATATGCCAGGACTTATATTATCAAGATGACAAGTCCGTGAAAAGAAGACCCATCTAAACCCTACTTTATATATAGAAAAGTGGGGTTTACGTTATTTTCCTTACTTTTGCTCAGAAACATTGATTGTGAGTACTGGTTTGAACCACCTATGGCTAGTATGAGGTGGTTCTAACGTGGGTTAGCTATGAGACGGTTCACACGGGCACTCACTATTTACATTTCGAATAGAATAAGAAAAATATTCATGCCCATAACACACCCGTGCGATACAGTCCATTTTTTCACATCTTCAGAATGGCTACTTTTCTGATGAAAATTTATGGTAGTTTTCTTATTTCTACTCCAAACATAGGTTGTGGGTGCTCGTTAGAACCGCCTCAATATAGGTTATGGGTGCTCGTTAGAACCGCCTCATTGAGGCGGCTCTAACGAGTACCCACTGCCTATGTCTTGGAGCAGAAATAAGATAAATAGTGTATACTCCAGTAAACCCCAGTTTTCTCCATATATAGTGAGGTTTAGGTGGGGTGTTCATTTCACGGACTTGTTCACGTGATGAAATACTTTCATCTGAAAAAAAATGATGTTAGTTTTAGAGATAAGACATACGTCATGTTATCGTCTTATCGTAATGTTATCACATAAGGCTAACAAACACATGTAAAGATCACCTTTGAAAACCTACATGCGACGGTTACAATGGTATACAATTATTTTCCTTATTTGGTGCTCAGCTCATACATCGTGAGTACTCGTTTATACCGACAAAGTGAGGTTCCAACTAGCATCCCGTTACGAAAACACGCCTATTCTAATACATTGTAAATGTCAACGTCGAAAAAAAATTTAACATCACAAAATGTGATATTTTTCGTATTTCTGCTCAAAATATAGATTTGGGTACCTTTAGAACGAGGCGGTTCTAACGAGTACCCACACTCTATGTTTTAGACTAGAAATACGGAAAATAAGGTTTACCCGTGTAAACCCCAGTTTTACTATATGGGCTCCGTCAAGCGATTTTGGTACTTATCGCCTATGCGAGCAGCGAATGTTCAGGCGAGCCTGCGCATCCGCGCAGTCTCGCCAGAACCTTCGCTGCCCGTTCATACAAGCAGTGAATCAAGAGGAACCTTCAGACAGAAACCCATATCTCTGGCCCCTCTGAATGGCTGGGCATGCGCAGTTAAAATTTGTCATGACGGAATGCTCGAAGTAACAAATTCGCTTGGCGGGGCTCATATAAAAGTGGGGCTCAAGGGGTACAGAATTATATAGGCGAGTTGTCGTGATGCAGAAGCAGAACGATACTACAAGACTACTTATTATAAAATGTCTTTTTAAGCCATGAAAGAATACACTATGTCACACGGTTAACATCACGTGAACAAGTCCGTGAAATGAAGACCCCCCTAAACCCCACTTTATATAGAGAAAACTGGGGTTTAAGGGGGTATACATTATTTTTCTTATTTCTGCTCCAAGACAGGTTGTGGGTACTAGTTAGAACCGCCTCATTCAATGAGGCGGTTCTAACGAGCACCCACGACCTAAGTTTGCAGTATTTTTAAGAAAATATCAGGGATTTTCATCCGAAAAGTAGCCATTTTGGAGATGAGAGATATATGCAATATATCGCACGGGTGTGTTGTCGTAAATAGTTGTTCGAATGGTATACAGTTTGTACCTTTGTCGCCACATTCTAAGGGAATGTCATACCTTCTTCGTCCAAAGGACCGAGTACTTCTTCAAGGTTTTCTCCTGATAATAAAGCTTGCTTTTCCAAAACCATCCGTAAAAATTCTTCTGGGAACAAGAAACGTTTACCCGTCTGTACATCATAGACAGGTATAAGAGTCATTTCCAAAAATGCATTGATTCGCAATAAAAGAAATATAAAAACTGCCAGAATACTCATCTGACACATTCTCACGGTTTCCAGATATATATTATTCTAAAACTTTAATATAATTTTAAAATAAAATGGAAAAATAAACGTAGAGAACCCAAACAACGTAGAGAACTGGGTTTTGCGTTTGAATGCTCAAATATAATTTTGATTGTTTCATTCATTATTATATATGTAGCTGTAAACCTCATTACATCGACATTCATTAATCACGATTTTAATTCTTGACGTTTAGTTCGATAAAATATCGGGTACATTGTGTTTTGGAAATATAATGCTATGCTCAATTTCTTTCATAAAAAACTATATCTTTCATTTTTTCGTGGGGGAGTGGCTAATTAATCAACTCTTCAAAATAATGATTCAATAGCAGTATTAATGAGCTACATGTACCACAGGCAAAGGTGTACTCACAACAAACACTCAGATCAACCCGGGGCGCAAGCTGATAAGAGTCCTTTGAGCCAACCCTCCTCATGCAGGCTTGGATGGTAGAGGCATAGTGGGTGCTCCAGTCGATTTATGTCTGCAGTGAGCACTTTATGTTTGAAGGTACGTGTCGCTTCACGCGACTCATTTATCGATAAGCCTTTGCATCATAAATCTTTATTGACTTCTATAGCGGTCCATCGTGTTTTATTGGACTTGTTAGTGTAATCAAACCACTAGTTAATTCTGCTGTAGCTCTTATGTAAATCCAGCTTGGTTCCTGTCCGACTTAATGTAAGGTAATCGTAAATAGTCTGAGGAGTGCCTTAACTTCTCTTGTCTATTGCAGATATCTTGTTGATGTTGGTCGCAATTGCTTAATTGCATAACGGCGATTCCATTCATTGACAATTCCGAAAACCAATTCATACTAAGCTAATCAAATACATTTTCGATTGACATTGTTCTATCCTTTCATACATTTACACCTTATATATGTCCACCAAAGGCAGTTATGTCCATTCGTTCTCGGCTTGGAACATTTTTGACGCCTTAATAAACGTAATAACCCGAACTTGTGTTATTTGGGGCGTACAAACATCAACACATACAAGCAAAATCAGCAGCTCGCCCGATACTCCGCACTGTGATCGTTCTTACGAGGGCGAATCAATAAAATCAGCCTAACTTTGTGTGTTTGATTTGAGGTTTAACGTCCCCGTCAACACTGTAAAGGTCATATTGGAGACGTTGCTTTCAATTTTGTGGGATTTTTACCCGACATTGAGATGAAATGACATCTCAAGCCCTGTCGCCCAATGAAACTAATAGGGTTTATTAGCGAAGCGGTTCCTGAACAGGCCTATATCCTTTAAGCGGTTTACCAGTACTGGTTCTGCGTGGAAGCATCATGCAGCCCATATATTTCGTCAAGCCCCTATGGGCTTATTTCTGGATGAGATCAATCTCTTTTTCGATGTGATTGCCTTCTAGAATGATACACCTGGAGCAACGCTGTTCATGTGCCACCAGCTCAGAACTGAAGAAGCCCGAGTCCTTGACCCACTCCTCAACTGTCGCTACGATTTCGTCGCTGGAACGGAAATGACGTCCACCGATATCCTTTTTCAAATTACGGAATAGGAAAGAGCCTCGGTTCGCTCAGCACCGTCATCCCCCGGGTTGGAAACGCCTATCTAGAACAGAACCCCATATCAGATCTTATAGTCCAGAGAGTGATACTGGAAGTCTCTAGCGAGACTCTACCATAACGCAGACACAGGAGCTCGGTTGTAATTGTATGAGCTACATAAACTTCAGATTTCCCCACCCCCATATTTCACACATTAAGTTCGATAAAATCCATTATATTCGTTGTTATAACTGTTTTATCAGCTCATTTTTACCTTTGTCCTATGAACAAACATAAAATCTGTTACACAATCACTACAGCTTATGTCTAACTCAATGTTTAACATTTATCAACAATGCGCCATATAGTAGAAAAAACACAAGGAAAGACAGTCGCCATCTTTTTCGCAACGTTTCCAGCCGCTCAGGTGCGTCACAAATTTCTTGGTACCCGGTCAACCTTACACCGCTTATGACTTCGGGTACCAGCAGGTAGTACGTGTTACCGTTACAGCCTTACTTTCTTTATTTCTTTCTTTCTACTTATACTGCGATCGGTCACATTTGACCATTACTCGCAGGTGTACATTACATACACACCAGGTTTGCAGGATGAAAGCCTACACAGTAATCATGTAATTACGGTAGGGGTCTTTAACCTGCATAGGGGATGACTCTCCCTGCACAGGGGGCCTCCAGTTAACGTCCCGATCCGAAGGACGGTGCACTTTTTGACATTCATCCCTGCAGACATAATGTATATTTCTTTCTAGATCTTGTCAAATCAATTGAATTCAATTATCTATCGGTCATGGCGACTTTTGAATTTTTGAATTTGAATTTTTACCGCGATACGTACTACCTGCTGGTACCCGAAGTCATAAGCGGTGTAAGGTTGACCGGGTACCAAGAAATTTGTGACGCACCTGAGCGGCTGGAAACGTTGCGAAAAAGATGGCGACTGTCTTTCCTTGTGTTTTTTTCTACTATATGGCGCATTGTTGATAAATGTTAAACATTGAGTTAGACATAAGCTGTAGAGATTGTTTAACAGATTTTATGTTTGCTCATAGGACAAAGGTAAAAATGAGCTGATAAAACAGTTATAACAACGAATATAATGGATTTTATCGAACTTAATGTGTGAAATATGTGGGTGGGGAAATCTAAAGTTTATGTAGCTCATACAATTACAACCGAGCTCCTGTGAACGCAGATTGACATAAAAATTCTTCGCTTGTCGCACACATATTGCAAAAAGTGCTGCATGTGTCCGGCTGTGAAGTTTGCTTCTTCATTTCCCGTATTCAACTACAGTCGAACCTCAATGGCTCGAACACCTTTGGGACCTCGAACATCTGTTCGAGACAGGGGTAGTTCGAGCCACTGAGGGTTACTGTCAGGAGGCATAACGAGATACTTTTAGACATCTTTTCGGTGTTCTATAATGAATATGTATGATGTGTGTACTCATTAGAATCGCCTCATCGAGGCGATTCTAATGAGTACACACAGCATACATTTGCAAGATAAAAGACTAAAATTTCCTTAATTATCCCCCACTTTTCTTATGTAGAGGATTTCGCGAGGGGCTCAAGAATGGGTTCGACTCATCCATGGTAAACGAGCGAACGGTGTTCGAGCCATCGAAGTTCTACTGTACATGTAACTTGATTTTGTAATTTAACTGGGAAACAGTAAGATGTAGCAAAGATATTTGACAGCTTATCTGTGTTGTCTGCAAACCAAATATGGTAAAATGTTTTTGCCTGTTCCAGTTGTGTGAAATTTAGCACATGTGATTTTTTTATTGTTATTTTATTTTAAATTCATCATTTTATATTTGACACGTTTGCACCACGTGAACAAGTCCGTGAACTGAATACCTCTCTAAACCCCACTTTATATAGAGTGAACGGGGGTATACATTATTTTTCTTATTTCATCTCCAAGAGATAGGTTGTGGGTACTCGTTAGAACCGCCTCACAAGAGATAGGTTGTGGGTTGTGGGTACTCGTTAGAACCGCCTCAATAAGGCGGTTCTAACGAGCACCTACAATCTATGTTTGCAGTGTAAATAAGAAATATATCACAGATTTTCATGAGAAAAGTAGCCATTTTGGAGTTGTTAAAAAATGCACTTTTTTACACGGGTGTGTTATCATCGTAATGGTAAACTTTTACCTGAAGCATGCATGGCACTATGATTCATGGTTACGTGTGACGTATGCGAAAACTGATTGATGTTTCTTTCTGGTTTAATAGCCGAGCATGTTTTACCTATATATAACCACAATGTCTTCACTGAATGCTGACGAAACACACGTACTGTACATGTACTGACAAGTAACAGGAAATACGATAGTAAGAACTTCACTGATGGCGTAGCAATTTCTTTCCCTCAAAGGAAAATCGAGATTTTATCCACGTCTAGACATTTATTGCGTTTTTGTTTCATTAAACGCGGGGGAAAGGGATTCCTTGTTTGTTATAATAAAATACCATATTTTAGATATAGCTTGATAGAATCGATGTAATCACATTTTCAGATTTGTTTTCAAATGTGTTTTTAATTAACTGTGTGCCTAAGGTTATATTTCCTGTTCTAAATATAATGTCTCCGGGCACCATATACAGATCGTTTACGCATGATTTGCAAAAGACTGCGTTCATAGTCCGCCTAGCTTAGCCCTTTTGGTACTGAATGGAACCTTCTATCCTATATATAGCAAACGATCATCTCAAAGTTAGGTGGCACGAGGTTAAGTGATTTTAGAAGCTGAATTAAAATGGCTGAAATCATTGCAGACATTGAAGGCCCTGATCAGATCTGGGCTTGTCCTGTTTGTCAGTTTCCCCCCGCTTTTTAGTTTCTCGTAAAAATGGGTGAAGTATTTTTTTTTTTTTTTTTTTTTTGAGACGGGGGTGTTGGGGGAGGGCGTTGGTGTCAAGGCCCTATCAAGATTATTTCGCTTATTGCGAGCCGATCACTACTCAGAGGTTGTGGAAAACCGGAAGTGTCTACCTGACCTTCCGATGCATGACTGGGCATCTCACATGTGACTTCCCGGCCCCCGCCCATCGGGGCTTGAAGAACTATATGGGGTGTATGATGCTTCCACGCAGAGCTGAAACCGACCCGCACACGAGTACTGGTGAACCGATTAGAGGATCCAAGCCTGCCCAGGCAAAGCGGAGCGAGTCGGCCCATCCATGCTTATAAACCCTATTGGTTTCATTGGGCGACAGGGCTTGAGATGTCATTTCATCTCAATATCGGGTAAAAGTCCCACAAAATTGGAAGCAGCGTCTCCAAAAGGACCTTTACAGTTTTGACGGGGACGTTAAACCTCAAATCAAACGAAACACGCGACTTCCTACTGCACTACTGTAAACAGTGAATCCTCATTTACGGGAAAGATGTAGTTCTAATGTGTAAATTATTCATTCTCCTTTAACGTTCACTCTTGAAAGTTAACAATTCCGTGAAATGAACACACCTGTAAATCCGACTGAAATTATTGAAGCTTTTAGTTCTACTTCTAGATATTTAGATGATTTATTAAATATTGACAATACTTACTTTGATGGTTTGATCAGTCAGATTTATCCCCGAGAACTTCAGTTAAACAAGGCAAATTCCTCTGATACCGAGGCCCCCTTTTTCGATTTACATTTATCTATTGTAGATGGATTTGTTTCTTGCAAAATTTATGATAAACACGATGATTTTGATTTCGAGATTGTATTGTTTTTCTTTTTTGGACGATGATGTTCTTCGTGCGACATCGTACGGGGTTTATATTTCGCAGTTAATTCGATTCGCTAGAGTGTCTAGTCATGCATCCGACTTCAACACTCGTAATAAATTATTAACCGCTAAACTTCTTAATCAGGGGTATCGGTATCATAAACTACGTAAAGCCTTTTCTAAGTTTTATAGACGTCATTCTGATTTTGTTTCAAAATTCAATGTTGGACTTAAACACTTCTGCTACAAGGCCTATCGGAACCCGAATTCTATGGTGACTTAGTATATAAATTTAGAAAAATACATGCCTGTAATGACTTTAGTACCCAATTTCGTAAAATCGTTCGTCGATATATAAAGATTGGGTACAACATCAATATTATAAAACAGACTGCATGCATGATGGTTAACCGAATCACGGTTGGCAACTTTGCTTCCCTCTTTGATTGCACACCGGTAGGTCGGGCTTAAGTTTATATGACGGTTCAAGCGTAAAAACATAAATGGAATTTTATTTTATTTTAGTATTCTTTATGTTGGTTGGCGCCTGATGCTCCGTCTTTGGTCGGGCCCCTCGGAGTCTAACTGTTGGTTTTCGTTTGCTCCAGCAATTCTGTTGTTGTATGCTGTCGAGTCCTCAACCTTGTTTCATCTTTGTAGTTTTTTTTTATTTGTATGTTCTCGGAGATGTTACACTGATAAGTTATGAAGCCTTCATGCGGACTAAACAAAATTAGTGTATACCGCGACAATGGTAAGGGCGAGGATTATGGTCATGTAAAATCGATTTAAGCCCCCCAGTAGAATTCTTTCCACTGACCGTTCCAAGGCGGTTCTTCTGTGGTGGTTTATTTATGTTGTTGTTTGCTACTACTTATTGTTTGTATCACTTGTGTTCGTTTATTTTGGATGGCCATTCGGTCGTTTTGTGGGAAAGTAACTGTCCTTATGGCCATCCTTTATGGCCATCCTTTATTCCGGGGGTATACCTTATTTTTCTTATTTCTGCTCTAAAATATAGATTGTGGGTACTCGTTAGAACCGCCTCGGCGATAAAGGTGGCAATGTATTTGTATAGGCGTGTTTGCGTAATGAATATCCTCGATGGAAAAGTGATCCTTTGGAAGCAAGAACAACAACACAGAACTGAACACTGTCATGAGGATAATTTTGTCCGGACTCATTACGAAAACACGCCTATACAAATACATTGCCAACTTTATTGCCGAAAAAATGAAAATTTTAAGATGAAAAATTGTGATATTTTTCTTATTTCTGCTCTAAAATATTGATTGTTGGTACTCGTTTGAACCGCCTCTTCGTCTGCTCTAAAATATTGATTGTTGGTACTCGTTTGAACCGCCTCGAAGAGGTGGTTCTAACGAGTACCCACAATCTATATTTTAGAGCAGAAATAAGAAAAGTAAGGTTTTCCCCTGTAAACCCCAGTTTTACTATATAAAAGTGGGTTTGAAGGGGGTCAAAATTATATAGGCGTGTGTTCGTGATGTCGACTAACTATTTTCGACAAATTAGGTCTAATAAGTGACCCTTGGAATTTTCAGATTCAATGATCCAAAAGGACTAGAAAATATAAACCACAATATAATGAAGGACAAAGAGACATTTAACGACGGCACATAACCCGAACTGTGATGACTGTCATCACTCAAACACACCTATAAACGTTTGACCTCCTTGAAATCCTCTTTTAAATAGTAAAACTAGGGTTTACAGGGGTAACCTTAATTTTTCTTATTCATGCTCTAAAATATAGATTGTGGGTACTCGTTAGAACCGTACCCACAATCTGTATTTTCAACAGAAAAAAGAGAATATATCACAGAGTTTCATCTGAAAATTGTCGTTTTTTTTCGGCGGTTAAGTCTATAATGAATTTGTAAAGGCGTGTTTTCGTTATGAAATATGTTCTGTGAAAAGGTAAACATAGAACTTTAATGCTCAAAAGAAATACATCACGCGAACAAGTCCGTGAAATGAAGACCCCCTTTACCCCACTTTCTATAAAGAAAACTGGGGTTTAGGAGGTTTACATTATTTTTCTTATTTCTGCTCAAAGACATAGGTTGTGGGTACTCGTTAGAACCGCCTCATAGAGGCGGTTCTAACGAGCACTCACAACCTATGTTTATGGAATTTATAAGAAAAATATCACGGATTTTCATCAGAAAAATGACCATTTTTGAGATGTGTAAAAATGCCCCAATTCGCACGCGTGTGTTATCGTAATGCCTTGTTTGTTCCCATGCTATACGATGGAAGGTGCAAACAGAAAAGTTGGAGATGGTGTTGGACCAAAGTAGGTTCTTGAAGCATGTTCAGGATGGGTGGGTTGTTTTTGTTCATTTTAAAGCATATTTTTCCTACGGGTCTAGGTGGATGGTTGATCGTGAACTCGGCCATTTTTGTCAGTTACTGTTGTGGAGAGCTGGGGGGTGGGGATTGACAATTTCACTAAGCTTTGAGGCTCTAAGCCTGTTCAGAAACGTTGTGGGCAACTGACCTACCCGACATTATCATAACTGATAACTGGGCCGTAAAACCATAACAAATATACGCATACAAACAGAAAATTTTACTCATATTGATTTGGCATTACGTGCTTTTACCTGGCTAGTAGTAGAAACCTCCGTGGTGTAGTGGTTACGCTACTCGCCTTGTAAACCAGGGATCGCAGGATCGATCCCGGGCTTCTCCAGACTTTCGGATGAGTCTTTAAACCGAGGTCCCGTCTCCGTATGACCTTAGCTGTTGGTGGGACGTAAAACTCAAACACTCACTCACTCACCTGGCTAGTAGCAAACGCCATATGAGCCAATACATATAGGACAGCGAGTTATCGCCCTAATTCATGCAATGAACTCTCTTATTATACAGAGAAAACTTGGGTTTACCGGCGTATATGGTATACATTTTATTTCTCTACCAAAGCATACATTGTGGGCACTCGTTGTGGTGCTGATGGGCATATACATCATTCTATGTTTGGAGCAAAAATAATAAGAAAAATATACTGTATATAAAATTTCGGTAATAAAGGGGGTTCGGTGACGTGAAATAATGCACTTTGAGCCACGGGCATGTTATCCGAAATAGGGGTGGCATGCCTCGCCCCATGATGAAAATTCTACCCACGGATAAGATTTCGCTGGCCTATATGCATTCTTCTGCTCACATACGGATTCAGTTCACTAATGATTTTCTCTTTGAAGGAGTTATCTTCGCTGCATAGCCTGTTTCCTACTCCGATATTCCTTTGAAAAACTGTTCTCCATCACGAAAACATGTCCATATCACTTTGACCCCAATGAACCCCACTTTCAGATAGTACAACTGGGGTTTACAGGAGTAAACCTTATTTTTCTTAGTTCTGTTCTAAAATATAGTTTGTGGGTACTCCTTAGAACCGCCTCATCGAGGCGGTTCTAACGAGTACATACAGTCTATATTTTGAGCAGAAATAAGAAAAATGTCACAATTTACATCTAAAAAAGTGTCGATTTTTCGGCGGTAAAGTTTACAATGCATCTGTATAGGCGTGTTTTCGTAATGCAAAATAGAAATGAAGGCAACACAATCACCATCACCCAACACAACCGATTCTGCACGAGACAAGACGCATCCGAGTAATACTAGTTGATAAAAAATGAATGTTATTGTCAGTCAATAACAAGCCACTGCAGTATTGTATACGTCTGTTTTGCAATAAAGGACCAGACTGCAATCTTTCCCATCACACTTTGTCACGCACGTTAGAGTTTATCTTTGCTGGGGGTATTTCTAGTTGTCTGATTGGTTCTTGTGATATCTATATTATCTAATTGGATCGTCCTACATCAGAAATAAATCGACCCTCGAAAAACGAAAAAATGTTGTTTTTTTTACTAAAGGTGTAACCTTCTTTAAATTAAGTTGATTATTATAACTACCCCAGCCCATGGGGGCTTGAAGAAATATAGATCGGGCTGCGTGATGCTTTCAAGCAGGGCTGAGACCGACTGCATATGAGTACTGATAAATTGTAAATCACCTAGAAGGTCTTAACCTGTCCAGGCAAAGTGGTGCTAGTCGGACTGTCCTTGCATATAAACATTGGGCGGTAGGGATTGAGACGTAACTTAATCTTAATGTCGGATTTCTGGATTGAGAGCTGCCGTTGACCTAATAAAGACGTCATCGTCCAGCCAAAATAAGGCGTACCATGTTTTTTATGACCATGTGACGCTAGGTGAGTCAATGTGCATGTATACGTTGAGGTATGTACATAGTTAACTATACTGTTTTTTTTTTTTGTGTGTGTTTTTTTTGTGTTTTAATACCCTGGGAATATATATATAGAGGATCTTACATGAGTGTTCATGTATTATTGAATTTATTAAACGAGTTGAGGAAAATGGATAAAATGCGAGGCTTTGCCGAGCATTTTATCCCTTTTCTTCAACGAGTTTAATAAATTCAATAATACATGAGCACGAATGCAAGATTCTATTTATCATATGGCATGTAAAATGCATTTTATTCGCGATTGTTTACAAAAACATCAATATTCCGCCATTGATAAACGCGACGTCGTTAAGGACGGCTTACATGTAACGCTACGGGACGTAACTAGCTAATTTGCATATTTAATCAACTAGTGGATTATCGAAAATATTACATGGCGTTATTACACTCTCAGACGCGACGTCATATTATAAATTTACATAAAGGAAAGGGCTATTCTGGCAATAGCGGTTAATTAAGTTAAAATGGCTATTGGCAGTATTTACGTTAAAATCGCTATTGCCAATTGACCTCCTGCAGAATTATTTCATTCTCAGTAACTACTGTTATGACTGTAAATGCTTACATGCATATGCTCGTTCAAGAGTGGTGGGTCTTGTGTACATGTAACTCGACTAAGATACGAATCGTTGTTGTATGTTGTATTTTTCTTTTACCAAGCATTTCCATATTTTGTAATATGTTATGCATTGTTGGCTTAATTTAGTATTTTGATCACCTCGTTTTGGGAAGATGTGGATATTTTTTAATTGTTTCTATCAATGTTCTATTTCTATTTTTCTATTTGATATTCCAAACATAAAACCTGGATACTATTTTTATGTTGTTATACAAAGGCGTCTTCAAGCATAACCCACTGAACAAACAATATGAAAGCAACGTCATAGCAACGTCGTTGTGACGGCATGACGCTGCATGGACGGTAGTGCGGCGTTACCTAGACGACATGTGCCCGCTGGTAATAATTTCAACCGCCTTATTGGTGGCACGGCCCAATATA